>RJWH01000653.1:243526-643031 GCA_004363575.1 Solenodon paradoxus
AAAAAAAAAAAAAAAAAAAAAAAAAAAAAAAAAAAAAAAAAAAAAAAAAAAAAAAAAAAAAAAAAAAAAAAAAAAAAAAAAAAAAAAAAAAAAAAAAAAAAAAAAAAAAAAAAAAAAAAAAGCTGCAGGCAGAGGCCAAAAACTAAGTGAAAGGAAAACTAGAGAAGTATGCAGAATACTGAAACTAGTTCTTTTCAGGGCATTTCAACAAATCCTATGAATACCAGCCTGCAATCCTAAGGTCTACTGGGGCCCATGGTACAAAAGGCAAAGTCCACGTGTTACCCAAAAGAACTGCAAGGAAAACTGCTAAACTTGACATTTAGTGATGTTGACAGCCATGCAACAGTATCTCCTCTGATATTCACACCATAAGCTGACCCTCACTTAAACTGTGGTTTAAAAAGCTTCATACTTAGAATTTTGTTTAGGGTAGCTCTAGAATAGTAGGGTACCCCACTCACTCAACCCTTCACAGAAGCAAATGCAAATCCTCTCTGGGGAATCTACCCTTGATCTAGGCCTGGAAGAATTCCCACAGATAAGATTCCAAAAAAATAAAGTCACAAAAATCACAAAACCCAGGAGACAAGTCACTCAGTAAAATACAACTAAAACAAGTTAGCAGAATTAAAACTCAAAAACTTCAGAGTAATTACTAGATACTTTTCTGTCTTACTTTACAGGTGATTTACTGACACCTCTATTTTAACTACTTGTATACCGATGAATTTCAAATCTACATCTCTGGCAGGGATTAATTTCCTGATCTTCTAACATAAGCAACATCTCCTCCTGAAAATCTCACCACCTCCAAAACCAAATTCATCATCTTAATATATTTCCTAACTAAGGAGAAGAAAGGATTTAAACTAGAAAACTGAAAAGCACTCTTAGATGAAAGATATCTTTAGTTTCCTTTATATTAGAGTACTACATTCCAACTCATGATTTTTTTATGAGGAATGACCTCTCTAAACCCTCCTGCCACTTAAGCCCACGTCTTACCAAAGAGGTAAGTAACTTGATTAGTGAGTAGAGCTAACTCCAAGACTCTACAACCAACATTCTTACAAGGGAGTGTCTGTTCTGTTGTCCCTAACAATCTAGACATCAGATGGGCTGTCCCATGATCTAGATTAACGGGGTAGAGATGAGAGAATGTGGAGTTCGCCATCCCACAAAACTGTTAAATGTAAGTCACAATCTACAATATTCTAGGGTATCAGCTTTGCAAAAACAAAAGCAATTCCTCTAAAAAGTCACCACATAAACCAGTTATTATATCTCTAGGAACATATATATGTATATATGTATGTGTGTATATCCATAAACAAACACACACACACAATCCTCAAGAGAATTTAAAAGATGTTTATATAAAAACTTACTCAATGCTCATAGCAGCATTATTCATAATAGCAAAGTGGAAACAAACCAAATGTCCATCAATTGATGAATGGCTAAACAAAATGTGTTTTATCTATACAATATCCATAATATACAATGCAATACTATTCAGCTATGAAATTGAATAGCCATTACATACTCCAATATCAATGAACTTTGTGAGCCTTTGCTATGTGAAAGAAGTGAGACATAAAACCACATACTATATGATTACATATATACAAAATGTCCAGAGTA
This sequence comes from Solenodon paradoxus, assembly GCA_004363575.1. Taxonomy (NCBI): domain Eukaryota; kingdom Metazoa; phylum Chordata; class Mammalia; order Eulipotyphla; family Solenodontidae; genus Solenodon; species Solenodon paradoxus. The sequence goes on from RJWH01000653.1 coordinate 245,174, forward strand.
GGCAAATCCTAGAGATAAAAAATAGACTAATGGTTGCCAAGAGATAGGGAGAAAGGGGGAGAGGGATAGGAGTGACTGCTAACAGGTTTCTTTATGGTGTGATGAAAATGTTCTGTAATTTGATGATGGTGATTAACTGCACAATCTTATGAATAAAGTCTAGTATAAAACCATCACATTGTACACTTTAAAATAGTGAACTTTATATGTGAATTTTTATCACAATAAAAAACTATCTTTAAAAATGATAAGATTTCATACTTTCTGTTGATTCTTGTTTTATTTCTCAGTTTGGAAATCAAAAGGATCATACATACTGAGTGCCCCAAACATCAACACATTTAGGACCACAAATTAGTTACTATTTACTACCAACTCTAGCTCCTAGATCTTTCTAAATTGCTCTAGCCTCAAAGTCTGTTTCAATTTTCTCCATTTTCAATCTAAATTACTGCCCCTAAATGGTGTCCTGAACTCTGTTAAATCAAAGAACAAATGCATAATGAATCATCATCTCCCTATTCAGGCAAAATATCAGACTTCACTCAAAATGGGTCTGGCATTTGTTTGCTCAAGGAAAAGTGATAGAAGATATCAAAAAGGGTAAGAAAAACTAAAACTTGATTTTGACAAGAACACCACCTGGGCACTGTGATCATAGATCAGAAAGGCACCAGTGATACAAAGTCTCTTCACATGGACTAAAGGGCTTACTCCCTCATCAGGTGCCCCAGAATTTAGGAACTATACCTGAAAGGTGGAAGAGTATGCATTCTAATGTGGAAAACAGAGATTTTACTTGAGAACAACAGGATTCTGGAGAGCAGAGAATTCAGGAAGGGAGAGTGGGGCTGAGTGTCCACACAAACCTAAGGGATTTCATTTGTTGAATCAAAACCAAAGAAGGGGGAATTAAAAAAAAAAAAATCAGGGGAGAGTCTTCCAATGAACAGAGAGGCTGCTGGGCACCATCCCCAGGCTCTCTTCTGTGTAGCAACAGCAGTATAAGACATCATACTGGAATATGGTCTGAAGATTAAGCATCCTGCCCCTCCTCCACCAGGAGTGCTCTGGAAATGGGACAGTTCATTTTCATGGTTAGAGTGCATGCAGCTATGAGGGCTGTGCTCACCAAAGGTAGGGGCAGGCAAGTCAAAACTAAACCCCAGCACAAAGAGCTGAGTACTTTCTTGTAAAGCTCAGTTTGTGGAACTTCCCAGAGGTAAAAATGCTGTGGCAGCTCTCTCAAGAGAGTCACAAGAACTCCAACAGTCCAGAAACAGCTGCCCCTCCTCTGCCTGGTGTCACTGCTGAATCCATAGGCCTGCCTGCGTCCCCAAGCCTGGCAGCTAGAGCTCCCGCCCCCAGGTCCATACTCTGCGATCTGAAATCCTAATACAAGCCTATTACATCAAGACAGAGAAAGAAAGCCATTTAGTCTAATCCATAAAAATAAACACAGTACCAAACAAAATGAAGAGACAGAGAAATATATTCCAAAGGATGAATCAAAAAGCCCCAGGAAAAATTCAAATGCAACAAAATTAAGTAAACTACCTGAAGAAAATTTCAAAGCAGGTTTTAATGATGGTCACTGAAAGAAAACAACAGATGAACAAAATATGATCTACAACAAGGACAGAGAAAACATGAGAAAATTCCAAACAGAAGTCATTAAGCTAAAGAACACAACAGCTGGTGCACCCAGGTAGAATAGCGGTTAGGGCAACTACATCCTGCTTGACAGAGATCCACATACATCCCAAGGGCTGGGTTTATGTTCCAGGGCCAGAGAGAACAACCAAGATTAACAACTAAATAAAAACAAAGTGCTGCTTGCTCCTCTCTAAAAAAAACAAAACAAACAAATAGAACATAACAGCTGACCTTTAAAAAACACAATAGGGGCTCAACAGTAAACTTGAAGAAACTTCAACTGAAACACTGAGCTAGAAGAAAGGGCAGTGAAAAGCACCAAAGCAGACCAATAAAGAGAAAAAAGAATCAGTAGAAACAGATAGCATAAGAGACTTACCGGCTATCAAGAGCAACAACAATTGTATGATGGAAGTTTTGGAAGAAAAAAAGGAAAGAGTAAAAAACCTATTTGAAGAAATAACTGAGAGCTTCCCTAACCTGGGGAAAGAACACATCCATACCCAGGAAGCTCAGAGTTCCAAAGAAAATAAACCCAAAGAGATACACAAAGACATGCTGTAACTAAAATGACAAAAATTAAAGATTCAGGGCTACAGAAAGACAAGTCATGTACAAAGGAACGCCTATAAGACTGCAGACTTCTCGGAAGAATTTGTACAGGTCAAAAGAGAAAGGCAAGATATATATTCAAAGTGCTGAAAGAAAAGAACTTCCAACCAAAAATATTCTATCCTGCTAGGTTACATTTGGAATTTTATGAGTAACTAGTTTTACAGAAAAACTAAAGTAAAGGAATTCATTACCACTAAACCAACCTTGCAACGAACACTAAGAGATTTCTATAAAATAAAAAATGTCCCACATAGAGGCAACAAGACACCAAAAACACAAAATGTGGGAAAACTAAAATGTAGACTGTTACAAGCTCAAGAGTAACTTGTTTTCATTTAAAATAGATTATAAGCAAAGCAATGCAATATCTCACACCTGTGAGAATGGTTATTCCCCAAAATAGGAAACAAGTGTTGGTGAGGATGTGGCAAAAAGGGGAACACTTATGTCTCACCCTACTGTTGGTGAGAGTTTAACTGGTATATAACCTTTGTGATAATCAGTATAGAGATGCCTCAAAAAAATGAAAATAAACATTACATATGATATTGCCACCGATCATGTAAAAGGGATCAACTATATAGCAACAGTTGATGGTAAATGTAACGTACTGTAAATAGATGCTGATTTACAATGATGTACATCTTAAACCTATATCCTACTATAAACCAATGTTCCTTCAATAAAATGTTTTTTAAATAATTGTTATTATTAAAAAACGGGAGCTAAGGCTCAGGTGAAATCAGGAAAATGTTAGAGGTCTACAAATTACAAACTTAACCTCTCTGGGGATAACGATGGTTGAATAATAGAATTAACTCATTCAATTACATCTATTAATTTATTCAGTTTAAGTTGATGTCAATATCATCTAGTAGCATTTTATCCAAATCCTATGAAAACCAACATGCAAGAAAGTTTATATAGAATGACACAATCAGAATATGGGTAGTAAAAAGCAGTCATTTCAGAAAAAAAATCATTCACTGATGAGTATCCTCCAATACATGCTACTGTATTATAGCCTATCACCAACAGAAGATGGAATTCCTTTTAAGCTATCTTCCAGTGTATATTGAACTGAGTTACAAAACACTCATTTAAGAAACTATAATTGTATAATAATACACAATCTAGGAACACAAGGTAAAATGGGACTAAGTATTTTGAAAAGCTCTCTAGTGAGTCCTCTTTTCTCCCACTCACATGTGAATATAACACTATAGTTTTCAAAGAACTTAAAATATTCACAAGCTTGAGTAAAGATTTAGATTGGAATCCCAACTCTTGACAATTACTGTGTGATATTGGGTATATTGTTAACTTCTCTAAGGCTTAATTTCCTCCTCAGTAAACAAAAGGGAAGTCATGTCTCAGTTATTCTAACAGAAGCTTGAACGAAAGCACCAGCACAATATCAAACAAAAGGAAGAATTAAAAGTTTGTTGAAAATAAACATTACAACGGTACAAGTCAGGAGACTGTTCCTTCTTTTATTTCTGAATTCAGTCCTATTTTCTAGATGACTTAAAAATATAAAATTCACTAACTCTATGAAAAAACAGCCCTACTGATTCAGGTTTCTTAACTGAGCACTGTGAATTATTATACCATCAGTCACAGGTAATCATTTAATTAGGGAAGTAACCTGTGTTAATCAGTCTGAATAGGAGAAACCCTGAGGAAGGAGTAAAGTGAAAAGAATTCTGCAGAATAAGCAATCAGCTGTTCATCTCAGTTCATCCTAGTTAAATCTGAAGGCAGAGGTATAGCTTGAGCTAAGTGAGAGCTCAGAGCCATATGCGCTTAGAAAGTAATTAAAATCATGTGAAAATGATCAATTCACTATAAAAGTATTAGGAGAAGAGAGACCAAACCTAACTTTTGGGAATTCTGATAATTAAGAGAAAGTAACTAGTTACCAAAAAATAAAAACTGAGAAAGCTGTACTCTAGACAGAAGTAATTTAATGAGAAAGGTAACAGCATTACTCGTAGATCAAGATGGACATAAACTAAGAGAATAATGGCTTTTAACAAAAGATAATTAATACTACTAACTGTGGGCTTTGTGGAATAGTTGAGACAAAACTTAGACTGCAAGAGAATTAAGAATTAGGAGAGGGAAATAAAATTTTAGCCACTAATTGTATAAAATCAAAATAAATGGCAAGCACAGTAAGGCCAAGCAGTCAGAACAGAAAGGAAGAGATTAAGAAATCAGAAAAGGTGAAGAAAATGTTGGAACGTTTGTCACACTCCACTCCACTTTCCCTGTTTTAGTCTTCATCGTTCTGTCACCAGCTGATAAATGACTTATACTGTGTTTCTCCCTCACTAGAATGCCAGCTCCATGAGTTTAAGAACTTTCATGTTTCATTCTATTATATCCCCAAAAGTTGGTAATGTCAGTACTTTTATTTATTCAATGAATGAATAAACAAGGTTCCTCAAGAATTCCTCAAGAGAGTAAACTTAAAATAACTAAGATCTGACTGAAAACCATATATTTTTAGTATAATCTTTGTATTCATCACCTTTTTGCCTCTACGCAAAGTAATTTAGAACGAACCCATGGTTAGAAAAGCAAGTTAGGTATACAGAATACATAAGTTGGCTCTTAAAACTCACTAATAAAATAATAACTCAATTTTAATATGGGTAAAGATTCAGGGGTATAGCTCAGGAGAGACCATTAAACGGAAAAATAAAAGGCTAAGGCAAAGAGATGAATATATATTTTCACCTCCCCCCCAAAAAAAGGTACACAAATGTCCAACAAGCACATCAGTCATTAGGGAAATGTAAATCAAAACCACAATGAGATACTTCACAGCCACTAGGATGGCTATTATCAAAAAGACAAATGACAAGTGCCAAAAAGATATGGAGAAACTGAAGCTCACATACAATGCTAATGAAATTGTAAAATAAAATAGTGCAAAAACTTTGGAAAACAATTTGGCAGTTGTCAAAAAGTTATGAAAGTTACCATATGATATAGTCATTCCACTCCCAGGGTATATGCCCAAGAAATGAAAACATACATCCACAAAAAAATCTGTACACGAATGTTCACGGCAGCATTAAATTACAATAGCAAAAAGTGGAAATAATCCAAGTGCCCATCAACTGATGAATGGATAAATAAGATGTGTTATATCCATACAGTGGAACATTATTTGGCAACAACAAAAGACACATGCTAAAACATGTATGACCCTTGAAAACATACTAAGTGAAAGAAGCCAGTCAGTCACAAGACTATTATTATTCCATTTCTATCAAATGTCCAAAATAGGCAAATTTATATTAGCAGTTAGCTTAGTGGTTTCTTTGGGCTTGGGGAGAGAGAAGAGATAAACGGGATTGACTAACAGATGTGGAGTTTCTTACAGAGAGAGAGAAAAAGATTCTGAAATTAAGATTAAAGTGATGGTGATACAAACCTGTTAATAAACTAAAAAAACATTAAATTTTATATTTTAAATAGGTGAACTGTGTTGTATGTAAATCATAGCTTAATAAAGTTTTTTAAGAGCAAGTTTGAAACTATCACATACAAACGTTCTGTTAAGGTCTTGCTTCACCTCTCACTAGTGCCATAAAAGCCATGCCCAGTTCCAAAACTGCAACAGAAAGAAGAGAATAAAAGTAATGATTTCATTAGAAAGCCACTCTACTATAGCAATTATTTTCAAATCTATAACCCCTTGATGCATTAGTGAATTCAGTAAAGTTTTGGGGTTTTTTTGGTGGCCTCCACTATTTCCAAACTATGCAGTGCATTATACATGCTTAATGAAGATATATTTCTGGTTCATTTTTTTAAAGTTGTATACACCTCTATACACTCTGAAAAAAATTCTACAGGAAACCACTCTACTTCTATCTATAAATCAACTACTTAGAACTATATCCTTCTCTTAGAACAAGACCAGTGCCAGGTCTGGTTATTGTCTAGTAACAGAGGGAATACGGGAAAGCTCACGTCCAAGTCAAGCAGCAGTTTCAGCTCTAGTCTGTTTAAAGAGTAGAAAGTCTTAAGTCTGAACTGCCTCTTTACCCTCCACAGTTTAGAGCTGGTGTCAATAAAACAGGTGGTAAATGTGGGGGAGAGAAGCTTGGCCAAACATCACAGACCTCTAACTTCTTTCAAACCCCAAACCTTACTTCCTGCAACTTACGTAAGCAGATAACAGGCCACCCTCTTCAAATCAAATCACAGCCCAAGCAAATAACACAGGATTCTATTTCTGGGTTTGTCATTAACTCACTGGATAATCCTGGCACTTCAGTCTCCCTACTTTGCTTAATACTTAACAACTTCCAGCCCCAAAATCAAATCATGAGTCCAGCAAAAAGCTTTTTTCCCAATTCACAGATTCATTTTTGAGGAAAATCTGACAAAGTCTAAGAAATTAAGTCACAGTACATGATTCACATTTACTGAATATACAAAAAAATGAAGTCAAACAATTATTTACTCAAAAAATGTTGAATTCTATTTTAAACTTTTACAGTTATCCACTTAATAGAGAACAAGCTTTCAGTAGGTTAAAGAGTTTTAAGACTGTAAATTTAAGCTCAGTTATATTCAGACAACCAAGATGCCACCTCTCTGGATCCTGTATCTTTTTCTTGGATATATGATTCATGTGCTTTGCCTGATGTAACTCAAGGCAAGAGATCCTACCAAATCACTGAAAACTGAACATACAGGAACATACTAATAGAGAATAAAACACTGCCATGGAATTAAAAAGATGGGATGCTATAGTCTCTGCTGTTAGTTGTTTGACAAAATAAAATTACCTGTCTGGTCCTCAAAATCAGTCTAAAATCTACTACCTCCAACTTTGTAAGAATAATTTCTATCCCATTCCTAGGAATCCTGATTTGAGCCTAAAGTAAAACCTATGCAATCTACTAATTAAAAATAAACAGAAAAATGGTGTTCCTTGGTGGAGCAGCCTGCTCAGTCCACATACATCCCAAGGACTGGGGTTCATATTCCGGGACTGGGGTGAACAACCAAGATGAACTAAATAAATAAAAATACTTCTTCATTTCTCTTCCTGTCTGCACCTTTTCTTTAAAAAAAAAAAAAAAAAAAACCTGTAAGGAGTGAAATAATTAGAGGGGGAAAAAAAGCAAGGGAAGACTGTGTTAGGTTAAAAGAGGTAAGAACCATAAATCCCTGTCTGGACCTCTACTCAATTAGAAGTATAAAAAGTTGGGCATTTGATTACAAACTGGATATCAGATGATACCTGAGAAATATTGTCAATTTTGTTAGATGGCATGTGGTTGGGAGGAAAAACACAACAAACTAGTTTCTTTCTTCTCTTCCTACCTTCCTTTGTCTCTTTAAAATACTTAAGAAAAAAAAAAAAAAGCTGAGGCTTAAGTGGCAAATAGTTTAATAATGGTTGAATCTGTGATGGGTATATGCAGATTCATTATATTTTATCTACTTTTGAGTATACTCAGCAATGTATTTGAACTATAAAGTCTTTCAGTAATAGTTGGTCAAGTCTAACAAGTACAATTAATTCTTTCTCTTCTTTCTCAGATTTCAGAAGCTTAAGAACAACTAGTACTTCTGAGAAAACAATCCAGACTCAATCAGAAGAAAATGGGCTTTCAATTGTTAGTTATACTAATAGGAAATCTCTCTGAACCTACTTAAACAGCTTCTTGTAAATTAATATGAGAACTGAATTTGGGCCAAGAGAGTGACTCAGCTACTACAAAGAAACAAAATAAAATCTTAGGCTTCATTAGAATAGTATCCAGATCAAGTAGGGTAGCAGTCACTGGTTAGTTCACAACTGGAATATTGTATTCTGTTTTAAGCACCAACATTTTAAGAACACTTAGAAGCTAGACTGCTTGCAGGGAAGGACGTAAGACTAGTGAGGCGTTCAGACCAAATGTCAAGTGTAGAATGACTAAAGAAACTGGGTGTTGTTTAGTTTGAAGAAAATATTTTCTAGTCTTCCATCTCACCTCTACAATAGAGACCCTGGTTAAAATTTCCCAGCAGACTTCAAGAACTAGTAAGCATTCCAAAGTCAAACAAATAGGCGCAAAGGACTTTTCTCTCCAAAAAAAAAATGTATCTCAGTGTTCAATATCCTAAAGAGTTCTGTGACTCCTCAGGAAGAGGACGTTCAAGGCAAGCCCTTGTGATTCAGGTGGCTCAGGCAGCTGAGACAGCTGGGATGTAAACCACGTAAAGTCCAAGGATCTGGGTTCAAGATCCCGGGCCAAGGGGAATCACCAAAATAAGTAAGTAAATAAATAAATTTAAATGTCTATTTTTTAAAAAAAATGAACATTTTAGTATCTTGGAGAACAGTCTGTGAAACAGTCAACCTGGACCCCTTGCTACTCATCTAATTTGCATTGTGGTAAGTTTTGATTACACTCTCAGCCTAGAACACCCCATTCACTAACTTTAATTCAAACACTATCTCCTCCGTGAGGTTTTCTTGATTATAAGCAAAAAAGTCTTCCCAACAAACTTATAGCTCTTTATATCTGTTCTTTGTGAAGAGACTATGCCTCTTAATCACCTTTGGATCTCTCACACTGCCAACAGTGCTCTGCATGCGTAGGTGCTCACAAAATATTTGTTAAATGAATAATCACTTTCAAGTATTTGAAGGGTTGTCTTGTTAGAGAAGTCTACTGTTCCACAGAGGACTAAGAAAAGAGATGATTTAAATGCAAATTTTGCCTTAAATGGGGCTAACAACAAATAGGCTACCTTAAAGTTATTAGTGACTACAAGTTTTTAAGAGAAAACAAATACAAAGAGTCCTAGTGGGACATCTTGCTGGTCTAAAGGATTAATTTGATTCTAGGAATATATAATTATATATATCATATTAGACAAAAGTTAACTTAATAAACATACCTGTATTGATAATAAAATTCTTAAGTTTGAACCTGAACTATATTTTCATTTACTAGTATAATGAGTACATAATGATACCTACTATGTGTCATGTGCCTCAAGTATAAAGGATAAGAGACACAAAAGACTGTCTTCATCCTAGAAAAGTTAATATGGGGCATCTTAATTATGCTCCCAAAGCAAATCTGATATAAATATGAATGCCTAGAAGGTCAATTTCCTCAGCAAAAAATATTCCTTATATGAGGAAATTCTTTAGATCAATGATTTTGAATATTTTGCAATTAGAGAATAACTAGGAAGTCATAGCTCCTCTTAGTCACCTATTTAACCATTCAGTGCCTTAAGTTGTTTAAACTAGTTGTTCTTGAAAGAAATCCCAGGATACTTCCATAAACTGAAGATATCTCTGTGATGTCTCTCCCAAAGAAAAATGTACGGTCTTTATCTGCAGGGACTCTGCCTTCTACTTGTATTCCCAGTATTAAGCAGAATGCCCGGGACACAGTAGATAATGATTAACTGAGCAAACAAGTGAGAGAAATTTTAATATGTCCAATGTGTTTAGATGAAAAGAGTACCTTAAAGAAGCACCAGCAATTTGTGTTTTCTTATTAGAAAACTGCCAAGATATGGAAGCATATGAACAGACCCTTTAGTCCAGCTTTCATTATAAATTAGAGTGCTACTTATTTTAGGTCATTTATTGATAATTACCATAAGTAAACCTAAGGGCTTGGTTGCTTCTGGGATGCTAAAATTAATTTCTTGATCAGCAAGGCTAAATGACAAAATTCTAAAGGCCAAACACTTAATATACCCACAATCAAACCGTAAGATTATAATCAAAGAATTCATCAAGCTGATTTAAAATAACTGCCTAGAAAGCAAAATACTATAGCATCAAGTGTTTAAATTGCCCCGTAAATGTGCTATGATTCATGTTTTTCCAAATTCTCACTTGAACCATAAAAATCATTCATGTTCATTTTTTCTGACCTTAAAAATTATACATGCTCATTAGAGAACTTAGAAAATATATACAGGTTCAAAGAAGAAAATAAAGACCACTCATTGTGATGCTTTCTCTCCAAGTCTTCTTGTTTTTTTAAGCTATACTTTATATACTGTCACTCTTCCCACCCACAGGGCAAGAAATAGATTCACAACACGAGTAACCCAAGTATCCTCAGTAGAATCAATTCAGGAACAAATTCTCAATGTCTCGGTTTCACAGCTATGTGCTTCCATAAAATAATCATTCATTTCTGCCTCAAAAATGCAAAATATTTTCTTCACAAATACTCGTCAGTCTTCTGCTAAAGAGCACAAGACTAGAAACAAAATGCAGGATCTGGGTTCCTGTCTCTGCTCTACTGCTATTAAATAATTAAAGTGACAGTAAGCAGGCCTTAATTTATTTCATTTTCTCCATTTCTCTCATTTTCTCCAACAGCAAGATTACTTGCCCTATATTACCAGCTATTGTTGAGTCTCCAAAATCTAATGGATCAGGAAAAAAGTTTTCAAAAATATTATTCAAATGTAAGGTGGAAATCTTTCCAAAACACACATGCCCTATAATAAACAAATTAAACATGACTTTCTCTGATATGCAAAGATGCTGTTTCTCATGGTGACTGCTATTTATGTACACATATGAAAGGACAATACCATCATTAGCTCCTTATCCATGGTAGACAGGGAAGGCATGCAATAGAGTCATATACTTAACCACATTAGTAGAAAACAATACTATATATTATTTATCTACTGCCATGACAGTCTGCTCCATCTTCATTCAGAAGAGTCAACCTGATTCTGACTACTGCATATTTAACTCTTTCGTCTGTGATTAAACCAAAGTTCTACAACCAAGGTAGAGACTGGTTATTTTAATAATTCAAAGCACCAGCCAAAATCTACAATCGCAACGATAATCTACTTCTACCACACTGCACTCCAACCCCCCACAAAAAATCCTCTCTCTGTAAGTAAAGAGAATCTGAAACTATTAATGAGTTTTAGATGCTTTCCTCCATCTATTCCTCTCACAAATCTGTTCCAGCACTTAGTAAGGCCAGATCTCAACAACAGGAAAAAGCCAACGTGATTTCAACTCTGAGATCTTCTATAAATGGTCACAGTGGCACCATACTCTACAATCAATGAAAATATAATCTTATTTCCTTAATACCATTATACCACTAGGCAGGACTGTCTAGGGAAGTGACATCAGTTGTAGCTTATAGATTTGTACTCCAAGTGAAGATTTTGGCAGAAAGTCAGTTTACTGGGGAAAATCTCCCTCAGACACAAGGTCGTATCAGCACAGTGAATGGAATCTGTGACCCTCTCACAAATGATTTGAAAATAATGAAAAAACAGCCAATGCTATAGCTTGAATATCTGCCAACCTTTTGCCCTCCATATGTTGAAATTCTAATCCCAATAGATATTAGGAGCTGGGATCTTAGGGAAGTGCTTATGTCACAAGAGTAAAACCTTTATGAATGGAATTAGCATCTTAGAAAAGATACTTCAGAGTGATCTTTTGCCCTTCCAACAAATAAGGATACAACAAAAAAAAAGCAACAAACTAGGAAGGGGGCCCCTATCAGAAAGCAACTATGCTGGTGCTTTGGTCCTAAGACTTTCCAGCCTCCAGAACTGTGAGCAACAAAATTCTGTTGTTCATAAGCTACCCAATCTGTACTATTTTGTTATAGCAGCCCAAGTGGGCTAAGACAGTGAAATGTCATTTTCTGTATACTCAGAAAACTACCACCTAAAAAAGACTTTCCCCACACCCAAATTGTTAACATTCAACTGTGAACACAGTTCTGTAAGATTTTGTACTACCAGTTCCTCTTATTGCATTCCATAGGAAGTAAGTCAGACATTGCAGTGTTAAGGGCATGTCTGATTATACCTGAATGAGATCACTTTAGACCTATGGTAAAATTCTTAGCACAACCAAGGTGGTTTAGTAGTTATTAAAAACTAGGCTTATTAATGGTACGAAAGTAAAAGTTATTACTGAACATGGTCCTATTTGTCATGTATCATATTCATGTTTTCTATATTTTATCTCGCTAAAGTACTAAAGTTTGACAAATGATAGTTGGTTTCAGTTGTTTTATCTCAATTCTATGGAAAAATAATAACCACTTTAAAAGACAGTTGATAATAGCAGCCAAAGTTACCTAATTACAAAAGGTTACTTAAAATAAGTAGAATGCCTTTGTTATAAATATAACATCTGGTTCCATATAAAAAAGTTATTTCCATATCCCAACAGATGGCCCACAGCAATAATGCTTTGCTGATCTAGTTATAACAAATTCTATTAAATCCAAAATCTTGTATAGCAGATGCCTTTTCCAATTTCAGAATAAGTCAATCTCTTTAACCAAAACACAGTGCTTTGGTTCTTATTATTTGTGCACTAAAATCCAGTTATGCCAATTAAAAGGGTCAACGTTTTTGACAGTCGTTATAAAATGCCACTGTGGTGTTTTCCAAGTTTTGAAGTGGAGGAGATAAAGAGTATCTTCATCTAGGACTAAAAACTTAACTGTTCAAAATGGCAAACAACTCAGTTTAGCTGAGTTAGTTGTCTCAAGCCAAGGTTTCCGAATAGTGGTAATGTAAAAATTTTAGTGATTAACGAAGCTGCCAATGTTAAGAGCACCAAAAATAATGTAATTTATGAACTGAGAGGCCAAAATAGGGACAAACAAAAAGAAAAAAGTGTACCTGAATGCCTGAACAACATGTATCTTATACTCTACAGTGTAAGGTTCGTATTTAAAAGAAATGTGGATGCCATATCAACTTTGCTGTTTGCTTCCCCAACTATATTCAAAATTCACTCTTCATATTCAGTTCATGGCCTTATTTGAAATATTAACTTCTATGAAGTCACAACACAGTAACAGTACAGTGTAGTGATTAAGAGGCAATGAGCTCTGAAAATAAGACTGCAGGGGTTCAAATCTCTTTCCATTCCTAGCTACGTACCCTTGTAGGCAAATTACTTAAGCTCTCTGTGTTGTTTCCTCATCCATAAAATTCTGATATAAAATCTACTTGTTATAGCTGGGAGGATTTTATGACTAATAAGTGTAATTTTGGGGGCCTATAGTAAGGTCTCAGAAAATATTAGCTATAATTATTGTTGTATAATTATTATTACTATCATTACAATGATCATCAATACACAATAATCCCACTGAAGCTCTGAAACACAGAAATATGAATGGTTTATTTAAATCACATAGCAAACAATGACAGAATCTAAGTTTAAAAAAATAAATTCTTTACTTTAAATCTTGAAAATATTTTTAAAAATTTATTCCCTAGTAAGGGGATTTACCAGCCCAAGGCTACAGGAATTCCCATGGGAATCCTTTGAATTAGATTTGCAGCAAATAATAGTGGAAATAGCAACAGGCATGGGAAAATAAAAAAAAATACTAATTGCTCCATCATGACTTAAATGTGCAATCTTGGTCAATTCACCTAATCTAAACTATAATCTAAATTGCTCATCTTAAAAAAAGTAGTTGCCGATGTCACAGGGTTGCTATGAGATCAAATGAGGTAATAAAAGCTATAAACACACTATATGAATGTACGAGTCATTTTTACACCCTCAATGCCTAGCAAAATGCAGAGCAGAGGTTAGAACCTAAAAAGAGAAAAGCCATGAGAGAGGGTAGAGTAGTCAGGATGAGATCTAAGATGAAGCTAGAAAAGGCTGTAGGGTTTTTTCTGTTTTGGGGTTTTGCTTTGTTTTGGTCTCTTTTCGTTATTTTTTGGAGGGTGGACAGGAAGGAAGGAGGAAATACTTTGATTTAATTTTGGTTGTTCCCCCTAGTCCCTGGTGGAGAAGCCTAGTCCTTGAGCTTTACATGGAATACAGCCCCACCAATTGCCTCCTCAGGGCAAGCAGGGACGAGTTTTTTTAAAGTAAGAAACTACAATGTGGCATACAGGTAAACCCCTAAAAAACACTAAGTGAAAGCTGATACAAAAGACCTATGTTACATGATACTATTTATATGAAATGTCCAAAATAAACAAATCTGTAGAGATGGTTAGTATATTAGTGGTTGCTCATATTAGTGGAGAAGAGGGGGAAAATGGGGAGTGACTGATATTGGGTTCAGTTTCTTTTGGAAGATGAAATGTCCAATGATGACTGTGGAGTCGGCTACTCAACTTGGTGACTATACTAAAAACCACTAACGCATCCACTTTAAAAAGGTGAATTGCAGAGTATATAGTTACATCTCAAAACTTTAAAAAAGACTAAGAAGTTTGAAAGAACCATTAAAGTATAAAATCATGGACTTTAGAACATGCTACTTTATAGGGAAAAAATGGCAAGTTTTCTGATAGTATTTTTGACTTGTGGACAAAAATGAGACTAGATGAAGCATTAGGAAAAAAAAAAAAAAACAGTAAGAATTACGTTGACCATAACGTTCCTACAAATTGCAGAGAAACACATCTGACATCTATGTTAGTCTTTCCTTAGAAAATTCTTATTTAGGTTACAAATTACCTCTGGGTCTAGTTCAAAAGTCTTTTCATCACAATCATTTTTTAAACTGTAATACTACACCTGATTCTGTCAACCAGACAACCCCTTCCTATCCTTAGCTTCCGTGGCGCTCATATACCTCCTGAGTCCTCTCAGATGCTTTACCTATTAGCCTATATCATCATCCAACATTGCTAACCTTAAAGCTTACTCACTGTCACACGTCTCCCAACACTGATCCACTCACCTGGTTTTTGCTACCATATACAGTTCTATTCAGGGCATACTAGACATTTCATCTCTCCACTCAAGTTACCTACTACAGATATTGCAATATTACTCTAGTCAATTCTTGATTATCGTCACTGAGGTTGTGAAGTAGCACAGCTGAACCAAAGTAATTTCTATGCTATTTATATGTGACTTCGTAATGTGACATACATTTTTCTACTGAATAGATTTTCGTTTTGCTTAATTAATAGTAAACTAGTCTGCATTTCCAGAGTTAAACCAGTGAGAGAAAGCTGTCAGGAGACAAGATGATTTTGAAAAACTGCTCACAATCTAAGATTTCCCATAACCAACCTTAGCTGAGTTTCCTACTTTTCCCACTACTATCAGCCATCTCAGGATTTTGGGTTTTAATCTTTTAATGTTTTATTCTCTTTGCCCACACTGAATCATCACTAAGTTCAATTTAATTTTTATTCACACATACATCCTATATATTCAACACACTCTTAAGACAGTATAATTTAATGACTAGACTCATAAATCAGATTGCCTAGATTCAAATCCTGGCTGTGCTGCTCCCTCTGGGACTCTGGGCAAGTTCCTTAACCGCTCTGTAACTCAGTTTCTTCACAGGAATAACAAGACATTATATAGTTTTTATGAGTCAAACGCATGTAAAGAGCTTACAACAATGTCTGGCGCACAGTGAGTACTCAATAAAAGTTAGCTATTATTTCATTCCCATAACACAATCTTAAGAACTACATCTTATTCCTAAAATTCTCCAAGAGCATTCTAATCAGTCTCTTCACACCCAGTTGATAAAAACCCTCAGGAATAATTTAACATGCTTTTACTTCCATTCTGTAGAACTCATTTGTGGTACTTCACCAAATAAACCCTTTATGATAGGTCTTTCAATACTCCCTTACCAACAGTAAACTCATTATTATTGGCAAATACAGATTCTCTGTGACAAAAGTTGCTACTTCCCTGGCTTTGCAAGTAACTACATACCCCTTCAAGCTCCTGGAATACACTTCCCTTTTGAAAAATTGGTAACTTTTAAAAAATCTCATTGATACTTTTGACTTTGGCTGCATTATTTTTCCCAAAGTTAGATGTTACTTGGTAATTATGAACGATCTACATTACATGTTACTTCTCTAACAGAGGTGTTAGAAGAGACCACATTTGAGGTGTTCGAGGAGACTATGTATTTAATTCCTTGTGACCACTTCACACACAGCATAGTATTTTCCAGTATACAAATGCTGACTAAAAATGCCTCATAATGTATCAGAACATTCTCTATTTTCCACTGCCCCACCCATACTTACTCTAATGAAAACACATGTGTATCTAAATATTTTCATTTTACATAGAACATATTGCATCAGATAAAAGAAAAAAATCAAAAATATAATCAGATCTCACACAATGTGAAAAATAAATCCAGGAAAGATCACTTCAAAATATTAAGACTTTCGATTTCACCCAAACTGGCCAACCAGAGACAAAATAAATGTGTCCTGACACCATCCAAAAACAGCATGAAGTCGCCAGTACCTTCAACTGCACAAAACCAAACACAAGATTCACCTCAATTCCAAGAGACATAAAAAACAGAAATCCTAGCATTTATCTACAAAATTAAAGGACATTGATATCTGCTACCCAAACAGAAAAATGGAGTCACCACTTTTCTATAAATATTTGCTACAGTCTAGGACGAATAAAAGGCTTCTCTCACTGCTAGTATGGCCTGTTCCCTGTTAAGAGAGCAGTATAAGGCCACAAGAGAGCAAAAAACAGGAAGATGGAAACCTTAACCTGGAAGAGACATTAAGGACAAAAACTACTCAAAACACGTTTCAAAATCAGCTTCAAAAAAAAAGAGTGCCATGATACTCAACAGAATGAGAGGGAAAGTGTATTATTTTGCGCTCCCACGAAATAAGTGACTAAATTAACCTAGTGCCGCTCAGCAAGTCGAGAGTTCTGCACACACCACTTCCAGGACACTCACGCTTTTCACTGGGAAATGAAATAGGTGCGGCGGAGAGGTGGGGTGGGGGACGGCGGGGTGGGGACGATGGACACACACACACAGATGCCCACCAGTCTCCACTTCCCTGGCCAGCCCAACTCACTGAAGAATCCAACTAGGAACAGTTGTGAGCTGCACAACACAGAAAAGAAAAACGTTGACCCGCCATATACCCAAGAAGTAAACGGAGAAGGGAAACCTACACAACTCAATGTATCAAGAGCTAGACCTCATTCTCTCTTTAGGATTAAGCAGTAAAGAAAAAAAAAAAAGAAAAAAAACAAGGGCAGCTAAACGGAAGAGGAAAGATGTCAATGAAACTCAGCCCTATTATGTCCCCTGGTGGTCTCAATTTCCTGAGTACAACTCTTGCTTCTTCCAACTAGCCAACAGTCGCCCTCAGCAAAGCAAACGGTCCCTAACACCATTCACACCACCCGGAGGAAATCAGAGGAGAAACCAGCCCGTTCACCTCCCTCTCACCAGCTGCAAAAATGGAGAGGGGGGAGGCGGGGAGTTGCCCTACCACGTGGGCAAGATGCAACACACACAGGACAGCAACACGTCCGCAGAGAACGGCTGCCCCTGCCCCAAGGCCGACTAAGGGCACAGCAAAAGGAGGGGTGGGAACGCAGGCCCCCAGCACCGGTCTCCTCACCCCGAAGGGCACCCCCCAAGGCGCGAGGTACGGGGGCACCGAGGTAAAGCGCCCCCACGCTAAAAGGGGAAAATCTGCTGGGTGCCGGGGTCGGGGCTAGCCCAGGCCACGGGCAGGTCACGCAGAGGAGACCGCCGTCGTCCCCGCACTCGGCGCCCCGGGGAACCACGTCCGGCTCCCCCGAGCCCCGCCTGGGGGAGGGGCGGGAGGCGCGGAGCGGCCGCTTCCCGGCTGAGGGGCAGCAGCAGCTGAGAGGCGCCGCGGGGGAGGAGGGACCAGCCCCAGCCGCCCCACGGGCCCCAGCCAGGCCCAGGCCCTCCGCCCCGCCCGCCGGCCCTCCGCGACGCGGCCGCGTCGGAGAAGGGAGAGGGCGTCTCGCGGAGCGCAGCCCCAGCCTCCGTCCCCGGAGATGCCCCAGCCCCGCCTCCTCGCCCGCCGCCCCAGCCCGGCCGCCTCGGCCCCGAGCGCTCACCTCAGGCTGCGCAGGCCAGGACGGCCCGGCCGAGCCCCCGGCCGCTGCGTGAGTCTCCGCCCCCGGGAAAGGTCCCAACGGCACCTGGTGCGAGCAGCCGAGGCCCCGAGCAGCGCCGAAAGCAGTAGTAGTGGCGGCGGTGGCGGCGGCGGCGGCGGCGGCGGGAGCAGCCAACATCCGGGGCCGCGCACCCGGAACTACTTCCCGACCCGCTCCCTCGCCCGCCCCCGCCGTCGCCCCCTCTCCCGCGACGTCGCTGCGCCACCGGCAGGGCGTCGACGGCGTCGCGTCGACGGCGTCACGTCTCTTCAGTGGTCACGAGTGCGAGAGCGCGCGGGATCCGTCCGCTCAGACAAGTAGTGCCCTGTGACTCAGGACACTGCCGCGGGGCCGCGCGTTTCTTCGAGTGGTCTGCAGCTCCGAACGCCTAGGGCTCCCTGCGCCTCTTAGTGCAGGGGCGGCGAGGGCGGCTACGTAATTGAGGACTGCAGAGACCCGCGGCCTCGGACCGTTCCCTCCGGTTTCAGGGTCCGTGATTCCGGGGGAGTGGCTCCTGCTGAGCTTCCCCCACCCTCCGCCCGAGCCCCGCCATCTAACCTAGCGACTGCTGCCTTGGCCGCTCAGGAAACATGGATCCATTTTCCAGCTTTGCACCCTGGGTTCTGCAGACCCTCAAAAAGGCACCGCGGACCTTCAGGACACCCTTTCAGAACTTCACACTAGTTCTAGACGCTTCTCTGCCTAGGCCTTTTCCGTGCCCAGCTTTTAATTTCCCTCTTAAAGCAAAGGAGTTGGAACTCTAAAGGCCATTCTGTTTCTAAAGTAACTTCCCAGACTGCGATCCTTGCTGTCAGCTGGTGGAGAATTTAGAAGGGTATATCGTTCAAGCAACTTGTGAACTTCGGAATTTACTTATACATCTGTCTTTACTGTTTCTCTACTAGCACTCAATATGCCTTGTCATTTCACAATTAATTGCATTCACAGAGATTATTTGCTCTTGCTTCATTTGTGTTAGTCACGTATGTGGCACCAAGCACACTAAACTCACAGTAGGTGCACAATATTTGGATACTGGGATATTTGTTTGGTAACTACTAGGTTGATTGGATAAGAGAAAATGGAGAGGTCTCAGTCAACTGGCCTTGGGAGCCTTATTTGACAGTCAGGATAAAGACCTCAGATAGTTAAAGAGCTGAGTACCCAATTCCTTCAGTAAACATTGAGCACCTGCCATTTGCCAAGCATTTCTAGGCACTGGGGATTCAAACATTAGTATACTTTTCTCTAGCAAAATTCTGAAGATATAAAAGTTCATTTATTCATTCATCGGTCATATTTTCCCATTGCTACTAAAGTCAGACACCATTTTGGTGATTGGCATGTATCAGTGAACCGAGAGGGGCCAAAATACACCCTTCCCTCTTGGGCTTTTATCTAATGTGGGTAGAAAGATCACAAATATAAGAAAACTAGTATGTTAGAAGGTGTTTAGTGTTTTATGTATATATAGATATACACACACGTACATATACATATCAAAGTAATGGGTATAAGGGTTGGAATTTGTTTTAACGTCAGCATTTACTCATTAAAAATGTTCATTTACTCAACAAATATTTAAGTCAAGCCATATGTTAGGTACTGGGGCTTCAAGAAAGAATAAGCCAAAGTTCTGACATGATAGATTCCCCAGCTAGTGGAGATCACATGTCAGGTGTTTTCACAGTTCTTGTTCAGTGCTTTCACCAAGTCAATGAGCTAGGACTCCCATGCTCACTTTAACAGCTGTTGTTATGAGGCTTAGAAAAGTGAAAAACGAGTTAGGATTCAAATGCAATGTCTTTGGACTACAATTCCCCTTCTAACGTCATCTCAGATGAGATCTTATATTTTTCTGTTTCATTATGCCTCACCTCTTTTAACAGGTAAATTCATGCATTAATCTAGATAATGGCCTTAGGCCTGCCTTTAGGCAAAAAGGGGAAATGAAAATATTTAGAGGAGAGGAGGAACTTATCCAAAAAAAAAAAAAATCTAGTCATGTGGAACAACATACCAAGGTGTAGTAAAGAGAATTTAGTGGAAAAGAAATACAGGTAGATTCATAAAATCTTACTCCATTTCCAGTTTTACAGAAAGGATATTAAATACATATTAGGGAGAGCCCAATTCATAAAGTGACTTTAATAAAAAATTTGAAAGAGGTTAGGAAATGAACCACACTATTGTCTCAGAAAGTGTCCCAGGCTGAAGCAACAGCTAGTTGAAAGGTCGTGAGGCAAAAGCATTCATTCCAGGAAGTGTTGGAAATAGTGAGGAAGCCAGGAGGACTAGAAGAGGGTGAGCAAGTGAGAGAAGAATGAGGAGATAGGTCAGATGACAGGGTCTTTTGGGTCACTGTGAGGATTTTGGCTAAAATGGAAGCATCACAGGACTTTCAACAGATGAGTGATAGGATCTGATTAATGTTCTCTAAAGATGACTTTGGCTTCTGTGCTTAGATGGTGAGAGAACAGTGCTGGAAAATGCAGAATGATGAGTTGGACCAGGTTGGTAGCAGTAAGCAGTATAAATAAGATATATTCTCTGTACTTTAAGAACTCAGTCTAGTGGGAAGCAAATAAATTAGTTGCAATATACTGTGGAAGAGAAATTGTATCCTGAAGAAGGGGTCACTTTTGACAGCTTCTGTGAGAGCACAGAGGTTCCCTCTTCCACTAGGAACTTGGAGGTTCATGGCTCTGTGATGATAGACCATTGGGTGGAACCTTAATACAGCTATGCTCATCTTTCCAATCCTTCAGGTCTCAAAGCCCGCCGTCATCTGAGCAACAGAAGGGTACTCAAGAACAGTCTAGGTCATGTACTTACAGAGATGGGCAAAACTTATCAATAGTTACCAGGTTTTAACCTGAGACTGGCATCAAGATCATCAAATCACAAACCAGGAATCTGTCTAAGCCTCTAAAATGAGTCAGCCAGAGGATGGAGTAAAGGAGTAGAAAGGTTCCATTCACACTTAGCTACACGTCTGGAGATATTTAGCTCCCATTCATCATCACCTCCTATAAATCCTGAGCAGTTCCTCATCTCTCACTTCTCTGGAATGCCAGGGGATTTTCCTAAAGTGCTTATTTCTGTCTGGGACATAGGAGGAGGAAGAGAGCATGACTGAATATCTGCCAGAATGCGGTTGGAAGCTTAGAGATCAGCAACCTTTGGAAAGGAAAGAAGCACAAATCCCAGAGTGTCAAAAGATGGGGAAATACTCCTCCTACACACACACACACACACACACACACACACACACACGTTTCAATGACCGTAGCAGCAGCAGGGGTGGGGGAGATTCTGAGGCAGGGTGGGGAAGGAAAGCTTAAAGCCCAGGTTGGTATGGCCAGCCTGTGTTCAGTGTGTTCCGTAGTTTATTTCCTTTGCGCCTACATCAAGGTATTTAGTTTCTCTTAGTCTGTTTCTTTTCCCTAATATAGAGCTGCCTAGTAAAAGAAGTCATGCACAGGATTCCTTAAAATAAAGGCCCTTAAAGACAATGACCATTATGTATAAGGTCAAGTGTATGAGGCTTACCTGAAGCTTTTCTCCCTCCTTATTTATTTTAAGAAGAAAGGAAAATAAGAAATGAATTTTAGATAAGCCAAGTCCTACAAGAGGGAGAGAAAAAAATGTGAGAAAGTTCCTCCTATCATTCCCAGTCCTGGAGGAGTCTTCCAGATTCTCTGGAGAGCTTTATATACAAAGTTGTGCTTCATGTATTGGATGGGGGGACTATGCAAAGGGAAGTTCTCAGCAACACTAATTGCTGTTTAGTGACAGCACTTGGGGGTTAGGGATTGATCACTATGAATACTTAAACAGCACTCAATAATCGTCTATCACTCACCTACTCTATACCAATCATTGGGCTAAATACTAGTAAGTCCAAAGGGAATAAGTCTTCTACCTTCAACAGGCTGCTAGGCTTCTGGAGGAGTAAATATGTAAATAATTTGCCCCAATATAACTTAGTAGAGGTGTATTTGTGCCATATGAACAGAAAAGAAGCAAGATTTAATGCTGTCCAAATGGATAGTGATGGGGACACTAAAAAAAGCTTTACTTTAAGGGGCAGGTTAAGTCTAAGTCTAGGAGTCTGCCATATAGAGATAGATACAAGGCTGTGAACAGAGAAAGTTTAAGGAGGACATCTTGTGCAAAGTCAAAGGCCACAGAAATGACAGTCTTATAAGTTGCTTGTTAAACACCAGTGACTCATGACTCATGCCGAGTGCTTCCCACTAAGCTAGATCAGACTGCTCTATGTAAAACATCCATAAATTGAGTCCCTGCCCTCTAGGAGCTTGGGGTTAACTTTAGATTATATCAGTAAGGCAAAATATGATCCTTACTCTCAGTAGAAGGAAGTAGCTTAGATTATTACTACCCAGTAGAAAGCAGTACTCTACATTTTCCCCCTAGTTCTGGCAATGAATTTGCACTAATGCACTCATACCATCTCCCCACTACACACCCCGACTCATCTTCCTTGTAACAACCTGGCTCAACCCTTGGCTCAACTCCACTCCCAGAATCAACAGAACTAATTAAAAGCATCATGAAAGACACGAGGTCACCAAGGCAGCTGAACAAACATTAGCAAATGAGTCGATTAAATAAGGTATTTACATTATGTGCAACAGTGGTATAGATGAAACTGGGGTGGCTAGACAGAGTGAGTCAGAGGATGTTCAAATAGAGTGGGATCAGAGGAAATCTCTCAGTTAGCAGCGTCTTTTGGAATGATAAATGAATGGAACCTGGTTAGCAGGAAAAAGCAGTCAAGGTTTATAGCCCAAAGGAACCTAAAACTCTGATTACCAGCATAGTAGTTAAAAAACAATTGTTTGACAGTGCCCTGGTGGCTGTGGCTCTGGCTCTGGCCTAGCCCACATAAAGTCCAAGGACCTGGGGGGTGGGAAAGTGGTACAACCAATGTGAACAACTAAATAAATAAAATGCTTCTTCCTCCTTTCTATTCTTTTGTTCCTGCCTTCATTCCTGCCTGCTTCCTTACTCTTAAAAATAAATAAATAACATTTTTTTAAAAAGAAGAAATAGTTGTTTGATTTCAAGCTGTGAAGTTATTGGCCTAAGTCATGTCTAATGAGTTAACCAAGAACCATCAAGAAACACCGATACTGAGAAGAGTGTTGGAGAGTGGCTAATATTTACTGAGTAATCTTCGTATGATTGGGAACATGACAGGTCTTTTGAGGACACTTTCTTTTAATTCTTAGAGTAAAACTACAAAATTGTTATCCCTATTTTATCTTCTTTTTTTCTTTACGAGCGGAAGGAAGGAAGAGAAGGAAGAAGTATGGGAAGTAGGGAGGACAGCAAAGAAGAAACATATGAAAGTAGATCATTATGGTTTTGCATGTGGGCCTGTGGTCTCAAACCCTGGTCCTTGGGCAGTGTGTGGTTTGCACACCAGCATCTGAGCCACTTGAGCCACAAAAGTGTGCCCTATTTTAAAGAAGAAGCAGAGGCCCAGTAAGAGCAGCAGAGTCAGTATCTGAACCCAGAACTCTCTGGCCCTAGCTCACCTTCAAAGAGCCTCTACACCATCAGTTCACATAGGAAAATTGCACCCGATGGGGTGATAGTCACTGCAAGAGGGTATATTTGGTACATCTAAGTACTACTTCAGCAAACCTTTCAAGCCTAATAAGAGACACAGCTGAGTTGGGACTTACACATACAAAGTCCCAAAGAATTCCCTTCATGTTTAGTGGAGATAGAGAATTCAAATAGTCTTCACGGCATGAGGGGGTAAGAGGTTGCAAATCTGCTTTACAACCCAAAAAGGAGACCTGTGGCAGATCTTATTGTTGTTCCCGAATACTTACTGTGCTTCTCAGGGACGGACATTCTTTCCTTACTGAGTGAGCAGCAGACTGGTTATGTGACTTACATCGTTAGCCAGTGACCTCTGAGGGCCTTCTCAGCCACTCCCAGGAGGAAGCTTTAAGGGTCAATATGTGTCACTATTTCCCTTTCCAGCTCTCTGACAAGCAGCAGCGTTCAGGATAGAGTCTTATCCTGCTCTGTCTCAGAGTGGAGACAGTGTCGGCAGAGTCACAGCTGAATGGAGAGGAACACATAACACAAGTGAGAAATGCACTTTTGCTGATCTGGGAGTTGCTATCACGGTATGAAGCAGCCTGTCCTGGTGAATACAAACCCTTTCTGGATTGTTCTTCCCGCCAATGACTGAGATTCCTGGTGTTATCCCCAGGTAAAAGAGGTTGCTTGAGAAATATGAGCAGATATGGGAAAGGGATCATTGGTGTGCAATGTTGTCAAAGGCTTTAAACAGAGGATTTGCAATTCAGTCCTCATCTGTGGGCTCAGGCAAACCTTTAAAAGATAGGTTCCAAAAGCTGTGTTAGGTCTTAGATGAAGTTACAAAAAACAAAGAACAATTCCCTTTTTTTTTTTTTATTTAAGAGAGGAAAGAAGGGAGAGAAGGAAGAGTCATTTTTAAGAAAGGAAGAGGAGGAAGAAGTATTTTTATTTATTTGTCTAGTTCTTTTGAAAGATCCACCATTTTGGGTCTCAAACCAGGTTCTTGGGCTTTACATGGCCCACATCCCTATAACTGGCTTAGTACCTGAGCCATCAGGGTGTACCCCACTTCCTGTTCTTGCAGCAAAGACCATCCTCATTCATTTCTAAACCTAGCCCCAAAGTGGGTACCTGGAGCCCATTAGGCACTTTAAATAAATTTTTATCAAAATAATGCTGTAAAATGATCTGGATCCACAAGCCAGTTCTCCTCACTCCCCACAGTCTCTTCCTGTATGTTGGTGTATTGCCCTTTTCAGGGAAGGGGCCTTAAAAGAGAAGACTATGGTAAGATTATTCACTAATTTTTAATCATGCTTTCTAATCTCTATGCACAACATTTATTTTAAATGCCATATGAATGGAAAATATCTAGAACATCAGACTCTTCAGGGCATGGAGCCTGTAGGTACACAGTCTCCCCCAAGGAAGTTACAAAGAGTAGAAAACATTGAAGAGCCCAGGGAACTTGGTGTTGAGAAATGTAGCTTCAAGTGGACTGTGGATCAAGTTTTTTAATGGAACCAGATGAAGAGAATATGAAAATGAAGGTTAAGTTCACAAAAAAGTGTGGGGCCTTTCAGCTGGATATTTGACAGGCATCTCCAGGGAGTACAGGGCAGTAATTGAAAAACCTTCCACGGAGCCCCCTGGAAGCAAGAATTGAAGAAAGTCCTGAAAATGAATTAGGGTTGCCCAAATCTGTGAATCAGGCCTTCAAAACCAGAAAGAGAGTCAACCTGTAAGTACTACCATTCACTTAAAAAAGTTAAAAGATATCGCAAAAATGGAATGCACCTAATTCTGACATGTCAAAGAGCTGCGCAAAGCAGAGAAATTAAATTATCCAGTGAACTTATTAGGGTCAACCTTAAAAGTTAACCAAACTGAATAATGTGAGCTCATTGTAATTTATGGAATGCCTAGGGAATGGCTGACACCCCTAAGGTGCCAGGTTTAAAATGAATGAGAATATTCTTTGCCTCAAAACAGATATTGTATCTTAACCATCTTTGTAAATTCCTTAGGAATTACATGATCCATACAATCTATTTTATTTGTTTTTTGTTTTTTTTACTAAAAATATATTTGGAATTTTTTTTTGATAGAAAATAACAGACATCTTTGCTACTGAAATATTTAAGATAAACTGACATGATGTCTTGGGTTTGCTTTCAAAACTCCAGAAAAAAAAAAAAAAAAAAAAACGAAAGATCTTTCTTTTTGTTGATGTCTGTAGACGTTCACAAAAGAGAACATGGCTTCTCTCAGAAACAGAGTGAGAAATTTACCTTACTAAATTCCCACAACGAAACTAAAAGTTGGAGATCATTACCTTCGCTTCATAGGCAAAGAACACTGAGGTCAAGTTACTAGCAAATGGCAATGCAGACTTGAGCTTCAGTTCTATGACCTTGAAGGTCTCCCTTTTGCTAACATCATCTACTGAGTGTCTACAGTTTTCTCAGATTCTGATATTTTCATGGAAATGGAGATGTCATTTTTCTATATAATAGAAACTTATTTGCAATTCCTGTATCTTCTGCCTTTTCTTATAGGTTCTCATCTCCACTTTTTAGCAACTATTTTGAATACTTCCTGACTCATGAAGTTATTTTATTTAGTCTGAATTCATGATCTACCTATGTCTCCTCCAACTACTCAGCATAATGAAATGAATGTGAAATATTTCCTTTTACAATGATTCTCAAAAGCAAGAGATGACGCTCGCGCACGCGCGCTCGTGTGTGTGTGTGTGTGTGTGTGTGTGTGTGTGTGTGTGTGTGTGTGTGTGTAAGCACAGCTGGTGTTTAACTGCCTAAATACAGTTTTTCCTTTGGAACCATTTGTCATTTAATTTATTGACCCACTATGCCCACACTCCCACCATCCAATCTCTTTTCCTGCCATATTAACTAAAGCTGTCTAGTGGGATTTCTTGTTCCTTTGCTACCATGAAATATCCTGAGGCCTGTAAACTGCATCTGTATTTGATCTGTTCCTAAATGAAATTCGCTAAAAATGCTAACCAGATGGCCACCCATTCATTCAGCAAATATTTATTGAATGTTAACTCTAGGCTGGGTACTATTGCTCAGCATTTGGAGTACAAAGATAAAAGCAGTAGCTAGAGGGCAGTACAGCACAATAGTGACTAAGTGAGTCTTTGATAGTGATAAGTGAACGATGGTGATGAGTGAGTATGGACTTCCTTGCCAGGGATTAAATCCCAGTCCTGCCACTCAGCAGCTCAATAGATTTAGTTGCTTAATCTCTCTGATCTTTGATTTCCTCATCTGTAAGTGGAGATAAAAATAGTACCTACTGAATAGAAACAATATAACACACATATGTGGAAGGCTTAGCACATAAGAAGTGTTCTAAATGTGAGCTTTTCCTATTCCCTTGTGTGCTTCACATAGGAATGATAGTGGAGGAAGGAATTTGATCTGATTGGGGGTGAATGTTAAGGAAGAGTTCACAGACACAGAAACATTAGTGCTCAACCCTCAAGGATGAGTTTGAGTTTGTTGGAGCAAAGTAGGCAGAAGATTGAGTCCAAGTATAAAGCTCTGACCCCATTGCTCAGGGTGGGCACTATTTATTGGTCTGAGCAACCTAGGGATTATAGGGGTGGGGATAAGGAGATGGATCAGATGACATCTGATATTTGGCAACTGTGTGCATCACAGTTCAACTCCTTCCTCGGCCCATTCCATGTATTTCATTTCCCCACTAGGACTAATCACAAGAGCATACCTTTCCACTTCCAAAAAACATTCCTTGCCTGCAAACTCTCTGAGAAGAGAGTTGTTTTTCTATATAATGGAAATGTTTTCTCAAGGGACATTATGAATGATACTGAGTATAATTTCAAATAAAAATATAATTTATATGAACAAAGAATGAACTTCACTATGGAGGACTAGCTAGGGAGATGCACATTAATCTATTAATTGAATCATTACAAAATGCAAAAATACATTTGTCCAACATTGTACTAAGAAACATTCCTTACTTCCTTCTATTTAAGCATCTTTGTAATGTATACAATCTTTGATAAATTCACTGAATCTTTTAAATATTATTTCTTAATTTTTCAAATGTTATTTTCTATGAAAATCTTCAAACAGATAAGTAGGCAAATAATACACTGAACCCCATATATCCATGATACAACATTAGCAATTACCAAGTAGTAGCCAGTCTTGCTTCATCTAGATCCCCACCCTCACCCTGACATTGCCCCTCTGTATTATTTTGAAACAAAAATCCAGATATGATACTTCATCAGTACACACAACTTTTAAAACTATTTTTCCAAAAGATAATAGCACTTTGTTTCAGCAAACATAGGTTTATTTTGTCTTTAAAAGAAATAGGAATTCCTGGCTCACCCTAGTGGAATAG
Organism: Solenodon paradoxus; assembly: GCA_004363575.1. Classification (NCBI taxonomy): domain Eukaryota; kingdom Metazoa; phylum Chordata; class Mammalia; order Eulipotyphla; family Solenodontidae; genus Solenodon; species Solenodon paradoxus. The sequence goes on from RJWH01000653.1 coordinate 273,372, forward strand.
TGGTTTGGTAACCTCCCAAGAGTGTAGTCTTCTACTTCCCAAGGACCAAAATTTGTGTCCTGGACCTAGGAGACAACCAGGATGAACAACTAAATAAAATAAATAAAAATGCTTCTTCCTCCTCTTCCTGTCTGCCTGCCTACTTGCCTTCATTCCTGACTGCAGCTTTCCTTAAAACAAACAAACAAAAATGAAATTTTTAAAGTCACCCATATCTACTTTTGATTCATCCTGTCAGTGTTTAAATGTCTATTCAACTTAAGAATTTTTTAAATTTTGTTTTAATCAAAGCTCAAATAACAAGCACACAAATGAAGTGGTTGATATGTCCCCTAAATAACTTTTTTATAAGTTCCTTCACTATTTTTCTCTTGCAAGTTATTTGTTGAAGAAAGGACTCTACTGGGATGCCTTGGTCGAGTAGTGGTTACATCAATGGCCTCCAAAGGACACAGGCCACATACCGCTGGGGACAGGTCCCTGGTCCAGGGAGAAACAACTAGTGCGAACAACTAAATAGAAGCAAAATAAATTTGCTTCTACCTCTTCTCTCTTCCTGCCTGCCTACACACTTTCATTCCAGACTGCGGTTTTTCTTTAAAAGAAAGAAATGACACTACTTTTTCTGTAGTATTTCCCACAATGTGAATCTTACCAATTTCTTCCCTGTGGTGGTTTTTAACATGACCTTTGATCCCTGTGTTTCCTGTAAATTTGTTGGGTCTAGATGCTGAGTCAGATTCATACATAATTTTATTCTTTTGGCACAACCACTTCATTGGTAGTATGTTCTTCCATCAAAACAGATGGTCATCTCTCCTCCTGTTTTTCCTGATTCATACTTTTAAAATTGTCCTCCCCAAATGTTATAATCAGCGCAACTAAGATTACAAGTTAAGAATTACAACTGATGTAGAATTGGGCCACCATAGGACAGGACAAGTTTAAGGACTCAGAAGACTGATTCTGATCCTACTATTATTCTGTCACCTGTCATCATTATCCTATTACTCATCAGCTGTTTCTAAGTGCTTATAATGGCATCCAGGACAGGGCTGAGCACCATGTTATAATAACTGGGACCATTATTGAGTCCCTGCGGTATGCCAGTTGCTTTGGGTTATCAACTTCACAGTTTCAAGTGCAAGTTTTATTGTTCCAGTTTCATAGAAATCCATCTCAAAAAAGAGAAAAGGCCACACAACTGGCAAATGGCAGAAGCAAAGGTGGTGTGTAAACACACATTTGTCTGATTCCCAAGGGTCTGCTTTTTTTACTAACCCCCAGTCCTTTGAAAATACAACTGAACATAGGAATGATCCTTGCCTGCAACAGGATTATATCTGTGTAAGAGAAGAGGTAAATTACTAAAACAAAAACTAAAACAGATAAAAGTACCATATGGAACAAGAATAATGAAAATGTATGCATTTTGCAAGCAGTGATTGCAAATGAACAAGAAAGAGGGGGAATATCAATGTTGATTGATGTTCCTTAGGGAGTTTTCATCAAGTAATGCAAAAATTATTGCAATTATAGAGGCTTTATCTATGAGCAAAGGGTCCTTTGCACAAGAATCCTCTCCCTTGGGATCCATGTCACACTGACACGAAGATTTTGTCACCATGGCAACTGGTCATTGGACCAATGAAATAATCAGTTGTCATGGTAACATGATCTCCATCTTACTCCCACCAGGCACCTGTTCCAAATCATCACATCCTCCAGCAACTCCATACCACCTCAATGCTCCTTTCTTCTTTCCCCTAGTCACCCTTTTATCCCTAGACACCTATGTCTGAGTCCCAACACTTATGGTTATGTTTGTGTATGGGATTGTTAAAAGCAGAGCAAAGGAAAATGACTATAGTGCAGAGCTTCACAGTAAGTGGGGGGTAATCTCTAAATGTAAGCACCAAACGAGGCAGAGCATTAAGAAAGGGAACATATGATACTTCTGATATTCCTCCCCACACCACTACCACATACATTGCCTTAAGCAAATTTCTTTACAATTTAAAACATTGCACTATCCTGATTCTCTTTTACTCTGTTCCTTCACTGGCTCAATTTCCTCCTCCTGCCTCCTCCACGTAGATGTTTCTCAAGTCTCCAACCTTTGTGTCTGCTCTTTCTCTAATTTGCATTGCCCAGTGCAGTAGCCACTAGCTAGATGATGGCTACAGAGCCCCTGAAATTAGTTATACATGTGCTGAAACGAGACGTGCTCTAAGGATAAAATGCACACCATATTTTAAAGACCTCATGTAAGAATGTTAAATATCTCACGAATAATTTTATAGTGATCACATGCTGAAATAATAATTTGGATATGATTGGTACAATAAATATACATTATCAAAATTTAATTTCATCTGTTTAATTTTTGTGTTAATTTGTTACTGAAAAATTTTAATGACTCACATTCGTGGCTCATATTCATGAATTGTGTTATTTTTCCACTAGACAGCATTGCTCTAAACTTTCTCCCTAATGCCATCTGACTCATGCTTAAGGTGTCAAGCTTCTCTTAAGATTCCAAATGCCAGCCTCTTTTCTGAACTACAAGCCCATGTTTCCAATATGCTTCTGGCTTTTTCACCCATAACCATCAACTCTTCAGTTCAGCATGTTCAGCCATGGGTTTCCTCTCAAAATGTGTTCTTTCCTGGTCAACATAGTTAACTTTTTATATTACCTTGTTGCTGTTGCTGTAACAAATTATCACAAATTTGGTTGCTTAAAGCAACACAAATTGGCTCACCCAGGTGGAATAGTGGTTTGGTCAATTGCCTCTAACTGAAGCACACACCACACATTCCAAGGATCTGGGTTCATATCCAGGGCCAGGGAGAGCCACCAAGATGTACGACTAAATAAAAATAAATAAAATAAAGATGCTTCTTCCTCCCCTTATCCTGCCTGCCTGTCTGCTTGCCTTCATTCCTGTCTGAAACTTTCCTTTAAAAACAAAAACGAACATTTAGTTTCTGACTTTTCTGGAGGTAATAAATCTGAAATGGGCCACATTGGGTTAAAATCCAGGAATTGAAGGGCTGTATTCCTCTAGAGGTCCTAGAGGAATTCCCGCTTCTAGAGGCTGCCAGCATTCTTTGGCTCAGGGACCCCTCCATCTTCAAAGCCAACAATGACTGGTCTAGTCTCACTCAGACTGCATCACTTTGGCACTAACTCTCCTGCCTCCCCCTTTTACTTCTGAGGACACTTGTGATGACATTGGACCCATCAGGAAAATCTCCTCATTTTAAGGTCAGATAATTAGCAGCTTTACTTTCAACTTCAATTTTAATTTTCCCTTGCCATGTAACATAACATATTCCCAGGTTTGGGAGATATGGACATCTCATCGAAAGGGCTGGACAAAGAAGAAAAATCTCTATGTGCAAGGCCAAGAAGATGGAAAATGATAATCAGAGCAGATCAGAAGACAGCTCTCATTGCTTTCAAGGTAATTGCTAACAGATAAGGAGCAGTTAAAGGAGCTGGTTGCCATGGACATCAATGGTCTAGCATCTTTTACAGTTCACTGCAGAATCCACTTCCTCTGAGACTCCTTTCCTGATCACTCCTTTTCCCCAACTGCACTTTCTCACTGTGATCCAGGTAGCTTTTGTACTTCCTTGAACATTTGTCTTACTCTCTTTGTATCATGGTTATATATGCAAGCACTTGGTCTTAACTTCTCTGCTAGGGTAGAAAATATTTTGTTGACAGAAGCTATTTCCTCCACCTTTATGCTTGACCATACTGCCTACTTAATATAGACACATTACATGCCTGTACTTATATATAAGCTTAACACGTAAGTATATGTACTCAATACATTTTCATCTTAAATTTAGTTGAAGGTACAGCTCATAATGACTTACAGAGTGTGAGCTTTGTAATATGTGGTATATGGCTATGGCGATAGCCACTGATTTCCTTAAAGGTAATACTTTCGACTTCCACTTAACTGGTACTCTCTATTCTGTCTTTTTTCATTTTTCAATCTCCCCTCTCCCACCCTTACCTTGAGTCCTGAACCCAGGTCCTGGGGCTTTACATGGCCTGCACTTTAACCACCTGAGCCACAAGGGTGCATCTCCATTCTGCCTTAAAAGAAAAGTCAGTGTAATCCTTATAGGTAATGGCCTGCTTGAGTTTTGTGTTCCTCCAGGGTCAGTTGTATTTTATTTTACCTATTGCTGTTAGGTGTACTTGATATCATTATATAATGCAATATAAAGTTATGAAGAGCAATGTAAGATGAATATCAAATGACCGACAATTGTTTCTACAAAGAATATGCTGATGATCACAGAAATACAGGAAGTACATCTTTCCTAAAATGTATTGATGCTGACCACTTGAACAGATTAAAGGAGAAAAACATATCAAGCAAAAAATTATCAACAAAACTTAATCCACATTCATGACTTTTAAAAACCTTTAAAACTGGGTTTAGAAGACCATTGTCCTTATTTAGAGATAATATGATTGATTACAAACAAAATCCCAAGAGAACCCATAGAATATAATCTATTTAAAACTAATAAGGGAGTTTAGCAAATTTGATGTGTTCAGGATCAATATGAAGAAATCAGCGTCCTTTCAATACAACAGTAAATAATTAGAACTTGTAGTAAAAACAAAGATTCCACTCACAATAATAACAAAAATAACAAGAGTTCTAGGAATCAATCTGACAAAAAGCATTTAATATTATTGCAGAGGAAACTATGAGTCATTGCACTCTGATGGCCTACGGGTTTAAACCAGGCACAGGCCACATACATCCCAAGGTTCCGATACAAGACTGGGGACCAGGGAAGTAACCAGTGATAAACAACTGAATAAAATAAATAAATCACTTATTCCCCCTCCCTCTGCCTGCCTGCCTACTTGTCTTCGTTTTTGCTGACACCTTTCCTAAAAAAAAAAAGAGAGAAAAGAAAAAAGAGAAAATGATAAAATTGAAGCATACACACACACACATACACACAAAGAAGCCTAAATAAATAGAGCTCTACTAAGTTTATAACTTGAAAGTCAATATTATAAAGATACAAATTCTTCCCAAATTAGTTCATTAATTCAATATAATTCTAAGTAAAATTCAAATATGACTTTCGTAGAATTAAACAGACAGATCTTAAAGCTATATGGAAAGGACAGAATCATTTTGAAGACAAAGAACATAAAGAGCTACCAGAAAGAGGTTCATGAGTATATGCAGACTTGATATACTCCAAAGCAGATTACATTTGTCAGGGGAAAAAAACGGGCTATGCGGTAAATGAGAAAATTGGTTGTTAAAGATCCAAATGAAGCACCAGGACTCTCCTGCTCCCTGGTAGCTCCAGTCACGACTAACAATTCTTCAAATCCTAACATCCCTGTTGCCAGGCTCAGATAAAGCGTCTAACACCATATAACATCACCAGAGACTGACTTGCCCACTGGTTCTACAGAGAAGCTCTCTAACTCAATCTAGAAGTGAATTAATTAATTACCAGTAGAGCAAACCTTAACCAAGAACAGGCAACAGAGAAGTTCTTCAAAAAATAAAACAAATGCTTCTTCCTCTCAATTCCTGCTTGCCTGCTTGTCTACATTCCTGCCTACACCTTTCCTCTGAAAGAAAGAAAAAAAGAAAGGAAGGAAGGAAGGAAAAAATAAGCTGGGTCGATATCCCTGCACCATACCAAAAACCATATCTAAGCAGAGTAAAGGCATACTTAAGCATGAAAAATAAAGTTTTAAAGCATTTTGAACATTTTGTGGCCATCACAGCAACCAAAATGCAGTTCAATCGTTTATGACTTCTGACCAGAGCGAAAACCATAAAAGGCATTTCAATGCATTTTCCTATATTCACAGGAAGATGATGTCTTCCCTCTTTCCAAAGAGCTGAGACAGAAGTAGAATGTTTGGTTCATGCCCATCCAAAAGGATGATAAAGTTCAGTTTGTGCAAGGACACCAACAAAGGTCGTCTGACAAAGTAGCTCAGGTTTACAGAAGAAACGTGTCCTCTGCACTGAGCAAGTGCAGTAAGGGAATGGGAATGGCCCGGCTGCTCACACGGCGCTCCCCCAGCAAGGCAGCTCTTTGAAGAGTAAACTGGACAAACATCAATATAAGATCTTTGATGGTGAGCCAAATATCACTAAGTAAGACAGGAAAGGGGCAAATATAATGAAGAAACAACTATGAAGCTGCAAGAATGAAGTAATTTTTACAACTTTCATTAAAAACTGCTAAAATGGAGACTTCTGGTTCAAGACGGCAATCTATTAGACTCCCAGGCTCCACTCCTCTCCACAAAAAAACCTAGAAAACATCCATCTTACAGACACAAATGCTGAGGAGAAACCAAAGCAGCAACTACAGAGACTGAAGCAATATTTGACACCTCCAAGCATAGGTGAACTGCTCAGTTTCAGCACCAAATCTTGGTTTCAGGATTCGGAGATGAAGGAGGAAAAAACCATGGGAGAGGAACCAGACCTCCAGGATATATGACACAGTCCAGCATCAGAGAGCACAGCAGTGGAATTTCAACACTGAACCAGGGAAGCGGGGCCTTGGCATGGGGCAGAAAGAGGACCAGCACCCCAGTAAGCTGAGTCACAGCTACCAAGGCAAGTGTGTACAGGTTACCACCACCACTGGAAGGCCTTCCGCCATTACTACCCCAGAACCCCAAGCCTAACGGCACCCAAAACAGTGTCTCTGGGATTATAGCATCACTGGAGGAAGACAGACTCCTGAACAAAAAAACCTTCAATAGTTACCAGATGATTCCACTCTGTGGGTGGAGATGGAACTGTGGCCAGCTTGTGATTGGGGCCCAACAACAATCATAGGTGAACCTTACCATTCAGAGCTGTGACTCTGGGAGAAAGCTCTGCATCCCCCACAAAAACGTCAATCCCCTAAGGTAGACTCTCAGACCTCAACACAGGCTCCACTTAAGAGCTTCAACAAACCTGATCAGTGGTGAAGTCACACAACTGAAAAATTCCAAGTGTTCAAACCAAGATCCAGGCCTACCCACACCCTGGTGGCCTAGTGGATAAGGCCACTTGATACAGACCACATACATCCCAAAGACTCAGGTTCAAGACCTAGGGCTGGGGGGAATCAAAATAAACAACTAAATACAATAAACAAATATGTTTTCTTCCTCTCTCTTCCTTCCTGCCTACCTGCTTACTCACTTTCATTATTGCTTACACCTTTCCTTAAAAAAAAAAAAAAAAAAAAAATCCAGGCCTAGTCAATGGAAGTTGACAACCTAACACAAGACCATCACTTCATTGCATTTTTAGAAAAATAAAATCTGCCATGACTGAACTTGGAAGAATTGGAAAACCTGAACAGAGTTATCACAAGCAAGGAAATTGAAGAGGTAATCAAAAGCCTCCCTAAAAATAAAAATTCAGGACCGTTTGGCTTTATTAGCGAGTGTTACTGAAGCTTCAGAAAAGAACTAATGCCTAGTCTGCTCAAACTTTTCCTAAATATTGAAGACCACTTTCTATTAGGCTAACATTACACTGAAACCAAAAGCTGATAGAAACATCACTAAGAAAGAAAATTACATCTAATGAACATAGATGCAAAAATTCTCAACAAAGTATTAGCAAACCAAATCCAATAATACATTAAAAGAATCACCCACCATGGCCAACTGGGCTTTATCTCAGAGATGCAAAGATGGTTCAACATATGTAAATCTATTAATGTGATACACTATACCAACAAGAACAAGGGGAAAAGCCACGTGATCTTATCAGTAGAGTCAAAGAAAGCTTTTGACAAGATCCAACACCCATTTATGATTTTTTTTAAAATGCTGCATAAAATGGGAATAGACAGCACACACCTCAACATACTAAAGGTCATATAGATACACCCAGAGCCAACATCATACTCAATGGTGAAAAACCGAAAGTATTTCTTCTAAGTTCAGGAGTAAGGCAAGGTTTTCCACTATCACCTTGAGGTCTTAGAGCAATAGGCAAGACAAAGAAATAAAAAGATTTCAAACTGGAAGGGAGGAAGTCAAACTCACTATTTGCAGAGGACATGATTATATACATTGAAAACCCGAAAAACTCTGTCAGAAAATTACTAGACCTGATCAGCTAATACACCAAAATGGCAGACTACAAAATCAATGCCTGAATTCCATTGCATTTTTATATGCAAACAATATGCTAGAAAAAAATCAAGTCAAGAAAATAACCTCGTTTACAATAGAAGCAAAAAGAATCAAACACTTTGAATATATTTAACAAAGGTGGTGAAATACTTGTACAATGAAAACTGTTAAGTCCTTCTTAAAAGAAATAGAGGCTTTACAAAGAGAAATATATTCCCTCCTTATGGCTGGGAAGAATCAGCATTGTTAAAATGGCCATCTTACCTAAAGTAATATAAAGATTTATTGCAATCTTCATCAAAATCCCACAGGCATATTTCAAGGAAATAGAAAAAAACTTTAAGAACTTTAAAACAGAAAAAAAAAAAACTTTAAAAATAGAAAAAAACAATTGTGAGGAAAAAAAAAGAACGAATTTGGAAGTATACATACCCAGGCTACACTACAAAGTGATAGTGATCAAAACTGGTACTGAAATAATAACAGAGGCACAGTCCAGGGGAATAGAACTGAATCAACAGAAACTAACGCTTACATATGGTCAGTTAATTTACAACAAAGAAGCCAAAAGCATATGATGACGAAAAGAAAGTCTCTTCAATAAATGGTTTTGCAAAAACTGGACACCCACATACAAAATAATGAAACTAGACCACTCTTTACCACCATTCACAAAAATGGACTAAAAATGGACTAGAGACTTGAACATAAAACCAGAAATCATAAAATTCTTGGAAGACAGCATAGGAAAGACATTTTTCACATTAGCCCTAGAGAGGGGACTGGATTGCAGCATCAAGGGAAACAAAATAAAAAATAAACAATTGGGATTACATCAAACTAAAAATCTTCTTCACAGAGAAAAAAAACATCACCAAAGCAAAAAGACAACCTACTAATAGAAAAACAGGAAATCCAATTAAAAGAAGAACTGGAGAGACATTTTTCAAAGAAGGCGTGCAGATGACCAACAGGCACATGAAAAGCTTCTTCTACTTATTGGCTGTTAGGGAAATAGAAACCAAAACAAGAACGAGATATCACATTACACTTGAGAGATAGGCTATTATTCAAAAGTCTGGAAGCAGCAAATGGTGGTGAAGATGTGGAGAAAAGGAAACACTTTTATATCGTTACCGGGAATGCAAATTAGTGCAACGCCTATGGAAAGCAATATGGAGATTCCTCAAATATTTGAATATGGAAATCCCATATGATGCAGCTACCCCACTTATGGGTATTTAGCCAAAAGATACAAAAACACTCATCTGCAGAGACTTATGCACTCTCATGCTTATTGCAGCCCTATTTACAGTAGCTAAGAACTGGAAACTACCTCAGTGCCCAACATCAGATAAATGGATCAAGAAGATATGGTACATATATATATAATGGAATACTACACAGCCCTTAAAAGAAATGAAGTCTTTTTTTTTTTAAAAGGAAAGGTGGAGGCAGGGTTGAAGGTGAGCAGAGACACCCTGGTAGGAAGAGAGAGGGAGCCGAAGCACTATTTTATTTACTTATTCATTTTGGTTTTGATCCTGACCCCAGGTCTTTTACCTGGGTACTGGGATATGTGTCCTGTGCCCTCAACCAAAGGTAGCTAATCAATCTGCTACTTGTCATTTGAATCAACGTAGGTGAATCTATATGGGATTATGCTAAGTGAAATACATCAAAAGAAGAAAGCCAGATACCAGATGGTCTCACTCATAGGTGGAATGTGAATAGAAAAAGCAAAGGAACAGATAAATCAAAACCAACCCTTGGACACTGAGGTCACCAGGGGAATGGATGGTGAGGCCCACTGGACAATGATGACCTCTTTGTGATTTGGTGAAGGGCAGAGTATACTGACATTTATTCGAGGAAGGGGAAACTGCATATATGGGGAACCTACACATATGAGTTTATATTAATTTTTAAAACAAAGTTACCTCAATAAAATACTAAAAAAAATTTTTTAAACTTGCCAAAAAAAAAAAACACAAAAACCCTATCCCCTCCGCCCCCTCCCTACCCTGTCAAAAAAATCTTACTAGAATGAGAATTCCCTGGTGGCTCAGGCCTTAAGTTGGCACCTGGGGTGTACACCATGTAAAGCCCAGGGACATGGGTTAGTGACCCAGGGCTGAGGGGAATATCAAAATGAATGAATAAATAAATGAAACTGTTTCTCCTCCTCTCCCTGTCTGTTTTCCTTCCTTCCTTCCTTATTCCTGCCTGCCTGACTTCCTTAAAAAAAAAAAAAAAAAAAAAAAAAAAAAATGCATGCTCTGGTGAAGTAACAGTTTAGTCAACTGCCTCCCACTGAGAGCGCAGTTCACATAAATCCCAAGGACCCAGGTTTGCATTCTGGGCCCTGGGAAAACAACCAAGATGTGCAACTACATAAAAATAAATAAAATGCTTCTTTCTCCTCTCTCTTCCTGCCAGCCTGCCTACTTGCCTTCATTTCTGCCTTCACCTTGCCTTAAAAAAAAGCTACTAAAATGATTTTTTTCTGAAGCAAATCTTCCTTCAAATACTAAAGTTAAGACCATGACAGAAAAGACTGATGAAAGTGATGACCTACAATTAAAACAAAATTTCAACAAATATGGCATGAACAAAGATAAATTAGGTGGCAATCTGAGAGAAGATATTTCCAATTGACTTAATTGACAAGGATGAGTATCCCAGAATTTAATGAAGTTTCCACAGATCAAGAATAAAGGATAAATAAAAGGGCAAAGGACAGAAACAAGAAATCCCTAGAAGAGAACTTTTGGATGGCCAATAATCATATGAAAAAACTGAAGAAGGAGGTACTTGAATTTTGACTTAATTTGAATATCATCCCACTCCTAATTCTCCATCCCCACATATAAATGAAGTTAAAACCAATAACTCTGGAGTTAGATTGTTCAAGGTTAAATCTTGATTCTGTAACTTATGATTTTGGATGAGTTATTTAACCTCTCTCAGATTCAGTTCATCATCATAGAGATAATCATAGTATATATCTTATTGGAGTTATAAGGATTGAACAAGTTAAACCTTAAAAAGATCTTAGAACAATTCTTTCAACAGAAAGCACTCAATACTATGTTAAATGCTGTCATCATCTATTCTTTTCAATTCAGTAATATGTCAGACCTTTCTTTTGTGTTTTAAACATACACATACCTGGTGATAACATGCTTTGTATGAAGTTGTTTTTGCTGAATGGCATTACATCAAATATACTGTTTAGCAACTTTGTTTTGTCACCCAAAAATACATCCTGGAGTTCATTCTCTGAAATCAGCCTTTTCTTTTAAAATTTATCACCAGTCCACTTCTGATAGACCTTAGACTTTTAAATTGTTTCCAGTTTGTCCTATCATGAGCAATACTGCAATGAACATCTTTGTACAAGCATCATACACACATAGCTTCACTGTGGTAGATGCTTAGAGCGGGGATTCCTAATCATAGCACAGACACTTTTTAATTTTCAGTCTCTGTTGCCAATTTGCCTTCCAAAATAGCTATATCAATTTGTATTCCTCCCAGCAGTCTCTGAATATTACCCATTTCAACTTAGTGAAAGTATTTCATACTTTCTAATACTTAATATTAACAATTTTAAAGAGGAAGGTAGGCAGGCAGACAGGAAGGAATAGAAAGGAAGAAGAAACATTTTATCTAGTTATTCATCTTTTAGTTGTTCCTCCTGGTTGTGGCCCTGAACCCAGGCCCTTGAGCTGTTTGTGGACTGTTCCCTAAGCACAGGCTTAACACCTGAGCCACCAGGGACTACCTAACAAGCTTTTAAATTGTTAAATTGTTAACAATTTGATGGTGAACCTTTTTCTTTTAAATTAAATGTCCATGATTCCCAGAATTGATCAAATGTGTATTGAAATATTCATATGGTGTTTTCCAATTTCTAAATTGTCTGTTGGTATCCTATTTTCTTTTATTCTTCAAATTAATTATAGGAATTCCATATACATTATGAATCTTAATTCTCTGATACATATACTACAAATATTTTCTCTGAGACCATTACTTGCTTTTAACTTTCTTTCTGGTGTCTACGAATTTATTGACGTTTTTTAACGCTGATGTAATCAAATGTATCAATTTTCTCTTAAGTATTTTTTTTTCTATTTGTATCATTTCAAGATTTTCCCTACTTCTAGAGTGATAAACACTTTTCTGTAGTTTTGGTAATATTTTCATGGCATTTTTATATTTATGTTTTTAATTAATCAGAAATTTATACTTTTAATGTTATTGGTAAGAATACAGCTTGACTCTTTTCCTCAAAAGAAATTCCAAGTCTCAAATACCATTTTTTGGCATTAGCTTTGTTAAAAGATAACTCACATGCCAAACAATCCCTCCATTAAAAATATTTTTTTCAATAGTTTTGTTATATTCACAGACTAGTATAATCATCACCTCCATAAATCTGGAACATTTTCATCATTCAGAAAGAAACCTCAAATCCTTTATAACTCAGCCCTTCCCCCAGTCCTGGACAGTCATTAATCTCTTTCTGTTTCTTTAGATTTGCCTATTCTGGACACTTCATATAAACACAATGATATAACAAGGTCCTTTGTGACTGGCATCTTCTCCTTAGCATAGTGTTTCAAAGGTTATCCATGGTATAGTGTGTTATCAGTATTTCATTCCTTTTTATTAGTAGATAATATTCCATTATAAAGATATGCTACAATTTATCTATGCATCAGTTGATGGAGCTTTTAGTTGTTTTTTGTTTTGCTTTTTTAACATTTTTAGCTATTATAAATAATATGATGAGCACTGCGGTCCGAGGCAATTCCTGGTCTGGCTCCTTTACTATAAGCTACTAGCTTTTTTTTCTATAATTTTATGCAAATTAATCATATAGTATTTATTCTTTTATATCTGGTGCTTTACACTGAGCATAATCTTTCAAAGATTCATCCAATGAGTTAATATCTAAAATACACTGAGAGCTCATATAACTCAACAACAACCAAAGGAAAAAACCTGAATGAACACTTCTCCAAAAAAGACATCCAGTTGGTCAACAGTTCATGAAAAGACGCTCATCATCACTTATTGTTAGGAAATGCTAAACAAAAACACAATGAGTTATCACCTCACATCTGTGAAAAGGGCTATTATCAAAAAGACAAGAAGCAACAAGTGTTGATGAGGATGTGGAGAAAGGGGAGCTCTCACATGCTGGCAGTTGGCATGTACAGGGGTGCAGTCACTGTAGGAAATGGTATGGAGTCAGGTCCTGGTGGTGTAGTGGATTAGTCAGCTGCCTTTGACCAAGAGTGCAGGCCACGTATCCCAAGGACTTGGGTTCAGGATCTGGGGTTGAGGTAAAAACCAAGATGAATAGTTAAATAAAGTGCTTCTGCCTTTTCTCTCTTCCTGCCTGCCTGTCTCTGCCTTCATCCCGCTTGCACCTTTCCTTTAAAAATAAGATAAAACAGTATGGGGATTCCTTAAAAAATAAAGACTGAAAAATTATCCAGCTTTTCCACAAAGAAATATGATTGAGTTATTCCATATCTGGTTACTTATCCAAAGAATACAAAAACACTAATTCAAAGAACTAGATGAAACCTTGTGTTCACTTCAGCATTATTATCAAACGCTAAGAATTGGGAGCAACCTAAAGGCCCACAAACAGATGAATTAATAAAGAAGGTGCAGTGTATATACCAAATGGAATACTACTCAGCTATGGAAAAATTTTTGTCTTTCCATTTGTGACAACACGGATGAATCTTGAGGGCATTATGTTAAGTGGAATAAGTCAGAAAAAAATATGATTTTACTCATATGTGGAAGATAAAGAAAACAAGTCAAAAAAGCAGAGCTAAGCTTTAGACTATAAGAACAAAATGGCAGTTACCAGAAGGGAAGTGGGAAGGAGAAGTAAGTAAATCTGGTAAAAAGGGGTCAATTGCATAGTAACAGATGGAAAGACGGAAATGAGACTTTTTTTTTTTAAAGGAAAGGTGCAGAGAGGAATGAAGGAGAGCAGGGGAGCAGGAAGAGGGAGGAGGAAACATTCATTTATTTTATTTAGTTATTCATTGTGTCTGTACCCACCAGTCCCAGGACAAGAACCCGGGACCTTGAGACATATGTGGACTGCGCCCAACCCATACACCACCAGGGCCTGCCTGGAAACTAGACTTTTGGTGGTCGTCATAATGCAGTCTATACAGAAGTGGAATTATAATGCAGTATACCTGAAAGTATGTAATGTTATAAACCAATGTTACTTTGATAGAAAACAATTTTTATAACAAATTATTCAGCAAACAAACAGACAAAACAAAGCAAGAACTAACTCTTGGTCACTGACAACTGATTGAGGTTACCAGAGGGGAAGAGGGTGGGGAATGGGAGCAGAGGATAGGGGGTCCCACAGACACAGACATGGGGGCGGGACTGCTAGAAATCTGGTGGTGGACACGGTGTGCTCGGGGGTATTTGGTGAATGTGCACCTGGACATCTGTACTTGATTGCACTGGGAATCAATGGTAACTCAATTTAAAAAAATCATGTCTTATTGTTCTATCAGTAGTTCACGCCTTTTTATGACTGAACAACATTTTGCATCCCCAATTTAAATTTTTTATTAAAGCAATCAACCAGTTTTCTAAAGGTCCATGCTTTTTGGCTTGTATTCACAGGTACTTTTTAGATTTATTCATTCGGGACACCTTCCCCTCTCCTCTTGATGAATCTCTGTCCTTCATATGACCCTTGTCATAAGAGGTCCCATGGTCACAATAAATGATAATCTTAGTTCAGGCATTAGAATGCCCAAACTTTACAGTCCTTTAACGTGGACCTGCTGCATGAACATGCCCTGGGAATGGAGGGGCACTGGGGCCATGGTTATGCTCTTTCCTCCCTTAGGCTACTCCCCTTCCATCTGACTGGCTGAAGTTTGGAAGGGAGTCAAGCAAGAAATTTCTCTCAGGTTTGGGAGAGAAGCACTCTTGCTAAATAGTCCCAAGATCTCTGGGATCGGCAAGTATTCAAAACTGACTATTTTTGTCTTGGTTTATGTTTGTGGGTTTTGTAGCAACCCTAGTAGGAGCATTCTGTTGTGCCTGCCACAATGCATGTGGTACAATTTCTCTTCACTTGGCTGCTTCCATCCAGTCTTTGCTTTTCAGTGGTCCTCTCTACACTGGGACTTTCTGCTGGAGTCCTATGGTTCTTCCAGGCAGTTCTCTTGGGCAAGATTTAAAGGGATTAAGCCAACTTTCCTTCCAAAGAAAACTTCCAATCTGACAAACTCTTGGAGAACAGGCCATCCACATAATCAGGTCACCTTCACTTCTGCGGATGGTGCAGCTAGTCAGTGCATCTCTGCCTTTCATGTGTTTCAGGCCGGAATCAGACACTACCTGGAGGAGTTACAGATCAAGGTCTCCAAGTGAGATGGTCTCCTGAAATGACTCCATCTTGACTTGAGGAGATGGGAAAGCACCTTCTACCCCTGTTCATTGAGAGTAAGGAGGAAAGACATTCACAGCAAAGTTCTCTTCAGAAAACTCTTCACAAAGTCTTGTACTTTGTGACGTATGGTGCCCCCAAGGGTGAGTGGGTTGAGAATTGTGTAACTCGTTTCTGACTACCTACTTTGAGATTCTTACAACTGTTTTACTGACAAGTTTGTTATCTAGCATCTCCTACCTTAGGATGGCTGGCTGAAACGTCTAATTTAAAAATCCATTATACTTGCATTTGAAGACTAAGAGCTACTTAAATGCGATATGCCATTCGCTTACTGTCCTCGTGGATTAAATTTGCCAACGTTTTACTTAAGATTTTGGAGCTTATGTTCATCAGTGATATTGACCTATCCTTTTGCCTTTTTCCTACTAACCTTGTGTCATGTAGCAGGACAGAAATTTGTATATTATGGCTGAAATGTACAAGAGTATAATAGTCATTATTTTCTACAATGGATCCTATCTTAGGCTTAGCCTGTATTCCTGCAAATGGCAGGGAATATTTAAAATTGTGTTTTTATCTTTATGAGTTTATCTTGGATTTATTCAGTTCAGAATTCACACTCTCCACTGGCTTCTCTCCCGCTTCTGACAGCAGGGAGGAGCCCCACATGGTTCTGTGAGTTTCTCTGATCCCACGTTTAAAACCCACAGAGGGAATTCTGGTTCTACCTGATTTTTCATATTATCATTATGATGTCTTCTACTGAGATTCATCATCCCTGTACTATTACTATCATCACACCAGTTTTAGGCTGGGAAACAATCCAAAAGATCGAGAAGGGAAAATTTATTTTCTAAACATTTTAATGTAACTTGCTTACTTACATTTTAAGGTAAGATATTTATTGTTCTGCTTTAGGTGCTAAATCAAGGATCCAGTCACACATATTTGTCCTTCATTATACTGTTGAGGAAGGGTGCTGCTTATTTCCTGCAGATGATTTAATCAGTTTCTCAGACTTCCCTCAGAAAACTTATGGTAATAATTATTGCCTACAAGAGCTGCAGCCTAAGTGCCTTACTTACATTATTTCTAATCCTTGCAATAACCTAGTAGAGGACATAACTCCACTGCCATTGTAATAAACTGCGGCACAGAAAGGTAGATGTATTTGTGAGGATAAAGGTAAGTTGCTGTAACAAAGAGATACCAAAACACAGAGAAGTAAATTAGGTGGAGGTTTATTTCTCTCTCACAAAGCACAACAAAGACAGGCAGGAGACTTGGGGTGGTAGATGGCTCCATCACACACACTTATCCAGAGACCTAGCACCTTTCGCTTCATTTCTGTACCACCATGTAGGGTTGTCCCCATCTATATGATAAAAGCTGACTCACCCCTCTGTATGCACGTCCCAGATTGTGGAAAGGAGGAAGAGAGAGGGAGGACAGGCATTTCCTTTTAAGGAAACTGCACACAAATATTTCAATTTACATCCCTCTGTCCAGGAAGGACTGAAACACATGGCTACAACCAATTACTAGAGGCCAGAAAATGTGAGCTCTGCTCGGTGTCTGCATACCAAGGTAAAATGGGCGATGAAGTTATGGCAGTGACTCTGTTGCTGGAAATAGAAGGAGATCATGAATATTGGTGGTTATTTAGGTATCTCTGCTCCAGAATCCAATGTAATTACCTCTTACCAAATTCTAAACGATGTGTCCAGATGAAAACTACACTTTCCATTTCTCTTGCAGATAGCAGCAGCAATCAGAGAGAAGCAGAAGTCACTGGACAGCATATCCTGGAAAACTTTAGTTGTCCCCTTTCTCGTCATCTTTCTTGCTGCTTGGAAAGAAGATGAGGTAGCAAAAACTTTGAAAGTCATATCAGACCATGAGCAACCTAGAACATTGAAGTTATTTGCTAAAGAATGAGGGCTATGCAGAACAAAACCTAAAAACTTAATGATCAAGCAGCCATCACTCCAATCCTGAATTGCTTAGCTCTCTACTCCTTTATTCTTTTGCATTTAAGCTGCCTTAATTAGATCTTCTATGAGCAACCAAATGTAATTTCCAACTAATTTAAATTATTCAGGTAAGCAATGTACTCAAAGTCACGCAGCTAACAGAATGTTTATTCTCAAATGTGCCTACCTCCAAAGCCCAAATTCATGTCCCCCAGGATTAAATTAGTCTTTTACAAGACAGAAATGGTAACTTTTCATAAAGACTCTCTAACACAATGAAGAAATAATAGTTAACTGAATCATATTTAGGAAAAGATATTTATCTTTTTATATCTAGAATTTTTATGTAATAAAGCATTTTGACTAGCAAAATATTTCCCTATTAGATGTATGCAACATAGAATTATAGAAAAGCACCACGAACTATCAAACATTGCATGATTTGCTCATTTTTTTAAATCTCTGATGTTTCTTATTAATATTAATTGAGTTTTTGATCATTTCTTTTGTCGTCAGCTAGCATATGCTGCCAGATAAGCAGTAGGAGTTTCCAGTGTTCAGGAAAATTAATGGGGAACATTTTTGAAATTTATGACATTCTATTCTTTACTATAACTTTGCTCTACTTGGAAAAAATGCACAATTATTTAACTTTAAGTCAAATACACTGGATCCTCCTTCTGGGACACATGGTCTCTGAGCTGCATGGTTGACTGAAGGGACCTTAGGCTATTAGGATCGAAAAGATACAGAAGATAAGGGGCAGGTTTGAGAGACATCATGACCCTGTGATTCTGGACATTTAGAGATCATTTGTTTAGAAGAAAAGTCAACTACATGGCCTATTTAACCTATATGGCCTATTGCTACTGGTGGAAATATTACTAGACTATATGAGAAAATTGTTCTACTTTTTGGGCAAAATACCAAAAACTGTCATAAGTTGATTAGAAGGGTGTATTAAAGAAAACTGTTATTATTATCATTTTGGGAACAGGAGAAATATTTGTTTGAGGCCTTAGAAAATGTTTAAATTTAGAATGTCCTATTGGTGTAAAAAAACATGACTATGATGTATCGGCGAGCGCTACTTTTTAGTTACAGTAGGCTGGTTATATTTCCTTGATACAAAAACATGACATTGGGATGGCAAAAGTCAGGACAGGATTATGCACTGGTCACTAAGGGGAGGGCAGGGAGTGGCGCAATCCCAGCAGGAGCAGCACAACCAGGCCAGCAACAAGAAAATACTGTGGGCTGCTGATAGAGGATCACATGGTAATGACATGTGGTCCTGGGACTGACCAGGAACAGTACAAGGAATTTTTGCACCTTTGACAAAAACCAAACTGGGCGCCCTTCTACGCCACTTTAACCATCCCAGTGTTGGAAATGACCAATAACCTTCACGGTGCCAGAAATAACCCCCGGTAGTTCAAGGATAGCCCCCATAGTACTTACCTGCAGCTCCACCAAGCTCTGGTGTTCTGCTCCCTTTGAAGACACAGGCGCAAGTGGGGTTGGAGGCTTGGGGGGTGGTGACCTTAATCCACAAGGCTCCAGTTTCCTCTAAGGGATGGGACAGCAGCAGTGTTAGAGCCCACCTCAAGAGACGGGGCCCAAGGCAGCTCAAGTGCCCATTTTGCCCTGTGTTAAAGATGGCCCTGTTTTATTAAAGTCCGGGCAAAATTCACATTTATATTAAAACAACCAGGCAATCAGGAAATGTGTAAGAAATTGGCACTGTTCCATTTACATTGGTGGTTACGTCAGGCTAGCTTTCAGGGTTCTGTGGTAGATAGAAAAATGACTACCGTGCCTCTCTGAAGATGTCCACACTCTAATCTGCAGAACCTGTGAGTATGCTACCTTATATGGCAGAAGAGGCTTTGCGGATATAATGAAGTTAAAGGTTTTAAAACAGGGATATTGCTAAAGAATATGAAAGCACTAATTTGAAATGCTAAATGACTCCTATGTTCATTTCAGCACTATTCACAATAGCCAAGATATGGAAACAACCTAAGTGCTCATCAACAGATGAGTAAAGAAAGATGTGGCGCACACGCGCACACACACACACACACACACAAACATACACACGCACAATGGAATACTACTCAGCTATTTTTAAAAGGTTAAATCATGCCATTTGTGATAGCATGAATGGAACTAGAGGGAGGTAACTCAGAAGAAGAAAGACAAATACTGAATAATTTCACTCATGTAGAATATAAAGATACAAAACAAATGAACAGACAAAACAAAACAAAAACTAACCTTTGGACTCTGACAACAGAACTGAGCTTACCAGCAGGATGGGGGTAGACGCAAAGGATAGAAGGGGTCCAGTGCTGGCTGTGGAAGACTTCTAGAACTTTGGTGAATGGTGTAGTGTAATACATTTGATGGTGAGTGAACATGCACTCCTAGCATTTATATTGTGTTGTAAATCAATTTTACCTCAATAAAATATATTTAAAAAATTAAAAAATAATATCCCTTATTCTGCATAACCTAGTTGGGTCATACCATACCAATATCAAGGGTGTTTAAAAGATGGAAGAGGGAGGCTGAAGAGAGAGAAATGGAGGCCATTGTTGAAAGGAGCGTGAGCCTGGTAATGTGACAGCGATTAGGAGCAGAGAACAGCAAGAAACTGTTCTCTAGAGCCTCCAGAAGGAACGCAGCTTGATTTCAGTTCCATGAAACACATGTTCGGACTTCATACCTCCAGAACTGTAAGATAATAAATTTGCGTTGTTTTAAACTTATGGTAATTTGTGAAAGCGGCAATGGAAAACAGTATATGTTAGAGCAACAGTAAGAAACTAATAACAGTTTCATACTTTCAGGGCGTTAAGCAAGGCAAAATAATTGAATCAATAAAAAAATGAAGACTCACTCATTCTACCCCTAACCTGCCTTACCACTTTCAAGGAGTTTGTTTCAGATGCAAATTATGCAAATCAGGAATGAACTTTGGCTCCTCTAGGATTGGGGCATGAAATACTCCAGATAAGCCTGAAGCATCTTGTAGTGTTAGAAAGTTTGGAAATGCTAAATAAAACAAAACAAGACAATGAAATAACAGGGCTATGTCAAAAGGACAAAGGAACCCACAGAAAGAGTTCCTAATGGCCAAAGCTAGACCTAATTAAGCAACAAAATAATCACAAATTACAGCAATGTATAAAGTAAATATCTGTGAGAATCAGTGATTTCTTCTGAAATCTGAGCATATGACATATGAAAAACTACATGACTAGAAGTCACTGGGTAATATAAATAAGTCACTGAATAGATAAATAAGGGGAAAGAGATAAATCTCTTGTGCAAAAAGAAAAAAATCATAGTTTATGTAGATGCTCTACCCTCAAGGAGGCAGCCATAGTTCCTCACCCCACCCCCACCACCTTGAGGGAGCTGCACAGAGTAGCTTCCTTCCAAAGAGTGCAGCATGGAAAGGGAGACAAAGAGTAACTTTACGGTGAAGAAACTTAGCAAACACTACCTCAGCTAAGTGATCAACGTTAAATCAGTAGTGATAAGCCATATCAATAATATGTACCCTGACATCCCACGAATTCTTGACTAATTTTCTCAAAACTGTCAAGGTCACCATAAATAAGGTAAGTGTGAAAAAGTGCCATCGCCAAGAGGAGCTGGATAGAATTCTGAAATAAAAAAAGGGCGTTTAATGAAAACTGAAAAATTCTGAATGTGTAGATTTTAGTTAATAATGATGCATTGACATAATTTTATTGACTATAATAAATGTACCTACCATACTGTTAGGCTGGCCCAGGGTCAAAAGCAGCAGCGGCCATGCCCGGGAAAACGGCAGGCAAGCCCGGGAAAAAGGTGGATGACGTCAGAATAAGGGATGCAACCCCCACACCTGGATTCACAGGGCCAATCCCAATCGCCACATAGGAAGCCCGCGAAATTCCTCCACTTAAAGAGTTGGTCCCCCTTTGTTCTGGCGCGCGACTTCCCAGCCCGCGACTTCCCGGCCCTCTGCGGACTTGGGAGTTTCGCCCGGGTGTGCAAACCCCAATAAAACCCTGACTATTCTGCTTTTTGTCTGATTGAACTTTTTCTCCTAGCGGAGCCCAGAAAAACCTTACACATACTAATCTAAGACTTTACTGTGGGGGTTTTAGGGTTGCTCAAAGAACCCACGGCAGAGTTAGGCAAGTGAGCAAGCAGAGGTTTAATCAGAGGATAAAGGGATGGAGCCAACCAAGAGAGGTCCAGACCCCATGGGTTCAGGGTTGCTCCATAAACCAGACAGGCACAGCCAGTAAGCAAGTTGGGGGTCCATTAGTGGGAGCAGAGACAGAGAGGGAGCCAGTCAAGGGAGGCTGACGCCCATTAGTGGGGAACAGAGGGAGAGAGAGGATGGAGCCAGCCAGGAGGATAAGACCCCATTAGTTTTTAAGGGAAAATACCACATGTGAGGAAGGGGAATGGAGAGAGGTCTGAAGACCAGGTTTCAGTTCCTGATAGGGCAAGGCGACATGCCCTTTGAAGTTATTGGTGGTCTTCTTCAACTGATGTCATCCTTTTGTTTCTTGGTAAGGGTCTGTGATGGTCACGTACTACATGTCCCACATGTGGAACTCATCCATCAGCTTTCCTTATCCATCCAGATGCATTCACAACTGCGTGCTGGAACCAGAGGCAGTTCACTGTCCTGGTAGCTGAACTTTAATCCCTGGTCTAAGGCTGCTCTTGTGGGGGTTCTGACAGTTACTACTAGGGAGAACTGAGTGTGGGGTATATTGAAACTCTCTGTCATTGTAAAATCCAAATTTTTCTATAAATTTAAGACTTTTATAAAATATACATTTCATTTTTTAAAGAAAAAAGAACAAATCTTGTATTCTGATATAGTATTCATAGGGAGAATGGGCCAATGATAGCAAGTCTTTAAATTTTTTTTATCAATTGGCATGTTGAATTCCATACTTTTGGACGGTGTCCTAAGATCCCATTGTATTTTTTGGTTTTCCCTAGAATAAAATTCCTAAAATATCTAGATAAGAATTCAGCAATGCCAAGTAATTATTCATTATGAGTTACCATTATCACACCCTATCCCAGTCAGTTATCCCAAGGGAGGAAGGCACCTGGGCACAAAAAGTTGGAAGAAAGCAGGATGAACAAACCATTTCCTTTTTTGTCCACTGTACCCCTAATGAATAACTTTCTTGCTGGGATCATCAGCGTTTAATTTGTTTTGTCCCATGGGGTGGGTTCGATTGAGGAGAAAGGTGCTGTTTCACTGCTGAAATTTTAGACCTTTTTATGAGTCTATAAAAAGGCCTAAGACTTTATTAATGAGAAAGTGTAGCTGGGTAGAGAGATGCTTCCGTTCATTTTCAAATATCCCTTTCATTTGGCAGGAGAATGGTATTAGCATAGTACTGGCGAGGAATGTCACAGCACCCTACCTACTTGGTAAGTTTGGAAGGAGACACTGGGCATACACAGCAGAATCCTTCTTATCTCCTTCCTTTGGGGAGTGAGTTTGGCCACAGTTAGCAGGTCCTCAGCTCTGACCCTTCTTGTCCTTTTATAACTATTCTTCCCCTCTCGAGGAACCCTGTAGAAATCCAGTGATTTCTCTGACCAGGTGGCAAATCCATCAAACTCTGAGGTTCAACAGTAAGAAGACAGTTTGATTCTCAGGACGAAGTCATATTCTCAAATATAATGGCTTCCCTCTGCCATTTTTGCCTTGTTTATCAAGTAGTTCAGATAGAAAAAGATAAAAAAGAGAAGTGCTATCAATCACCCCAAGAAGGCTTAATCTTTGGGGTGATACTCTCCAGGGAAGTCAACATCTTGGTGTATTGAGTGCAATTAAAAGTACGAATTGCAATAGGGTGGATGCCTTGATTCTGTGACTCTTATATGGGGATGTATGACTTGGTACACAAACTGGGATGATCTTTTGGAAATGGTGGCCTTCAGAAAGAGTTTCTAAATATCTCATGACTTGTCTGCAGTCTCTAGGATGTGATATATATTGCCCAAATGTAGACTGAGCCTTGTCTTCTCTAAGCCAGGCCACTCTCTGCTATTCTTGTAGACAAAGAGGGCAGCAGGAATCTAAGCAGTGCCATCAACAAAAGTGTGCTATTAAACACAAGCAATACCATAGATCAGGCGAGGCCAGGAGATAGCCAGTAATATTTGGCTCACATTTTGGTACATCCAAAATGGCTATAATATAATTCTTTATGCTTGTGTTACCACTGGTCCACTGTGTGGTGCATAGCCTCTAGAGGCACCACGAAAGACTTTACTGTGTGAGTAGGTCTTTGTGGATGTATTTCCTTATGGATATGATAACAGACAACCACAAAAGCCATGGGGAACATTTTGCATTTAAATGTATATCAAATCTCACACTTAGACTGAAAGGAACCTTTAGTGAACTCATGCTTGAATTATTTCCCAGTATTGTCTGTCATTGCCCCATGCCCAGTGCCCAGCCAACATTTATGTTCCCAAAAAACAAGTGCTAGCTTTTCAGCTGCACCTCCGGTCTTCGCCACCTTGGGCTGGCTTCTCAATATGGTAGTTTGCTCAGTTTGTCTGTTTTGCTCTTGGTTCCTGGTGTTTGTCTATGAGTTTCTAGAACACCTAGTGACACTTCTAATTGAAATGGACAGGGAACTAAAGCAGTAGAAAAATAACAGGAGGTGGGGTTCATCGACTTCTAGTCAATCTCCCTCTGCCTTGTTTCAAGAGTCTGTTCACATAACCACTCCTTACTGAAAACAGGAAAACAGGCCTGAAACAACAGACCTGCGGTCAACAGTTCCTGTTTTGTGATCATGGATACAACACCCAGGACCTGCTACTGCTACATAGCACAGAACAACTTTGGGCTTAAAAGGAGAGGTCCCCCACCTCTCAGGGCTCTCAGCACCAGACACTCTCAGCACCTAGTGTGGTAGCCTCATGTATGAGCTTGATATTAAAGCCTCGTCTGAGCTAATTTCTTGGCCTCTAAATAATTTCTATTGCTTAGACCACAATTAGGGACTGTAACATATTTCATGGAACCCAGATAGGACCATAAAAAGGGGCTCCCAGGGCAAGACTAGAGTGGCATGACCATGGGGCAGCCCACATTAAACCTTTGCTTCAGTGTTGCCGTGGTTGTGAGTTTTCCTTGTCCTTCTATAGTTTCTTCCCCCACCCCCACCACCCCGCCCCAGACAAGGTTTATTCTGTCTTCTGTCCCTCTTCTATTTCCTCTTCTGCTAGTAGTTTCTGCTACTTCACCTGGCTTTGGCCGCCATAATAAACATCCCTAAGGACAGATGAAACAGCCAACTTCCAGGCTTGCTCACACTGGTGACGGGTGCTCTGTATGGTACTCCTCATCAGTCTGATTTTCTGTACCTTGATAGATATCCAAGCCCTGTTGTAGGTCTCTAAGCCCCTAGCAGGTGACTCTCTGTTATGCTGTTCTGTTCCAAAAACCTATGTAT
The DNA here is from genome assembly GCA_004363575.1 of Solenodon paradoxus. Classification (NCBI taxonomy): domain Eukaryota; kingdom Metazoa; phylum Chordata; class Mammalia; order Eulipotyphla; family Solenodontidae; genus Solenodon; species Solenodon paradoxus. The sequence continues at coordinate 298,496 of RJWH01000653.1, forward strand.
TTTCTATCCCCTAGTATTTACTTGCCTGTGCTCACTTTCCTAGTTCTAAACTGACTATAAAAGGAGGCAGAACCCTATTTTGTCTATGAGGATCTTCCAAATCCCAAAGATAAGGGACACTGTTCCTTCCCTTGCCTGAAGGGAGGTCCAGGGAAACATCCCAAGTTGAGAAATGGTCCCATAGGGACATAGTCCAGTGACCATATCCCCACTCTCGGGTTAGGGGAGCCTTCTACTGCTGTCCAGAGGGCTCAATAAAGGACTGGTCATTCTATACTCTGGGCATCCCTACCTGAACTGGTCTGGGACTCTGAGATACAGAAGAGGGGTTGCTGGTCTTAGAGATGATGCCCTGTGAAAGGCTTCCCCACAAACAGCAAAACTGTAGACACACAATATCGCCTCCCTAGCCTTTGCGCCATCTTGTCACTGGCCAAGCTCTCGCCCAACATACTCTATCCTGAAAGTCGCCTTTGCTCCCTGCCCTCTGCCTCTCCCGCATGAGGAAGCCCTCACTGGCACCCAGTCTACTGGTTCTCTTGCCAACTCCATAAAGTCTCTGCTTTGCAAACAACCCCATCCTTGGGCCCGGGGCAAAGTCCAGGTCAGCTATCACCCGATAGCCAATTAAATGGAGAACATTCAAGGCAGATCCAGGGACTCTCTCCCCTGGGATACATCTTGAGCAACTGAAACCATACAGACAGCTTAGAGGACACAACCTTTGGCATAACATCTACCATGAAGGGAGAATAACAGTCTCAGGTTGCTATCCTCACTGGAATTATTACAGATGGCCAGGCTACATTTCATCACCTGCGATGTCTGAGAGAATGAGAAGATGTCTGGCAGAACCAGTGCACTAAGGTTGAAGGAGTGACCCAAACAAAGCAGAGGGTCACAGCCCCACGGAGATTTGGCTCTAGTCCCACTAAAATCTGCTGGATTCCAATCAGAGGTGAGGACGCTCACTTGAAAGACTGTGTCCAGGATGCCTGTACTGGCAGCAATAAAAACAGTGAGAATGACTGTTCATTTAAATTGTCCAAATTGTTTATCATTTGAAATTGTTAACTGCAGAAAAATCCAAATACACCCTCAGAGAGTAACAACTCAACTCCTAAGCAACTACCAAAAAAAAAACGTCTGGGAGAAAGTAACCAATGGTTTAAACTCAGAACTTAACTGTTAACCCTTTTGAATCCTGGCTTTAACCCTTTTGAATCCTGGCTTTAACCCTTTATACTGACAGTGGGATTATTATTTAAAAAAATTAACCGTGGTACAACTTGGTGGAGTAGCAGTTTGGTCTGCCACCTCTGACCGGCTCAAGTCCTCTACACCTCGAGGACCTGGATTCACTTCCCACAAGGGTGGGAGACAGGGAAACAACCAGGGTGAGCAACTACAGAAATAAGTAAAATGCTTCTTCCTCCTCTCGCCTGCCTGCCTACTCGCCTTTACTCCTGTCTGCACCTTTCATTAAAAAAAATTAGCCTTGTAATTTGGACAATGAACACAGACAGGAGACTTATATACTAATATGTGAGTTCAAATGGAAGAAAAAAAATGGGGACTTTAAAATTACAAACTGCTGCAGAATCTGCCTTAGCACTTAGTTTTCTTTAAGAACACAGTACTTTAAAGAATAAGAAAGGAAAAATAAGTGTGATAGATGCTTAATGAAAGAGGGACTAAAGAGAAAAAATGTTTTACACGAATTTTCTTAAATTATTATTTTTTTTTTTTAAGGAAAGGCTCAGGAAGGAACGAAGGCGATTAGGCAGGCAGGCAGGAAGAGAGAGGAGGAGGAAGTGCCTTTATTTTATTTAATTCAGTTGTTCACAGTGGTTGCTTCTCCCCCACCCTCACCCTCTGGGCATGGAAACCAAACCCAGAGGACTGTGTCTTGCTCCTTTATAGGCAAGAGACCTAACCACTGCTCCACCAAGGTGTGCCTTAAGTTAAATTTTAGTATCAGTAATGTTTTTATGAAAACCAAAACTTTATCTGTTTTTAAACTATGGTCATATTTTAATAGTAATTTGGAAATGGTTTGAATATTATTCTAAATTGAATGATACTAAACAAACGGAATCACTTGATATGGTGAAATCTTATGGGAAGCACTATTAAGTTACAGGTTAACGCTTAGTCTTCTTAGCATGCATTTATGTGAAGGTTTAATAACATGCTATAAAAATTATTAAAATTCCCTAAAATCTAGTGTGTTTACTTGCCACTCAGATTGTTATTTTGAAACATTGTATGGCAGCGCATCCTGGTGGCTCAGGTGTTATGCCTATGACTGGGGAGATGTCCGTACACAGCCCAAGAACCTGAGTTTGTGACCTAGGGTTGGGGGGAGTAATCAAAATGAAAACCTAAATAGCTAAAATTCTTCCTTCCCCTTTCTCTTTTTCCTGTCTGCTGCATGCTGCCTGCCTGCCTTCATACATACATATATATATATATATATATATATATATATATATATATATATATATATATACAGGTATACGAATATATGTCTGTATACATACAGGTCTATGTATTTGTATATGCATATATATACAAATATATATATATATATGTATGTGCAATGCCATAAATATTTAGCAAACTTCTTTGCCAATTGTGTTATAATCAAATCTTTAAATATGGTAAGTTTAATGTCTTTGCCATTAACAGGAACTATTATTTATTCTGATACTTTTAATGTTCAAAGAAATTCACATTATTGGTCTAATGTTTTACTAGATTAAGATTTTTTTCTTTTAAACTGACTGACACCTGCAACAAGTCAATAAATTGAAAGTTGCTGTGAGCAGAACTGAACATTTACTTTTCTCTATACCTGATATCATCAGGATGTAAAAACTGTTAGTAAGGATCCTTATTTTTCATGATAATATATTTGCTTACATATCTATCATAAGAATTTTCCCCTCTGCAGTAAGACACAATTGAAAATGCAGTTGTTTGCCAAGGCTTTGTCAGGAATGTTGTATTTGAGAAGTGATGGACAATTTTCAGGAACTAAGATCGACTTTATGGAGCCAAAAGCCCGATACCTTGTTTACTAGGTTACAGACAGCCTATCAGAAGGATAAAAGAAGTTCACTCTTTGGTAGGCCCAGAAACCCAAGGATATTTGGGGGACCTCAAAAAGTGAAGAATTAATCCCAACTACATGATAATGCAGGATCTGAAGACTTCCCAAACCTTAAAAAGCTATTAAATGCTTGCTCCGGTATTCTTCTACAAAATTCCAGCAAAGCAAAGACCTCAGTCCTGTTCTACCTTAAGGGGGAATTGAAAGATAGGGAAAATGGAAGCTAGGGAACTAAAGCAGTAGAAAAATGACGGGAGGGTTTCATGAACTTCTAGTATATCTCCATCTGCCCTGTTAATGTGAATCTGGTCACATAACATCTCCTTAATGAAAACAGAAGAACAGAATCAACAGATATGGAGTCAACAGTTCTGCTTCAGTGACTGTGGAACAATACCCAGGATCTGCTACTTCTACCTAGCACAGGACACCTGTTATTTAAAAGGAGAGGCCCCTCACCTCTCAGGACTCTCAGCACCAGACACTGTCCCTAACACAGTGGCCCTCATGCGTGAGCCTGATTAAAGCTTTGTTTCAGCTAATTTCTTGGTCTCTAAGGGAATTATTTTGCATGGAGGCCAAGAGCCCACAAGTGGGCACTGTATTTGGAAATAGTAACACAGTGAGACTGTGGAATTACAGCTCTGAAGATTGTAATTCTCTTCTTGTAGTATGGGTGCCTGTGGTTTCTGTTTTTTTTTTTTAAATTTAAAATGTCTTTTTTTTCCCCCCCATTTTTGATCAGGGCAATGTCAACTTGTCATCTAAGTATATATTTAAGTACAGCGTTCACAGTCTTAAAGACTCTATTCCGACTGAATTTAACAACGTAGCTTAAAATGAAAATCTCCATTCTGTTCCCTAAGGCTGCATGTTGAAGGAATAAACTGAATCCCTTGTAAGAGCCAACACTGGTACTTGGCCTAGGTGCAAGATTAAATAGCAAAACAAGGCCAAGAACATTGTAACTCGATAGCCCAGCAAGTACAAACATCATTGCAACAAGACAGTTGCAGGTACCAAATAAAACAAAAAGATTCATCAGCAGAGAAAAATATGCACACTTGGTTCAGCGCAAGGTCAGCTAGTCTGCATGTGAGCATGTATGCCAGTGCGAGTGGCTAATGGGGAACCATAAAAACAAACCTCAAAAACCTTAAATTGGATAGCTCTACTGGACGTAAAATTCAAAGCTTGGATTGACCCAGGAAATCTTTCAAACTCTAGAGCTAAAACTACCTCATTCTATTTTGAATGCACTAGATATGTCTGCTGTAATGGATTGGTCATACTTATATTTGCACTTAACATATACAAGATTCAAAGCATACTTTCCTCACTATTCCTTCCTATGAATATGGAAATACCTTAATTGCTGAGCGTATGCACTAAGTGCCTAACTTGAACTTTGCGTGCTCAGGCATCCACTCAAGAATGGCTGTCTTGAATAGCAAGCATCTTAGTAGTCACATGACTAGATAAAGAACCAGGCTGCCTGCCCCACACTAGGGCTCCTTTGTTTTAGAGATCTTGGTAGATTTCAGTTCCACTTATTTATTCTCTTTCTGCACCTTAAATTCCCACTCTTAGGTTTTAACTTAACTAATAAAGACCCACCACCCATGACCCCAATAAAATAGAACCCCAGGCTCCCTCTCTCCCTCTTTTCCCATGACCTCATTTCATGGACCCAGATGTGCTGGGTATGTAATCGACTTTTGTTTTTTTCCTTCTCAATTTCCTGGTGTTTATTGCTGAAGGGCATCTTACAAGCATAACAAGACCTCAAGTGCTATTCTAGCCTCTAAGACCAGCACACCCATTGGTTATCTAATTATAAATTCTTCCTTTTACAGATAACGCTGGAGAGGTGTAAGTGGCTTTCCTAAGGTTACATTGCTAACCAGCCAGGGCAAAAACTTTAGTCTCCTAGATCAGTGGGTTTTTTGTTTTGTTTTGTTTTGCTTCTACCCATGCTGCCCCCCCATATATTCCATTTAATCACTTTTGTATATAGGGTACGTGAACGCAACTTAATTATCTGATACTATAGAGTAACATCTGCTCCTAGGAACCTTTATATGATGTCAGCATTAAAAGTAATAAAGTTGGGGAGCTGGAGTCATTACTACAGGAAAAGTTCCTGCAGAAATGAGCAGTCAAGATGTGTGACTTTACTGAAGACCAGATCACAGAGTTCAAGGAGGCCTCTGGCTGCTTGACCGAACAGGGGATGATCCTGCCCAGCCAGTGTAAGGATGTGATCACTGCCCTGGGCCAGAACCCTACCACTGCCGAGGTGCTCAAGTCCTGGGGAGCCCTAAGAGTGATGAGATGAATATGAAAGTGCTGGACTTTGAGCCCTGCCTGCCCATGCTGCAGATTGTTCCAAAAACAAGGACCTCTGAGGACTCTGTCGCAGGCCTTCAGGTATTTGACAAGGAGAACGGCATCCTCATAGGTGTGAAAATCTGGTGTGTACTCATTAAACCGGGTGAAAAGATGACAGAAGGAGAGGTAGAGATGCTGCTGGCGTGGCACACGTATAGCAATGGTTGTATCAGGTATAAAAATGTGGTGCTGAATGGCTAAGGGCCTTCGCAGTGCCCAGAGCCCCATGCTTCCCGTGTGACTGCAGGTCCCCTGGAAAACGGTCCAGGTTCTCTTTTCACAGCACTTTTCCAGTTCGTCTCTCTTGACTGATGTTGCCACCAGCATTCAGCAATTAAACTTGCTTTCTGCCCTCAAAAATACATAAATATAATCTGAGACTTCAGTAAGACATGACTCAACACCAAACACCACTAGTATGTGTCAGCTTTCCCAGCAAGAAGGAACAAAACCAACAACCATGAATTTTTCTGAATAGTGGGTGTGACTCACCTAACATTCACTTTTCACCAAGAGTTTAGTGCAGTAGGCACAGAACTGATGAAGCAGACCAGGTTGAAAGTCGATTATTCAAAGTTGTTTTGCTCCCATTGTTGAAGCTATTTTATCTTCACAAATTTCTATTTCCTTTCATTTGACAGTCAGATCTCAATTTTTGTGGTGAGGGCCATTTACTTCACTGTTCTCACTATCTCTAGATTAGATTCTTCCAGTAACCACGTCAGGGCACATGCCTTCCTCGCCTCCCTTTCATCCTTGGCTAGAACCCCATCTGATCTAATTCTACTGAAGATAACACAAAAGGAGAATAAGCGTGGTGATTACAAAGCACTCTTTCAGTTGTGTGCCCTTCTGCAGAAATGTAAAGTTACAGGGCAGCAGTACGAGACACACAGATTGAGAAATGAGCACGTGTTTGACGACCCTGAACTCACTAAGCCACTACTTCAGGGGACACACTAGGGGTCACATTCTCTTCTTATCAGAGAGAGTCTCCATTGGATGAAACTGGGATTTAGTATAGAAGCATAGAGAGATGATACCGCTTCCAGTTTTATATTGCACTCTCTGTTTTGCCTGACTGTTGAGCCTTCTAAGAAAAGAACTCCAACCACAGCCACCGTTCATATATAAGAATGTCTGAGGAGCAAGGGTAAAGGAGGCAGTGGGTAGGGCTGGCATGACAAAGTACAAGCAGGACTCCAGAGTCTATGAGAACATTCATCACAAAGAAAGGGGTGTGGAGTGACAAATCACACCCAGTATCAGGCCTGGAGGATTAATTAGGTAGCAGTTATGTGGCAAACATGGTGGCTATCGCCTAAATTTGTCTAGACCCAGTTTCTCCCCGGCAGTGCTGAAATTCTAAATTTAATAAAGAGTGTATTAGTTAATCAATTCGAGGATTCAAAACGAAGAGCAGTCAGAAAGATCATTGTAGACTGCTCAGTTAGCCTTTGCCTAAGTGGTCTGATTTGCACCCGTGCTACAAAAGAGGTGTCCCAGCCCTGTGACACTGAATATTCTCTGAGATCAAGAGAGAGGATCACAGGGGGATTAAAATGGTGTCTAAGTTTTAAGAAATGTCCATGGGGACCCTCAGAACAGCTTTTCTCCTCTAGTTTCTATGTGGCAGACAGGGTGAGAGATGCCTGTTTATTTCAATTAGTATCTTCTTAAAGTTCTTCACAGAATTGGACCAGTTTTGCTCTGACTTCCACCTGTGCAAGCTTCTTCTGGACGACAGAGAAGGGAGCCCAGGGTGATCTTGTTTACAATGTCTGGCATATGTTCTGGGGAGGAGGGTGAGAGCCAGCTTAGGCTGCATGTAACACTAGAAGATCTGCTTTTACTGCATCTAAGAGCCATCGCATGCCCACTGTGTGTGATGAGACGTGAACACGGGATCCTTGGGTGTGGTCACGGTTGGTCTCTCCATGAGATGTGTCTCAGCTTTTCTTAGTCTTTACTTTCTACCCCAATGAAAAATTGTCCGTTTCAGAAAAAATAAAACCCAGCAGGCTTTACCATTCACACAGCTGATTTCTGTGTGTTTCTGACAACTCCATCACCTTAGTGATGCTCCTCCATTACTTTTGGCTCTGGCATATTGGGAGGGCAGATGAGGATGTTCTTGCTGCATGGTGAGGAGGGTGATCCTGTGACCCCCTTTGCTCTCCCCATGCTGTGTATGGCCGTGGCATCCCTCTGACACAATGGCAAACAGAGAGAAGGAGCTGTTTCTAACCCCTTGCAGAGGAAAACTCAAGAGCAGTGATGCTTCTAGTCCTTAGGGAAACTTCATCTGAGTTACAAGAAGTTATCTGGGGCTTGGGGAGTGGGCAGTCACAGACCCGGGGACATGACTGCTTGCAATCCTAGTACGAATAGAAAAATTACATCTTCCTCCTGGAGAACACGTGTGGGTGGGTGTATAGCTTAAGCTCATACTGCACTTCATGCGAGACTTCAGCTCCCCGGTGTGCCCCTGTGCACTGAACGGCCTTCACCACTGTGCATCATCACACGGCTACGCCTTAGTCAGAGCGTCTGAAAGCCATGAGCACTTATCCAAATAGAGCCCTGAGAGGAGGTCCAGGAAAGAAGCACAGCACAAGCAATGGCCTGAGAAGTGTGGCTAACAGTGGTCTAGCTCAGCGGAATCGGTGTTAAGTGGCGTCCAGGGGAACCGAGAAGCAGGGGCCACAGAGAGGCAAGCAATGATCAGTAAGGAACATTAAGAGTAGAAAGAAGCAGCAGTATTAAGTGAGCTTGAGCTATTTGGTGGTAATACTTGAGATTTTTCTCAGGACTCATTAAGAAGAAGAGCATATAGATATCTTTTGTTTCATCTGCCCAAACCCACATAAATTGTGTGAGCCTAGTGAGGCAGCTCATTATAGCAGCCAGCTTTCCAGCCACAGGAACCAACCAACCAAGGTTTCCTATAACCCTGACTGGAATGATTGGTCCAGGTGTAGGTCGATCAAAGTTCTTCCTGAGGTAGAAGTAGACGAAAAGTTCCCTGGCTTTCCAGTGAAAGGTGTTAAGCATGTGAATAGGAAGCACCTTCCTGCCATGTGCAAGAAGAGATATCCTACAGAAAAGAATGAGAAAATGCAAAGGAGAGACAGAGAGAGAGAGAGAGAGAGAGAGAGAGAGAGAGAGAGAGAGAGAGAGAGAGAGAGAGAGAGAGAGACAGAGAGACAGAGAGACAGACAGGAGAGAGAAGAATATCAGTTGGAAAATGTATTTCATTCCTAGATCTTGTTGTGACTGAAGTTACTCTTCAGTTACTCTTCTAGACTTTCAAGGATTGTGAGCCAGTATTTTCCCTCCATTAGTTTAAATTGTATCGCTGTCATTTGTAAATTAATGATCTCTAACTTATAAAGGCAGGGAAACTTGGAAGGGTTCTGAGCACCTCAGCTACCCATGTGAGACCTAGCTCTACCTCTTGAGTGACATTTTAGAGTTGGGAAACTTCAGCTCATCACAAATTGTCAATACATCCTCACCCATCAAGAATGCTAGAGTTACCTGCCTCTTAGTTCACTGGGTATTACCAAGGTCTTTGGATGATCTGACTAAATTTCTGGATTTATTTATTTTTTTTTTTTTAAGGAAAGGGGAGGGTGGGAATGAAAGTGAGTAGGCAGGCAGGCAGGAAGACAGACCCAAGATGTGAACCCAGGTCCTTGGGATTTATGTGGACTGCACTCAGCTGGAGGCAGTGGACCAAACCACTATTCTACCAGGGAGTGCTAAATATCTGAAAAAAACTGTAAAGGAAAGGTACAGACAGGAATGAAGGCAGGCAGGCAGACGGGCAGGAAGCGAGAGGAGGACAAATGAAAGCATTTTATTATTTTATTTAGTTGTTCACACTGGTCGTTCCCCTCCTTCCCCAACCTGGAATTTGAACCTAAGGGTATGTGGCCTGTGCTGCTTTGCAGGCAACTGACCCCCAGGGTGCATCCAACTTCTGAATTTTTAAGGTTAAATCTCCTTGCTTCTGATCCGTGACTTTGATATATAATAGAAAAAATTATGTGCCAAATCATCTATCTGACCTGAGAATTCTTCTTCACTAAACAATTACTAAATTTATACCAAAAGAGAGAAATTAATTCCTAAGATCCTACTGGTAAGTCCTTTTGCAAAATAAAAAATATTTGCAATATGAATAGCCCTCTCCATATACTGGTTTTGCACACTCAAATATTCCTATTCTTCTTTTTTAAATATACTTTTATTGAGATAGCATTGTTTTACAATAATGTATGTTTTAGGAGTGCAAGGCCATTCTTTATCAAATATATGATCATACCACACCACCACTGAATTTCTAATAATCCTCCACCATTGTCCATTGAACCCCGCTATCCTTGGCTCCCTGCCTGCCCCTAGTCTTTCCCTTTGTAGAAAACTTTACTTCTGTTGTCAGAGTCCATGGGTTACTTTTTGTTTTGTTTTGTCTATTCATTCACTTTGTTTCTTTATATTCCACTTAGGAGTGAAATCAGCCCTTGTCTTTCTGTTTTCTGCCTTAATTCATTTAACCTATTCCCCTCTAGTTCTATCCATGCTATCACATCATCTTTCTTTTTTCTTTTTATAGCTGAGAAGAATTACATTATGCATATTACTGCATCTTCTTCATCCTTTCATCTGTTGATGAGCACTTAGGTTGTTTCCATGTCTTGGCTACTGTAAATAATGCTGCTGTGAGCATGGGGGTGCGTATGTCTTTTTAAATCAGTGTTTTCATAGTCTTTGAATATTTCAAATATTCATATTCTTAAGCTATATAGGTATATATTTGCTCCAATAAGTCTACACAAATTGAATTTTGTGCTAGTGATATGCTACTAAATTGAGAATCTATTCCAATCTTGGATGAGGTAGCTTTAAACAGAAGGTACCAACAATATTTATTCATCCTAAAATGGGTAAATTCAATCATAGGTCAGGTATGATGGAGCTGGTGATGAGGGGGAAATAGCCAGAGCCCACTATGAGCAGAACTGGGGGAAACTGACATACTAAAGGGTCAATGTCCCAAGACAGGAAGGAAGCCAAGACTAAGCCTCAGCTGTTCAATTAGGCCATGTATTCCCAGCTTCCCTAGCAGTATGTGACTATGTGACCACGTTCTTGGAATGTGAATGGAAGCTCGGAGTACATTGTTCATGCTACATCATCAAAAGGAAACCACTTGCTCTCCACTTTCTCTTTCCTCTCTTTCTCCTTCCAGAGGTCTGGCACACAGATGTGGCCAAAACAACCAGCCTCAAACATGCCAACCCTGACAACACCCTGGTGGCACACTAAGATGAAAGCTACCTGTGTTCCAGGAGCAGGGCTACCTCTCATCTCAGGTATCCACCTGACTGGACTGCTACAAGAGCGAGAAGTTAATTTCTTGTTGAGTCACTGTCTTTTGGGGTTTCTTTATCATAGCAGCCTAGTCTGAATCCTGATATGGGAGGGAAGCAAAGAGAATGTTGCGAATTCTTATGTAATTTCTGAGTTGGCCTGAAATGACTAAACAGCTAGGAAAGGTTGAGATAACACATGTCTATTTTTAATCATTATAACTGAGTGAGTCTAGGATGGGCAGACAGCAAAACAAGCAATTATAGGAAAAGTCCTCTAAAATCTATAAACGTCTACCTGTTTCTGGGGGCCTAGTTCATCCAGAACTGGACAGGAGCCAGCACCCAACTAGAAATCTCCTTTGCACTGCACCCCGAAAATGTCCAATGTCATTTTAAAGAACTGACTCTAACAAGCTTCCAATTAAGATTTCATGGACAAATCCCTCTTAGTCACTTTGTGCTAATTAGATTTGCAAATGGGAACAAGTTACGAGTAAGTCCCCTGTATTTCCTGAAGCGGATGGGCCCTCTCATTGAAAGAACCATTGCAATTTGTCAGGGGGACAAGTTTGGAGCAGAAGCTAGGATAAAAGGCATTTTTTGGAATAATGAAGGGTTGAGGAATCTGCAGGGGGCTCTGGGCTGGGGAGTTAAGAGAAGGAGAACCTGAAGCTAGGTTCAGGGAGATTGGGAATAGAAAAAAGGTTTTCCTGGCAGAAGCAGACAGAGAGGGTATACTCTGGAAAAAGAAGTATAGCACAGGGGGATTTTCAAGTGAATTGCTGATGTGAATCATGTCTCCCCTTCAGATTTTTTCTTGTGGTATGAAGATTGTGGTATGAGAGGCCATAAGAGATGCGAACTCAAATTTGAGGATGAGGGAAAAGCTGACCTCTGGATTGCAGACAACATCTGTAGAGAGAATAAGCTAGACCAAGGACTCAGTGCTGGTGATTAACAGTTCTAGAATCTCAGACACCTTTCTTTAAGTCATTAATTCTATAATTTTGAAATGAGGCATACTAGCTTGCCATAATATGAAAGTTACCATTCACGCAATGATTTCTGAATGCCCATTACTGGAATAATAATTGCTAGCAGGTATTAATTGCTTATGAGAAACCAGAAGTGGAGAACTTTCTCCTAGCTGAAGGTACAGTCAATTTCAGAGAAGACAGTATGGAAGGAGTTGTATTTGCGTTGTGTCTTAAAGAATGCACAGAAATGCAAAGGCTCTGCAGAGGAAGGGAACAGCATGGGCAATCTGATCAAAGCCAAAATCACACATTTGTTCAATCAGTAATCATTAATATTCACTGTATACCAGACACCATGCTGGGTCCCAAGGATATGAAGATGAATTTGACTTTGGAGGCTTCTACTAATATATCTCCCAATTATTCTATTCATTCTGTTATTGGTTTGCCACATCTATTAGGTCTTTCTTGGCCATATTTCTGCCTGGCTATATTTTTTCTCTTCAATATATGTGTGTAATGCTTCTTGTTGCTCCTTAAATGTGCTCCTTTCCATTCATTCTTGTGCATTTAACCGGCTATTGATAACCGCTTCTCTGATTTATTGAGGTCAATTGAATTTTGATCCTCTACTTGGTACATCCATCTGCTTGGGGTCATATGTAAAATTTATGAAGACTTTGATTTTCTTTCTATCATCCAGACCCACATCTTAATATCCTTTTGTGCCAATATATATACTAAAGTTTGGAAGTAAGACAAGAAATCTGCCTCCAGAATCTAGTAGGTGATAAAAACCTACTAGATCTGTAATTAACTACAGTTTTGTTAACTGAAGTTGCAAGGATAAACGGCATTCATAACTATTATCACAGATGCCTGAGGACCTACTGATAGAAACAGTGATGCATGCAGCATGGGTGAGCTCTGGAGGGATTCAGACTCTAGATAAGGAGGCAAATCGACAACACATGTGCATTTGTCTGGCAAGGGACTTTTCTAACCCTCTTTCTAATGAATTAAGAGAGAACAAAAGTGAGAATGTGGGAACATATGAAGGAGTCCCCTTCTCTGCTCTGTCCTCTTACTGGCTATTTTCAGAAAGGAAGGTGTTATTAATCAATTGGTCAGAACCCAAGACATTAATTAGCCCACATTTTACCAATGATGTGATCACTTTTGTTGAAAGGTCACATAGTCACGTATGCTGCTTCTGCTCCAGATTTCCTGCCAAGCCCCATTCCCCTCCTATCCACTCAACACACACTTAAGATAGCTACAGCTGGCCGGCTTAGCTGATCTATCTTCTCCCTTTCTGCAAGCATGCCTATGCATGCAAGTCCCAAAATTCAAGGTGGAGCAGGGGTGGAGGTGGAACAGGGAATCAGGAAGCTTTGCTTCAGCCTTAAATCTAAGCTAAATGATTTAATTCAGTCTTTTGACTGAGTTCTTTTCTAGAGATTAGTGGGTGCTAGTTCAGCTATGAATAAAAAGATTCTTTTGTTTCAATTCCAATTTCTCTCTTTTGTCTAGTTCCTTTAGGACCCCTAAGCTTAGGCGAGTTGACTAGCAGAGCAGGATTTGCTATTTCTGGTCGTTGAGTATGGTAGACTCTACTGTTGACCACAATTTTCCACAAATTTTTGTTACCCTTCCCAGGGAAGAATTAAAATTCCACAATACTGACATCAGTCTTAGCCAGGTAAACTTGTTCTCATCAAGAAAATGTGAGCAGATCTAAAATGTACAGGCTCCAGGCAGAAGCATTAAGAGCCAGTGTATGATCTGTGTATGATAGTTTTGAAAATTACTAATCCATAGGGTACTAGGTTACTGTTACTCCCTTTATGAAAACACATTCTGGGGAGAAGAGAGGGGAGAAGGGGGGCGTTTTGCAGCACAAAAGGATTTACTAAACATTACTTGATAAACTTAACTTTGGAATATCATTCAGACAGAACTTTCCCCAAACTACTTCTAGTGGGTAAATGCACAAACCTGCATAATATTTGCTGTGATGCCTACTTTACCTGAGATACCTTAACCCATTTCTAAACTGTCATTGTTGGGTCTGCCTTGAAATTACTCTTGCTTCCCTAAGCTTAAAAAAGAAAAGAAAAGAAAAGGACATACATATATATACATACATACATACATACATACATACATATATGTATGTATGTATATATATATGTGTGTGTGTATATATATATATATATATATATATATACATATAAATGAGCTGGAAGAACAAATTCAGTCTCCAGAGATGTCTAACTTCAGCCTTGTAGTTAGAAAGGAAAATCTGGCTTCAAACATTTTTGATTATAGGCAGAATTTGCAATTGGCTAGGACCAAAGGTAATATTTTCAATATGACTCAGTTGTATGACTTGGGAGGTGGAGTGGGATGGGGTGGGGAGAATAAAAACAGTATTCCTTCTAATTAAAAGGAGTCTTAGATCCGTTTCCCCAGAATCGCTGCAAATTAGGAAGGGTCGTCTAGGGTAAAATAATCCGAGTCCCTGAGAAATGCACCTTTAAATGACCTGAATGGGAGATGGACAAAACGCACCTCCCTCTGAACTCCACCTCCAGCTCCAAACCAAAATTTGTGCAGTTTCAAGGTCAAGGTTCAAATCGAGGCCTCGCTGGGTGACCTTCTGCAGGCCCCGGAGTGTCCCCCTCCCCACCTTGGGACAGGCTCTGTAGGAGGCTGCCAAAGCTCCCAGTCTCAGAGAGTTCGGATCACCTTTGGGATGCATCCTGGGTCCTGTAACATACCCTTAGGCCGGCAGTTCCACAACCTTCTCGGCCCTCTGGGCGGCGGCCCAGGACCCTCCAGCTGCAGCCACCCCACCAGGCCGGCAGGGCCACGCCCACCGGGATCCAGGGCCGGGCAGGGATGCCCTCTCTTCGTCCAGCCGCCTCGCGTCTGCGGTTGCCGGGCTCGAGCCGCGAACCCCGACCGGCTCCCCTCCGCCGGCCGCCGCGGGCCCCAGCCCACCGCCCCATCCTGGGCGCCGCCCGCCGAGGCTGCCTCTGCAGCCAGCCGCGCGGTCGGCCCGCGCCCGCCGCCGCGCACTGATTGGCTGGCCGCGGCTGGCGGCGGCGCTGAGTGGCGGGCAGATTCGCTGGGTCAGGGCTGCAGAGGTGTCTGGCGCCCCGGCGGGAGCGGAGTCGCGGCGCGCTCGCCCGGACGGCCGCCGCCACCCGCCGGAGCGGGCCGCCCGGGGCGACCAGGGGACCCGCGCCTCGTCGGCCGCCGCCGCCGCCGCCGCCTCCGCCATGTGCTCGCAGCTGTGGTTCCTGACGGACCGGCGCATCCGCGAGGACTACCCGCAGCTGCAGATCCTGCGCGCGCTCAGGCAGCGCTGCTCCGAGCAGGACGTGCGCTTCCGGGCGGTGCTCATGGACCAGATCGCCGTCACCGTAGTCGGCGGCCACCTTGGTGAGCGGGCCGGGCCCCGGGACGACGGGAGGCGCGCCGGGTCCCCGAGAGCCGGCCGGGTGGGCGAGCGCATCCGGTTCTCCCCCAGCCAAGGCTCCTCGGATTCCCCAAACCGGGCACAGCCCGGCTTAGACCTCCTGACCGTTAGCGCGTTCTCTGACCATTACCGTTTGCCCCGAGGCCAGCATCTGAGCACGGGATTTAATGTAGTTAGAGGACTTTGTGAAGAATTCGAATTAACCTGAAGCCGCCTGGAGGTTGGAGAAAAACCAAGCAGCTAAGCCCAAATTGCTTTCATCAATATCTTGCCAGTTTAGATTGATAGAAACTCGCACTAAATTTACAAATTGCCATTAAGATGAGTGGTGTGTGTGTGTGTGTAAGTTTTTCAGGAGTGTGTAAGCATTAGTATGGCACTACCTAGAATGATGTTCCCAAACCAGGAACCTCCAGTGGGGAAAATTTGAGAATGATTGGGGTCACCTCCTATATGTAAAGTAGGAGAGAAGACTTTTGATGGGTTTTCTGTAACTCATCCTCCTCCCTGAAAGTGTGAACTTCTGCCTCCAGAAAAGCCTAGATTTCATTCTGGCTTCGCTGTTTCCCCATAGCGCTGTCCAGGAGACTTTGGGGGAATGGGGTGTGCCGGTAAAACATGTTTTTTGTCTGTGACCTCGGCCTTAGACAGTTAAGTATGTTTTTAGATACACTTAACCTTTTTACTACAAGTGGTCTGACTTATGAACCTATGGTTTAGGAACCCTGGCTTGCTCAAGTTTCCAACCACATCAGTGGGATCCAGGACCCAAGGGAGTTTGGGTCTAGTTCAGGGTATTTCTCGGGATTCTGTTCATACTGTTTCAGCCATACCTGGTTAAATAAGCTCGTGATTTGTTACTTTTTGGGGGGCAGCAAAGGGTTCCCAAATTCTGAACAGGCTACTTACCAATGAGATAGTGAATATGATGTATTTCTAAATGGAATGTATCGTATAGATACTTAATCCATAAAGTTATTTAAACTTCACAAGTCATAGCAAATTGTATACCTTGTAGGAGAAATATATACAAACATCAAGTGCCATACCTTTAGTCTAAAAGCTTGTCTGTCAAGTAGAGAGCTCTATGCTGAGCAAAACTCTCACAGTTAATGTAGACCTAGATTCCTGAAATGGGAATCTGAAGACTTGGATTCTTATTATAGCTTTGCTGCTAAAAAGTGTCTTGGCTTTGTCTTAGCCAAGTCACTTTATGTCTTTGAACCTCAGGTTTCTTGTTTATGAAACTTAGGGATCTGACTCTTTTACTTTAGAATTCTGTGTCAGTAGCATACTGAAATGGGATAACTTGCTGTATTTTACTGATTTAGATCTAAAGCTAGTATATACATCTCTCCACCCCCAGAATCAGCTTGTTTGCCCTGTGTTTATTTTACAGCTGATAAAGATGCCTTTTTTGAGATACTGTAATGGAAATTACACTTCATGTTCCTTATGTAGACCCAGCATGCATTCTGGAGATTAGGGGAATGCTCTGTTTTGTTTCTAAAACCCCATTTAAAGAACCATAGATTCCTAGAAAATCTTTGTCCTAGAAAAAAAAAAAAAACAGAAAACTAAATCCTAGTGCTGCAGGAAACACCCCAACCCTTTTATTTAGTTTTCTAAAATTTTACTGGAATTCATGTGCAGTGTTATCTCAATCTATTCGCAACCAGGAGTTACTTCTTTTTAAATTACAAGAAAATCTCTATAGTTCTTTGCTTGGTTGATGGAGAAATTGAAGACAGGTGTTTTCTGGTGCAGTTTAAATGTGTTGCTAATTCAGAAATAACCACACACAAACCACATCATACAAACCTATTCAACCACTATTTCTGCTGTCCAAAGCAGTCAAAAGATTTATTTGCAGTGGGAATGGAAGTGAGTTCTGTGAGAATGAACTCGTTTGATTTGTTCAGCCCTGTAATAGTGATGCCTTGTACATAGTAGGCACTCATTGAATCTGTTTGAATGACTAGAAATATGTGCTCTCTTTCCCAGTTTCTTCTGTAGTCACACTATAAAAAACCCTCGGCATTATACTGAGCCAAAGTATTCCTCTGGAAAAACTCTAGAGTTTACTGGCTCTGAATTATAGCACTAGTGGTTACAGTGTTATTGATGCTATTTGAGAATTACAGAAAGTGAGCTTGGGACACACTCTGAGATGATCCATTCTAAGGCCTTTATTTTACAAAGAACCTGATTTTCAAATAGGTGAAATGATTAGCTCCATGACATCCAGATTGCAGCAAACCCTTAGGCAACACACACACACAAACACACATACACACTCTTAATTTACTAATTCCCAGCCCAGTGATATAAAATAAGTATGCCCTGCACCTAGTGTGCCTTTCTCAGGAGATGTGGAATTGCATTGAATTGAATCAAATCACGGCTAGAAAGTGACTTTGCAAAGTAATTTTATAGTTTAGAAGTCAAACATCACCTTTACAAAGCCTTCATCTCAGCTCCTTTCCACTCCTTCTTCTGCTTAGTGTAGTAGTAGATGACAGAGTGAGTTGGGGGCAGATACGGGCAGTGCCTCAGACAGCTGCTTAAATTCTTTCCTGAATTTCCCCGTGTGGAGCATAGTGAGAGCCCTAATCTGCAGGTGAGAATTCCAGGTTATGACTGGAAATAGGACTCAGACAAGAGATGAGAAGTTTTTAATGTAAAGACTGAAGTTACTTTCACTAAGTTAATATAAGCTGAAAACACTGTGCAAACTCCAGGTTTTGTGATGGTTCTTTTTAACCCAGTGATCTACTCTAGCCTGCATAGATTTGGAGGGGAGACAACTGGAAAGAATGAAAGAACCCTCAGAAAACAACTCTTCACTTTCTTCTGGGTGTAGCAATAAGAGAATTACAGCCATCTCTTCTTAGAGACTGCCAGTTCTTCATTCGTTCAACAAATATTAATTATTCTCAACCCTGGGGTAATAAGGTGATGGCAAAAGCATACCAAAATATACATAATAATATAGTCATAGCATGCTGTAGTGTTGATTTGTGCCAGGCATAGGTCTAGGTTCTTTTTACATAGTTATTCTTTTAAATATCAATAAAAGTGTCTGGACACATAGTACCAGCTGGGAGTTTGGACCAATCTTCAACACTTTGTTTTCTCTCTTCCACCCCAGCCCATGCATCAGCGCACTCTGACTTCACTGTGCTTCTTTCACTGCAATGTTCTCTACCTGCGATGCCTTCCCACATGGAACTTTTATTCAACCTTCATGAGTTGTTTTTTGTTTGTTTGTTTTGTTTTTAAGTTTTACAGGAAAGGTGCAGGCAAGAATGAAGGCGAATAGGCAGGAAGAAAGAGGAGGAAGAAACATTTTTGTTTATGACTTTTGTCATATTTATTTTATCTTGGTTGTTCCCCACCTGACTCTGGGATACAAACCCTGGGATATATGTGCACCGGGCTCAGTGGGAGGCAGCTGACCCAACTGTTCTACCACCGGGGCAAATTCAGCTCAAGACACTCATCTCTATCAAGTTTTTCTTAGACTTTCTAACTGGCCCCAAGCAGTCTTTACTTTCCATCCGCTACCAAATAACATTGTGTATTCCTCTTAAAATTGTACTTGTCATGTTTCATTGTAATCTATCTATTTACAAAATTTATCTTCCCTCTCCCCCTAAATGACTAGGGAGCCCTTACATTTCTGTTGAATAATGGAGACATAGTCAGCCTTTAGTTAGTATTTACTGGATGACTGAGTGAAGTGCCTCAGACTCATTTGCAGTTGATGAGCCCAGTGCTGTAATCAGATGTGATTGGATACGTAAATGTTTTATGATGTGTCCATTACACAGAACAAAGTCACAGGTGGGAATTAAGTTCTTTGACCTCCCATAGGTTATTCCAATTAATTATCTCGAGAAACACAAATAGTCACAAATTCAGGGATAGGAACCAAGACCAAAGCCCTGAGTCTGGCTGGAGACAGAGTGTTACAGTTTTTCTTTTCAGCTCAGCAGAATGATTCAGCATTCCTTCCCTTACTTTCAGAGCTGAAATATTGGTGGTTAAATTTCTAAGTCAGGTTTTTTTTAATTAAGGTGTCCTGGAATACTTGATGCTTTGCTTTGTAGTAGTCAGTGCGTAAGATTTCATTGGTTGGGCAAGGGGCATCCTAACTAAATTCCATGAGGAAATGGTTTTATTGCAGCTTTCCAAAAGACAGCAGAGGTTCCAGGGAGAAAGGATGGCCTCCCGTTGCTATGCAAGACTAGCAGGAGTGGGGGCCAGGCACAGAAGCTGACCTCTAACCTCAGTCCCTGCTAAAGACCTTCACCTTTAAGCCAGAGAAACTCGCACCCATCACTAGTGGCAAGGTCAGAGAGAGAGTAGAAGCAACTGCCATGTGATGTTTCCAGAGAGACTTCGGTGCTGGAGAACATGCTTCACCCCCGGTCTGCATTTTTTCCTGGGCTCCCCTCAAACATGGAGGATGATTTGAATGGTTAGTGTCTGTTTCTGACAGCAGTTTGTAGTGGCATCTCATGCACGGTGTTGGGAAGGGCTCTAGAACTAATAGATTGGGATATTTAGGGTGATTCAAAGTCCTACCTGTAGATTTTTGAACCATCTGTTGCTGCTATCATAATATTTCCATCACATTTGTTAGGCTCTCCTGGTGGAAGGGGCTCCAAGTGTCCTGAGAGGTCTATATCATCCCAATCCATTTACACCTATGTGTCACTCCCCTTACTAGCAGAGGCCACCAAAATCCAGGTACATTCACCCCTGCCTCACCTAACTCCAGCCCTTCCCTGGCCCCCTTACCTGCTTCCCTGAGAAACCTCACCCAGTTAGAGGTAGACAATGTTTTAATGCAAACCTATAGATGATCTAAATTTCTCAGTCGATTTCTACTTGATTCTTCACTATTAGAAATGGATACATTTAAATTACTTGTCATTGAAGAACAGGAAGAATGGTTCTTCTTTCCTGCAGCTCTGCTATTAATACTTCAGTATCTTTTATGTGCCTTAATCTTTACAACAACCCTACTCATTCTGTTTCATTCAACAACTATTGAGTGCCCACTCTATACCAGGCTTTGTACTAGGCACTGGAGATATAATGGAGAGTAAGAAGAGACCTAATTTCCATCTTATTACTATTTCATTAATTCGTTTACTCAACCAGTCAACAGAAGTGTGAGAAATGTTTGTCATTTAAAGCACCCAGTCTATGGGACTTTGTTACAGCAGCCTGAGCTTGCTCACGGGGGAGATAGGTTTAAGAGACTTAAAGAAGAGAGAACTAGCAGCAGGTTGTATACTGGTGTGAATGATGAGAAAGAGAGAGAAAAGGAGAGAAGTACATTGATGGTAAGCAATGTCTTAAGTATGGTTATTCATTTGAGCATATTTTGAGGAGTGAGTCTAAGTGAGGAGCAAGCACACTTCAGCCATCATAAGAGAGAAGGTAACCTACGTGACACAGGTACAAGTAGGTGGGTAGATGGGGTTGTGAGATCCTATAGAGAAGATCTTCTGTGCTTGCTTTAGTTTTTCCTCATCAAAATAGGAAAAGTGAAAACAAGGAGGGAGGAAGCAGTGAAAGTTTAAGTCAAGAAGAGAAAGTGTGAAACACTTGTTTAGGGTTGAGAAACAGTAAATAGACTGTGGAAATATAGTGCTTGCCATGATGCATTAAGGGTGCTCTTGAGACCAGTCACAGGTTTCTGTATTTTGTCTCCAGACATATTCCATTGTACAGGCGGAGACATGAAATAGCTGGAGAATGAGATCATTTATTTAGTCAAATAGGAAATGGGTACAGGGTTATGAGGTATAAGCTGTGGTACTTGACTGTGCAATTAAACAGGTTGAGAAGAAAAGCAAGGGTAGGAAGGGAATGAAGGACAATTTGAAAATAAAGGACCCAAGCCTGGTAGTTCCTGTGGATTCAAAATATGACTGGAGTTGGGGTACAAAAGAGAGTCAGCTGGAAAGATAGGAGACAGTGTTTGAAATTGGAATGATGGCAATTGCATAGAGTCCAGAATGTAACCAGGAGCGGTGGCTGGTAGGAGGTGGTGGGCAAGATTCATGCAGGAAAGGAGATCAAGAAACTGAGAGGCCTGGGCCCTGGATGACTCCCCCCAGGCTATTAAAGTAATCAGTCTCTATGACACTGTGGGAGAGTCAGTGAGTTGGGAGTTAAAGCTTGAGGGACCAGGGTCCATAAAAGACTTGCACAACTTGGGTGATATGTGCATCATCTATGAGAGTCAAGCTGGGTGTTTTAGGAAGGAGAGAACAATGGCCTGGGAGCCTCCATGAGGAGCACAGGTCTCATAATCCGAGGTGTGGGAGAGAAAACAGTTACAACTTGGGAGGACTGTTGGGGATGGTGTGTCACACAGGGAGGGCTGGGGTAAATGGGATTCAGGAAAAGAAGGTGAAAGGAAGCTTCAGAGAAGATTGAGGATAGCGCTTTACTGCCCATTGTGTCCCAGAGGCTCAGTGTTGACAGGAAGGAGTGGAAGGTGGCATTAGAAAATGGAATGTCTACCTCACATTGGGAAAACAGGGAATGACCTGGCATTAGAGACGAGTCTTGAGAGACTGATATGAAAGGGGTAAAAAGCTCAATGAGATGTATCTTCATGGTGGTAGGACGGATTGTGTTGGTGAGAGGCAGTGGGGGAAAGCAAGATTTTCAAGTTCTGGGACCCTTCCATTTTACAGAAGGGGAAACTGAGACCCAGAGGGATTTTTGTGCCTTGTCAAGCTGTTAGTTAATCAGACAGCAAGGTTGAATCAAGTCTGACTCAGAGGCCAGTTACCGTGTCACGTTGCCATTATTACCTTGCATTTCTTATTGCTTCAGCCTCTTGAAATGCCTTTGAAAATTCTTGCATTAGTCCTGACATATCTCTGAACTTGGTGCTTATAAGATGCACGGGCACAACCTGATGGAGTAGTAGTTACGCCTGCTATCTGGTCGAGCGCAGTCCACATACAGACTAAGGACCTGGGTTTGCATCCCAGGGGCAGGGGTAACAATCAAGATGAACAACTAAATAAGGCGAATTTTTTAAAACCTCTTCCTCCTCTCTTCACCGACTTGCCTTCATTCTGCCTACACCTCCTTTAAAAAAAAAAAAAAAGTTGTGCGTTTATGTATCAGTTGGTTTCTGAAAGGAATACATTATGCATTTATCAGTTTTACACATTTCTTCTGAGCCCAGAGGCACTGAGTCAACATCTTTCTGAAACTTTCTTTGCTGCTCCCTCTTCCTTTGCTGTCACCGTCTGATAAATACGCCTAGGAGAGCACTTCTTCCAACGTTAGGATGTGTTGCCGCCTCTCCCCACCACCTACCCGAACCAGACTGATAACTCGTCTTAGTGTCCAGGGCTCTGGATACTAATGGCATTAATCACAGTCGTGTGATTCTTAAACTCCAGGGAGAGTGTCCGTTTCTCTCGTATCCCTCAGCCTCCATGCCCAGCCCGAAAGACAGTGTTCTCAGCTGTCCACCACACTCCCATGTCCCTTTCACCTTTACCGTTTGCCTGCACTGTGACTCCACTCTACCCAGCACCCGCATCTCTGTTTGAGGGCTTTCTCTGATTATAGCAGCCCGCTTTGCTCACGATGCTCAGCACATTAGGAAGGTCAGGAAATTACTACCACACCCCTAGGGCAGCCTTCAACCAAAGACTGAACTGGTGTATCAAGATTATAAATCACCAACCCCTTTACCTTTGGGGGAGTTAACTGAGGTGTGCACATTAAACCCTTTCTTAGATTTGCAGGTTGGGCTTATGGCCTCAGCATCTGAGGCAGTCACTCACTTGATAACACACCTTTATTTGCCACATTCTCTACTCCCCTACCGTGTCTCCTGAAATCACCGCCCTAATAAACCTCTTGCTTGCACTTAAGTTATTGTCGTTGGTGTGCTTCTCTGGGGAGACCCAAACGCACTGGGCTTAGCTCAAAATAGGAACTAAATACGTGTTTTCTGAATGCATGCAACAGTAAAAGTGTGTTGAGAGAATGAATGAATGAGTTTTAAAGTTGTATCTCATGTCTTTTCCCATGAAGAGACCATAAGATCCTGGGAGGCAGAGACCACCTGGTTCATCTTTGAATTCCTGCTTAGTAGTAGGTCTGACTTATCCCAGCAGTTCAATAAAGGTTGGATTGAATTAAATGATCTCAAAATAGCAGTTGGTGGAAAGAGAAAACACCACTCAATGATTGTGGGTTTTAATGAGGTGGAGGCGACGTTTCTTTGGCCATTGTAAGAAAAATGTTTAAAAGGGGAATAGTGGCAATGGCACCTACTCTTTAAGAATAAAAACAACTTGCTTTTAAGAAAATGCTGGGGGTAGGGAAGAAAGAGACCTGGCAAAACCTGGAGAGTGACTGGATGAACCAGAGCGCGTGTCGCACGGCACCTCTTCCTCCTAACACAACACGACCATGTGAAGCACTTAGGGCTTATCCACCTACTTTAGTGTTGTTGTTGGCTCCAGAGCTTCACTACCAACCAGTGTTACATGATGCTGCTAAAATATAATGTTTCTAAGAGCTGCCATAAGTGAGGTCCTCGTTTGCACTCAGGCTACGGTGTCCTACTTATTTCTGCTGCTTCCTTTGTACTTGAAGTTTGTTTTTTTTTTCCTAGTATACGAGAAACCAGTTTTGTTTTGAAGCCTCCTTTTATGAATGGGTGTATGTGTGTGCACACATGAGTCCGTGTCATGTATATACAGGTGTGGGCGGGGTGGCGACCGGCTGTGCACCACTTCTGTGTGATAGAAGTACTTTTACAGTCAGATCTACTGCAGGGACCCAAAATTCAAAACGTCTTTAAGTGAGATAATATATGTGGAAATCCTTAGCAAAGCAACACAACAGATGCTCAGGAAAAATGTAGCCACATCGGAGATGAATGCCTGTAACTTTTGTCACCCTTGCTTCTGCCTCCCTCTGTTGGTAGGAGTGAAAAGATTGGTTTTTAATTTTTAGAGCTCTGCTTTCCGACAATGACTTGCTTATTTCTAAAGCGGTTACTCTGTATTATAGAGTGCCTTTCTTTTTCTGTTGCACATACAGATGTAAAAATCAAGTTTTATAGTGTTCATTTAACCTGTTATATGGGTTAAAAAATCAGTTCTTGGGGAAAAGACCACATTTTTCTATCTTGTTTTTAGTACATCAAAATACTTCCACACATAAATAATAGAGTTCAAAAGGAAATCACAACTCAATTACCCATGAAAGTAAATTATCCTTTTTGGAATTAATACAGATAAATTATTTCACAAGTTGAAGTTGGCTGTCCTAACTAGTTTGGCCTAATCTTGGTCTGTATTTTTTCACTATCTTATTGACCTTTGGGATGACAGTGTGATCATGTTCATTTAAATAGAAAAGATGTTTTGAGGCTAAACAGTAATTTCCAGCCCAGTTTAGGGGTCTGGGAGACACTAAGCACCCCAGGAGCAGCTCAGGCCCCTTCCAGCCCTGCTCCCAGGTCAAGGGGGCTCCTGACAGCATGAGGGCACTCCATCACATGAAACCCATTGTGAGCTGAGGGCAAGAGCTGCTGTTTGTTGAGGGCTTTTCTTCCACAAACTGGCAGCCCAGCAGATCACTGCCCTCCCAATGCCCCACATCAGCTCTCCATTCCTTTGGCCTGAGGCCTGCAGATTGCAGTGGAAGTGTTACGGATCCTGGGAAAGGTGGCACATTAAATTCCATCCTCTATACAGATGGCCAACAGGCACATTACATTATGTTCCTACTCGCTGGCTACCAGGGAAATGCAAATTAAACAACAATGAGATATCACCTTACACCTGAAAGACTGGCTATTATCCAAAAGTCTGGAAACAACAAATATTGGTGGGGATGTGCAGAAAAGGGAACACTTTTACACTGCTGGTGGGAGAGCAAATTGGTGCAACCCCTGTGGACAATAGTGTGGAGATTGCTCAAAAAACTGAAGATGGAAATCCCATGTGATCCTGTCATTCCACTTCTGGGCATCCACCCAAAAGTCACAAAAGCGCCACCCGCAGAGATGTACGTGCCCCCATGTTTATTGTGACCCTGTGAACAGTAGCTAAGAACTGGAAATTACCTAAGTGCCCAACATCAGATGAATGGATAAAGAAGATGTGGTGCATATATATGATAGAATACTAAACAGCTCTTAGAAGAGATGAATCCCTGTCATTTGAATCAACATGGATGGAACAAGACGGGATCATGCTAAGTGAAACAAGTCAGAAGAAGAGAAATAGATACTTGATGACCTCACTCATAGGTGGAATGTGAACAGACAAAACAAAGGAACAGATGAAACATAACCAACCCTGAACCATTTGCAACAGAACTGAGGTGACCAAAAGAGGATGGGGTGGGTGGGGGCAAATGGTGGTGGAGCCCACTGGACAACGGGGAAGAACACTTGGTGATGTGGTGGAGGGCAGGGTGTGTTGAAATATATCTAAGGATTGAGGAACCTATGCACAGCAATTTAACTTGTAGAATAATTACTACAATAAAAAAAGATTAAAAAAAAACCCAAAACACCATCCTCTATCAGGTTTACAGGAGATTACTTAAGGGATTAAAGGTCTCAAAATTCCCAGGCAGGTTTGCCAAGGGGCACCTTAAACCCAGGATTTTCTTGACCGTGGTTGTGTAGAGCTGCTGCTTCCACTGAAGCCATCCCGAGTGCCAACCTCTGGTCTGCTACTTCTAGAAATGGGGATAGAGCCTCCGTGAAAGAGCACAGGGGATGGGAATGGGCTGGGACAGGTGCGGTTGTCCTAAATACGAATACCAGAGATATGTCAGTGGGCAAGGGAGTAAGGGGGTGTGCAGATGTGCCTCTTAGCCTGCATGGCCTCTGCACAGAGCTGGGCAGCTAGCACAGTCAGAGACCAGACCTGCCTAACTGTTCTCCAGGGCGGTTCGGGCTGCATGTTAACCCCTTCCATTCTTCATTTGTTAAAGGCTTCAGGTGGAGTGAGCCAGACCCAAAGATTTACCTTTGGAGAAGAGAGATGAAGTCCTGGTAAGACTTCCTAGTGACTCTGCTTGTTGAGGCTGAGTGTTTCTGTCCTCTTGTGGCTGGTGATTTCCAAAAATGACTGCTTCTTCTCTTCCTACTTAGAAGTTTGTCTGTCTGTGGTCACATGTGGGGTGTTAACAGCTAGATGTTCCTGCAGCTTCTCGTTTCTTTAGGTCGCTTTTCAGTTGCAAAGCCATTTTTCTCATCAGGTGGTAGAAATCTCCATTAACTGCCCTGCCTTGCATAGGAGAATGTCTGCGCAGCAGTGCCAGTGCCTCACGTGTGTATAGCGTTTTGTGGTTGTCAAAGCATTTTTGCATATACTATCTCATTATGTAATGTCCTGGGCTATGGCTCTTTTTCTAAGCATTCTAAGATTATTTACCATGTCCACCATCTTGAATGCTTTTCTTTTCCTACCTTTTTTTGTTTGTATTTTTAAAGGAAAGAAACAGGCAGGAATGTAGGTGAGTAAGCAGACAGGCAGGAAGAGAGAAGAGGAAGTGGCATTTTATTTATTTTATTTAGTTGTTCATCTTGGTTGTTTCTGCCAGTCCCGGGACATGAACCTGGGACCTTGCAATGTGTGTGCACTGTGCCCAACCCCTACTTCACCAGGGCTTGCCACCTTCTACCCATTTTGAGGACACTGTATAAAGTTTGTTTCCCTCCTCTTTCATACTGTTTTCCTCAGGGGCTATAAGTGGAAAAGTAAAAAGCATATATAAATTTAGAGACCATTTTCTGATGGCAGTGACAGTAATGTGAATACTCTTTATAAATCATCCTTGAGAATAATGCTCCAGTTCCTTGAGTTCACAATATTGGCAGAAAACAAACAAAACTAAAAAACAGTTTATCTTAATTATAACTACCCCCTGTGGAAATTGGTGAAACATCTAGAATGGGGAAGAAAGCGTAAGCTAGATCCATCTAGTCATTTTTTATTGTTGTTCTGGGTTGGTTTGTTTGCATGTTTGTCTTTTGTTTTGCTTTGAATTTCTGTGTTGATATTATTCATGCCCCCAGTGGACGAATTGTAACTTCATTAGTACCTTTTGTTTTCCTGGGAGTATGTAGTTGTGCAGTATATCATGTATGGAGTAGAACACAGTTGAGGTTAAAGCCTGTAAGGTGAAACAGTTGGTTGAGAACTGTTGGGGTTTTTATTTTTATTTTATTTTTTTGAGGAAGGAAGGGGAAGGAGGAAGAAGGACATGGAGGGAGGGAGGGAGGGAGGGAGGAAGGAAGGAAGGAAGGAAGGAAGGAAGGAAAGAAGGAAGGAAGGAAGGAAGAAGAAGCGCTTTTATTTGTTTTGTTTATTTTGGATGTTCCCCCTTGGAACCAGGTTGAGAGCCTGGGTCCCTGGGCTTTACATGATCTGTACCCTAGTTGCTAGCTTAGCACCTGAGCCACTAGGCTGTGTCTGAAACTGTGTTTAAAAGGTTTTCTTTAGAGCATTCTAGAGAGTCCTTTAAGGCAGACCATTAATTCCCTCAACTCCCTTCTCATCACCTGGCTTCTCCCCTTCCCTGTCTCCATCATTCATCCCAGATGCTGGACGTACTGGAGCTGCCTGGGTGACTACTGAAGTCATGCAAACCATAGGATATCAAGGTTGAAAGAGACCGAGCAGGCAGCTATGAGCTTATCTGACGCTTGCATTTCCAAGTGACCATTGGGCCCAGCCCATTCCATCCTAATGTAGTATAAAAGTATCCCTCAAAGGAGAGTCCCAAAAGGAGCCCTCTCACACTGTTGGTGGCAGTGTAAATTGGTCCAGCCTCTTGGAAAATAGTGTGGAGATTCCTCAAGCAAATAAAGATGGATCCAACCATTTGACCTAGAAATCCCATTCTTGGCCATATACCCAGAGTACAAAATCTCTAATCAAAATATCTGCACCTCTATGCACATAGCTGCATAGTTCAAAATGACCAAGACATGGAAACAATCTAAATGTCCATCAACAGATGACTGGATAAAGAAGCTGTGGTGTGTGCAATCATGGAATTCTATGTAGTTACAAGAAAGAGGGAGAGAGAGAGAGACAGAGACAGAGAGAGAGAGAGAGAGAGAGAGAGAGAGAGAGAGAGAGAGAGAGAGAGAGAGGAGAGAGGAGAGAGGAGAGAGAGAGGAGAGAGAGAGGAGAGATTGTGCTCTTTGTGACAGTCTGGATGGGATTGGAAGGGATCATGTTTAGTGAAATAAGTCAGACCAAAAAAGAGAAATACAGGATAGTTCCACTCATATGTGGAATGTAATAAAATGAAACCAACAAGTAGATAAATCTCAGTGAAAACTCACTGGACACAGGAAGGTTTCTAACGGGGAGGGAAGGAGAAGGGGAAGGAAAGGGGAAAGTGGTGGTACAGGACACTTGAACTCTGGTGGTGGGTATGTGTGAACTTAGACTGGGTTGCAATTTCAGTATCTGAAAACGAATCTAGCATTGTGAACAAAAGAAATAATACACGTTACTATTTAAAGAAAAAAAAAAAAAAAGAGGTGAGCCTAAATCTGTCTCCTGGCAGCAGCTATACGCTTCGAGAATCATCGCATGCCTGTCACGTACCAGGCACTGTTCGGGGCTGGAGATGGAGCAGTGTGTTAACAGACTAATAAGGCTCTGTGGATAGCGCTTTCTCTTGGGGTTACAGAAGATAAGCCAGTAATTCTGCATGGAAGCCCACAGCTACTTGAAGACTGCACCCTGTTTTTCTGAGTCTTCCCCTCAAGCTAGTACTCCCAGTTCACTCAGAATACAGGTTCATACCCATTATATGGATCAGTCATCTTTGGATACATTTTCGTTTCATTTAATGTTGAATTATTAGTAGATCTACTGTTTAATTTTGTTGTTATAAAGTTAATATGTGCTTGGAGACACTGGGAAAATGCAAATAAGTATAAAATAAGAAAGCAACTATATCCCCCTTCCCCACTGTTAAAATGTTGATATTATTTCCTTCTAGGCTTTTCTAACTTGTATTTATAATTTTGTAGCCTTTTTTCACCTAACACTGACATTTTTTGCATTCATGGTATTCACAAGAAATCTTTTAAATGGCAGGTAATATTTGAGTCAGACTTTGTAAGGTTAAGTGCTAATAGAGTCATAGGACTCCCTGAAGTGAGCTCCACTGCTTCCTTTTCATTTTGTCTTGCCTCCTGAGTCACTACTCTGTGGATTCTTCTAGCTTGGATTCTTTTTGATTTGCTACCTGCTCCCCCCACCTCCCCCACCCCCGCTCCCCGTTCATTCACTTGTTTCCTCATAGTCCTGCTCTAGCCATTTGTTTGTGGAGTGCAGGGCTGACTGCAGTTTTCTGGTTACAATGGGGGATCCAAGTGCCACTGTCAAGGCTACCTTCCTGCTAGATCCAGTCTTGAGTCTGCCGAAAGCAGTCTTCTGGTGGGACCAGGCTGTGGCCAGCCCAGAGCTCACGTTTGTACTTGAATTGCAGGCCTCCAGCTGAACCGGAAGGCGCTCACCACTTTCCCAGACGTGGTACTTGTACGGGTGCCCACATCCTCTGTGCGGTCGGACAGTGACATCACCGTCCTACGGCACCTGGAGAAGTTGGGCTGCCGCTTAGTTAACCGCCCACAGAGCATTTTAAATTGCATCAACAAGTTCTGGACATTCCAAGAGCTGGCTGGACACGGGGTGCCCATGCCGGACACCTTCTCCTATGGTGAGTTTTCTTGAACGAGGGTTAGAACTTACCTTTCAAATCATGGTATGAGCTCTATGTTTTTTCTTTCCAGAAGCCTTCTAGTGTCTTTTGATTTTCATTATGAGTTTACTCATCTTTGATGATTCAGCATCTTGTGTTTTTATCATAGTTATTCTATTTGAAACACCTTTGCTTCTTTCTCTCTGTAATTCATTCATGAAATATGTATCTGGTACGCACATGTGCCAACCACCCTAGTAGGCACTGGGATGTAGCAGTAAATGTGAATCTGGCCCTCAAGGCGTTCCCAGCCCATCAGAGGCAGAGAGGACGGCTCAGATACAGACTATTTCAGCGCAGTAGAGAAGGAGCATGGTAAGACTTAGAGCAAGGGGGTATGGAATATATAGGAGAACTCCAAGTGCAGTGTAGAAGACTTCCTGAACGAGATACTCTCTAACCTAAGCTAAAGTTATCCAGTCACAGCCAGGAGGTAAAGAGGGTAGTCTGAGCAGTGAACACGATACAGAAAGATGTAAAGGCAAGAGAGAATATGCCCATCCGGCTGGCAGTATTGCAAGTAGTTTATATTCATCAGGAAGACAGAGTTGAGATATCAGATTAGAATGATAAGGATATGAAGGAGATTAGGGTTATTCCTAAGAGTAACCATTTGGCCATTTGTTTGTGGAGTCCAGGGCTGTGCAGGAAAGTTACTGAGGGCTTTAAGCAAGGAGATGGCCTGATGAGAGTTCAGAGTATCATTTTAACTACACCGTGGAGAAGGAATTGGATGAGGAGAAAGTAGAGACAAGACATGGAGTGGCAGGCTTTTTAAATCATTCAAGTGAGCAGTGATGGTATAAACTAAGGTGGCCACAGCAAGAGTGAAGATAAGTGGACAGATTCAGGGATCATGAAGGAGATCAAAATAATAGGCCATAATGGTTGATTGGACATGAGGAGTATGGAGAGGAGTCAAGAGTGATTCTGTTTTTTTGGTTTGGGTCACCAATGTAAAAGCAAATATTCACTGCGTCGGGGCAGAGAGGAGATTCACCTCTACCCCTCTGAGTTCTTGTTGGGTTGTTCAAGGACTCAAATTAATATCAGATTAGTAGGAATAAAACCAAATGTAATTACATCTGTTTGGGGCATCTGCATGGATGTAGATTCTAAAGCAAATGGGGCAAAATAGAGGGTATTATCATGATCTAAGGAGTGGGATAGGGGCCTGGGGCGGAACCGTGGATGAAGACCAAGTATGTTTGAGAGATTCACATTTTGATCGCCTAAGTAACCAAAGCATGTATTTCTTTTAAATCACAGTGTTGCAAGGAGATGATTTCAGTTTGGGGTATATTCTATTTGAGGTGTCTTTAGTATTTGCCAGTAAAAATATCCAGTAGGCAGCCTTTACTCTCTGGAGAGCCTGAGAGAGGTGCAGACTATGAAGTGGATTTGGAACCCGTCCTTGGGGTAAGTGAAGTCACAAGAGTGGATGAGATCGCTCACGGAAAGATGCAGAATGAAGAGGTGGTGAGCTATATGCCTAAAATGGTCAAAATGATGACTTTCATGTTGTGTGTATTTTACAATAATGAAATACTAAGAGGGTTCAAGAGGGACTCCTGTTGGAAATGGCCAAAGCACTTTTGATAACAAGACAGGTCTGTTTCGTATCCCACAGACTACTTTTCAGACACGGATGAGCTACAATACTGGCTCTTTTAGGTCCAGTGACTCCCAGAGATGCAGATGCATAGGAATCAAAGAAGAGTGTGAAAGCAATTTAGAAAGATGCTTCATGTACTTTCCTGTTCCGATATTTAAGATGAAGCCTTCAAGGAGAGCAAGTGGAGCCCATGCAGGCTTAGAGTCAGAACTTAACTCTGAGTGAAACGAATTCCCAGGCTTGTTTTCTTTAGTGTTGGTCTGTGACTGCATAACAAGCTCAGTGGCTTGAAATAACACCCATTTCTATCTCCCAGTTTGTGTAGCCTGTAAGACTACAGGAGCATAGAGCCCCCATGCAGCCTTTCCCATAGAGGTGCTGGGAATGCTGGCTGCCTTCTCTCTCTGCTCCCACTTTTTGTATTACAGGGCACAATGCATGTCTGTCGATTGAATGGCTTCCTGTTGCTTTAATCAGAGACACAGGAAGCCTCGGAAAGAATCCCCACAGAGGCGTGCTGAGTGCCTTCGTGACCATCAGCGAACCTTCACTGATTTTAACCTTTTCTTGGCAGGTGGGCATGAAGACTTTTCAAAAATGATTGATGAAGCTGAGCCCCTGGGCTACCCAGTGGTGGTGAAGAGCACGCGAGGACACCGGGGTCAGTGCTGCCCCTCCTGGGCTTTTGTAGGGCTCAGCTCTACCAGGACATGACCCTCATCAGGCCAGCAGAGCTCCCTCTTGAGAGGCTTGCGGTGGAGTCCTTAACCTCTGTCTCGTCTCCATTCTCCCCACTGTCCTTGGCCATAAGACCCCTGAGACTTGGTTTTGACTGGTTTTCCTAACTCCACCAGTACATCCTCTATCCTTTTTAGGGAGTAATTTCTCTGAAACATAGATCTATTCTTGTTACTCCCTTGCTGGAAATGCCTTCCCAAATCCTATGTTTCCTATTTGACAGAGGTTCCCATATTGTTCATGACACGGAAGGCCCTGAATAGACAGCCTCAGCCTTCCTTTGCAGCCTTCTCCAGCCACGTCAGTTCTCCATAAGCCATTACAGACTACTTCTCTTTCACCACCTAAACCTGTCTTCCTCTCTTTAGACCTCTGCTCTCTTCCCTTTACTGGGAATGTCATCTTGTTCTGCCCTCCAGTGAACTCTGCTCATCCTTCAAGGCCAGCTCCAGATGTCCTTTCTCTTTCGCTCACATCTCTGATCCCCTTCCTTGTCCTCCAGACAAAGTTAATTGCTCTTCCCTCTGCGTTTCTAGAGCACTTGGTCCATGCCTCCAGCATGAAGTATGTTTTATGACAGTTGCAGGTTTATGTGTCTTGTCCCCTTATTGATGGTGGGCTGCTCGGGGGTGAGAGGCAGGTCCTGTGCTTCTCTCTCTGTAAGACCGACCACAGTGATTATACATAGTAGGAGCTCAGTAGTTGTTGAAGAGGATCTGTGCCTCAGGACAGGGCTTGTGCAGGTGGCTCCTGGTGAGGCCCAGAGGGCATAGTTAGTGCTCAGGGTGTCTGGAGGGAGAGTTGGTTCCTGTGCAATCCTGTATGCAGTAGAAATGCAGACACCATCACCACTCTCAAGGAGCTCATGGGTAGATCTAGACAGTTGCCTTGTGGGTGATGACTGCTGTGACAGGCATGTCCAGGCCTATGTAAGCCTAAAGGAAAGAGGGACCAGCTCTGCCATGAGGCAGGGAAAACTTCTTTGGAAGGAAGTGAAGGAAATGTGTGAGCAAACTTATAGAAGCAGATGTAAGCCAAGCAGCTTGTGAGATGACAGGGTCCTGCTGAGAAAGAGAAATGCATTTCAGTGGCAAGGTGGGACTCAGTCCTCTTCAGCTAGGCTGCCGTGCCAAGACTCAGTGCCCCTCACTTCATTTTTTTATTGTAGTAAAATATACATAACTTAAAATTCAACTAATATTGGGCACCTACAAAATGCCAGTCAATATTCTAGGCTCTGGGGAAACAGAAAGGAATCAAACAAAAATTCCTGCCTCCAGGAGCTCACTTTGTAAAATGGTAAGACAGAAAATTTTTTTTAAAAAAGATAATATAATTTGTAAAAATTTATGAAATACTGAGGTCAGAGAGGTCACCATTTTAAAGTCTATTTAGCAGATTTCACTATATTCTTTATCGTGTGTAACCAGCAACCATCTGATTTCACAACATCCTCATCACCCAGCAGAGAAACCCTATACTTGTAAGGGGGCCATTCCAGTTGTCCCCTCTTATTTCTGACAACCACTACTCTGCTCTCTTTCTGTGGCTTTGCCTGCTGGAGACATTTCATATCCGCAGACTCATACAATATATGGCCTTTCTGATTGGGCTTCTTTCACTTAGTATAGTTCTTCAGGGCTGTCCATGTTATAGTATAGATCAGTACTTTATCCCATTGTATGACTTGGCACCACACGCTTGCCTGGATGCGCGCATTCTGTTTATCCATTCTCCAGTGACAGACACTTGGGCTGTGTTTCCATTTTGTGAGTCTTCTGAAAAATGGTGCTGTGAACATCTGTGTGCACGGGTCTGTGTGAACACACATGTTCATTTCTCTTGGGTGCACACCTGCGAGTGGAAGTGCTGGGTCGTATGGAAGTTCTGTGTGTAACCTTCGAGGAGCTGCCACACTTTTCCACCACCAATAAAATGCCGTTTTACATTCCCACCAGCAATGTGTCAGAGTTCCAGTTTTTTGCACATCCAGTTTTTTCCCAAACCTTGTTCACTCATTCATATTTTCAGTGTATCTGTTTTTATTATAGTCATCCTAGTGGTGTTACATGGTATCTTATTGCAGTTTTGATTAGTATTTCCCTAATGGCTAATGCTGTTGAGCATCTTCTCATGGGCTTATTGGCCATTTGTCTAACTTTGGAGAAATATCTATTCAAATCCTTTGTACATTTTTCATTGGATTATATTGTTGAGTTTTAAAGAGTTCTTATATATTCTGTACACCCTTATCAGATATATAATTTGAACATGTTTTTTTCCCACTCTATAGGTTATCTTTTCACTTCCTTGATAGTATCCTTTTATGCACAGAAGGTGTGATTTTGATGAGGTCTAATTTATCTGTTTTTTTTCTTGTGCTTTTGATGTATTTGGGGTTTGCCTAATCCAAGGTTACACAGACTTACATCTATGTTTCTTTCTAAGAGTTTCCTAGTTTGAGTCTGTACACTTGGGTCTTGGATCTATTTTGAGTTAATTTTTTTGTATCTGATGTGATATAGGAGCCCAGCTTCATTCTTTTGCATGTGAACGTCCCAGTTTCCCAGTATCATTTGTTGAAGTGTGCTCTTGGAATGCTTGTTGAAATCAATCAACCTTATTTCTGGGCTCTCAATGCTCTTTCATTGATCTATATGTCTACTCTTAGGCCAGGCCACACTGTCTTTGATTACTGTAATTTTATACTAAAATTTGAAATTAAGAGGTATTTGTTTCCCAGCTTTCCCCTTTTTTAAGAATGTGTTTGTACTTGAGGTCCCTAGTATTTCCATACAAATTTTGGAGTCAGCTTTTCAGTTTCTGCAAAAAAGCAAGTTGAATTTTTGGTCGGGTTTGTGTTGAAATCTGTAGATCGATTTGCATAATATTGGCATCTTAACAATATTAACTCTTCCAGCTCCTCGAACATGGGATCGTTCTCCATATATAGAGATGTTTCATTTCTTTAAAAAATGTTTTGTCATTTTCAGTATGTAAGTTTTGTCCTTCTTTGATTAAATTTATTCCTTTTGATGTTACTGTCAATGGAACTGTGTTCTTGAGTTCCTTTGTAGTATAACGCACATAGTCTCCTGAGACAAATGGATGAGAAGCAAATAAAATTACAGCTTAAGTTAGACTCTAGTATATGGAAACACATCTAAAGAAGACAGTGAACTGAAGCAGGATGTGTCTTTGAGAAAGCTACTAATCTCGTGGACCCTTGTTTTCCTCCTTTGTCAAACAACTGACTATCCTATCCTCATAGCTTCACAGTAGTATGAGGTGCCAATGAAATAATAAACAGATTTGGCAAAGAGAGATTAACTAATTTTAGTACCATTCCCCAAGCCCCTTTTTTCCTCCTTGTCAAGTTGAACCTCCTTTTTTAACTGTAGATTAAACACCTTGTTAAAACCTCTATGCTAGGAATTAAGTTCCTGTTTCAAGCCCCCACCTCTGCTGACAAGTCTAACCACAGTCCAGCAAACCCCCATAACTGAGCCCCTGCTGTCTATTGCCAGTTCTCCTTGGTGTCAAATATTCCACGAATGAGACATGTTTTAGAGGTTACTTTTCAACCCCTTTAGGGACGGGTGCCCATCATCCTAAGACTTCAGAAAGGTTCCATTCTGTTTAAGGTGGTGACATCAATCTTAGGAAAATTGTCTCTTTGTTCCATATTTGCTGGCAGGAATGCTCAGATGGGGTATGTGCATGTCATTTGCAGAGCAAACTTATGAGGGGTCCCTGCTTAGATCTGTCAGCTAACATGCAAATGGAAAAGCAGTTGCTAAATAATTATGAAAGCATAGGTGATTCAAGCAGAAAATTAAAAGAATTTGGAGCCAAGAAGGAATGCTTTCCCCAGGGAAAAATAGAAAGATAGAGCATTCCTTTTAGAATGAATGGTTCTAGTCAAATAAGTTTCCTTTGTTTAAAAGAAGGAATGACATCTGTCAGTGGTTCCCTCTTTAAATTCTCGTAGTATTTTGCATAGATCTGTCTTAGAGACTTAGCATATTGTGCTGTAGTTATCTTTTGGGGGTCTGTCTTTATCTGAACTTGAAATTCCCCTAAAATGTGTTCAGATTATGTTCTAGAAATATTGACACCTGCTTTGTGCATTGAGCCCGGAGTGAGGTTTAGGGGATGAAAAACCTGAGTTAGATATGCACCCCGCCTATAGCATCCTCAGATGACA
The DNA here is from genome assembly GCA_004363575.1 of Solenodon paradoxus. Classification (NCBI taxonomy): domain Eukaryota; kingdom Metazoa; phylum Chordata; class Mammalia; order Eulipotyphla; family Solenodontidae; genus Solenodon; species Solenodon paradoxus. Next base: position 335,221 of record RJWH01000653.1, read on the forward strand.
GGAGACACTGCCTGGTCTGGGATCTGAATTGACTACATCCTCGGGACTCTATTTTGACCCCTTCTTTGTTTCTGGAATACATTATTTCATTTTGAGAAAACAAAGAGAGTGGTGGTAGAGAGAGAGTGTCCACATTATTAAGACCTGAGTGAATTCAAGAGAAAATGAGATTCATTGAGTCTAGCCCAAGAAATAGAAGGGACTAAAGGGAGGCAAGTTTGGAAAGAATGGTTGACTAGATGGGACAGGGAGATGGGGTGACCAGGAGAGGGTTCAGAGGCTTCTCTAACTACTGGTCCTGCTCTTTGTCTTCTTAAAGGAAAAGCTGTATTTCTAGCAAGAGATAAACATCACCTCTCAGACATCTGCCATCTGATCCGCCATGATGTGCCCTACCTGTTCCAGAAGTATGTGAAGGAGTCACACGGGAAAGATATCCGGGTGGTGGTGGTAGGAGGCCAGGTGATAGGCGCTATGCTGCGTTGCTCCACTGACGGACGGATGCAGAGCAACTGCTCTCTTGGTAAGATCCGAAAGCTCAGTTTGTTGGGAGGCCAGCAGGATTGTTTATTAGGATGTTTGGATAGGGCTCTCCTATCGGATCACAGATAAGAATCAGAAGCCAGCCAGCATGCAGGGGTAGACAGATGGATGCCAGTGACGTAACAGGTCAGCCTCAGGCGAGGGTGTCAGGACACTGAGGTTTGAACCCTGTCTTGTCAGTGTTAGGACTTACAGGTGGTTTAAACAAGGGAGTGACGTGAGGATTGGGATTTGAGAAAAACTGTCATCTGGGGAGAGGATGGATTAAAAGCATAAGATGGAAGCAGGGAGATGAGCTTGGAAGTGGCTGTAAAAGCTCAGGCAAGAACCGCAAGGGTCCGGACAAAGGCAACAGCTGGAGACAGCACAGTCTCCTTCTACACTGTGATCGATGCTGTGCCTTTTAAATGTGTGTGATATTGGAAGCTGCAGTTTTAGATGGGGATCCAGCGCATAACCCCATCCCTCTAAGCTATTGGTAAAGCTCGTTTTCTCTTGTGGTGAATGGAGATGTTCCAGGAGGGATGTCATTTCTTACCCCTATCACGGAAAGCTGTTGTCAACTACATAAAAAGCATTTGTATGTTGATAATATGAAATGCGTGTAGTTATTATTTCCTAAATCTCCAGATGAGTGTGCCAAGTCTTCTAATACAGAGCCTGAGATACTGATTCAGTTCTTTCGTTAATATTGGATGAGCGATTTCTATGTGTGGACACCTCGGTGGAGATTGGAAGTGTGCCAGTTAATAAGTTCTCGCCCGCTGGTAGCTCCTGATCCCGGCAAGGAGAAGACGCAAAGCAGCTCATTCTAAGTTATTGTGAAATCACGATGTGATCGAGGCAAATGCTAGATTCATGTTGAATCAAGTACCTTCCAGGTTACCGCATTTCATTCTCAGGTTCATCACAGGTCTTGCCGCAGTACTGAAACTTACGTGTTATCACTTATCTTTTTAGTCACCGTCCACAATCCATTCTTTAACTAGGAGTGCAGGGCTTTGTATTTCATCCTTGCTGCTGCTCTTATTGAGCTGTTTAAAATGCTCAGAGCCTTCGTCCTATACAGTGTACCAGGTGGGGGAAGGGACAATGTTACGGTAAGTATAAGTTATTGGACCCGGAATACAAATCTCTCCAGGGGGACCCCGAACACTGAGGTTTTAGTTTTTAAAGTAGGGCAATCAGACACACTTTGTCCTTAGTATAGGATTGTGTCTCACAAACCTCCTTATCTCTTTTTGAAAAATAAGAAGTTAATTTTGTTATTTCTAATTATAAAAAGACTACATTCTCAAGGTGGAACATTTGGAAAAAGATTGTATGGGCAAATAAAAAAGATATGTATCATTAATTCTACTCTCTAGAGACAACCAGTGTTAACATTGTGGTACCTTTCTTTCTACATATGTGTCCTTTGCATAGTTATGGCAAATCATACCGTACAGTATTTAATCCTTCTAAGTATTTTGCCATGAGATCCCAAATTCTCTATGAGCATTATTAAATGGTTGTAAAAATGCCTTTTTCCTCTATTATAAGACATGTAAATTCTAAGTTTTCATTTATTCATTAACAGATATTTATTGAGTGCTTACTATGTACCAGACTCTCTGGGGTGTGCCCTGGTGGCCTAGTGGTCTGGTACACTTGAGAGCAGTCCCACATACATCCCAAGGTCCAGGGCTCCAGTCCTGGGTCCGTGGGGGACCACCAATGTGAACTAAATAAAAAATAAAATACTTCCTCCTCTCCCTTCCTGCCTGCCTACTCTTCTTCATTCCTGCCTGCCCTTGCCTTAAAAACAAAACAGAATAAGTCTGCCAGTATTGTCTTTGTGCATAAAGCTATTCTTCCATCACAGAAGATTATTGCTGTGATGGGATGACTGGGGCAGAGGATAGAAGCATTTTTTAAAATCTAGATAAGAAGTGCCCATGTTGTTTTCCCTAAGCATGTCCTGATTTCCATCTAGGCTTTCTGGGAGTAATGGAAATGCCCTCAATATTCCCCCATCTCTTCCCTGAAGGGTCAGCGTCTGATGTCACTGTGCTTTCCCCGCAGGTGGTGTGGGGGTCATGTGCCCGCTGACAGAACAAGGCAAGCAGTTGGCTCTTCAGGTGTCCAACATCCTGGGCATGGACTTCTGTGGCATCGATCTCCTCATCATGGATGATGGCTCCTTTGTGGTGTGTGAGGCAAACGCCAACGTTGGCTTCCTAGCCTTCGACCAGGCGTGCAACTTAGACGTGGGGGGGATCATTGCGGACTATACCATGTCCTTGCTGCCAAGCCGACAGACTGGGAAGATGGCTGTGCTCCCAGGTCTGTCTAGTCCCAGGGAGAAGAAAGAGCCAGAAGGCTGTGCTTCAGTTCAGGGAGTTGCAGAGAGAGTCTACACCGTCAACAGTGCTTCCACCTCTAGGGAGAACGAGGCTGAGCTGGGAGAGATCCGGGATTCCTCAGCAAGCACAAAGGGGGGCTTGCCCCCCATGCTGCCTGAACCTGGCTACAACATTAACAACCGGATTGCTTCAGAATTAAAACTGCAGTGAATTCCTGCTTTGGGGCAGCCTTTAAACCAAATCCTACTGCTTTCCTGGTAGTTTCCAGTGAATAAAATCTGGACTAATGTGATTTCTTTTGCACAGACACTCGAAATCCCATCTGGGCAATCAGTATTCTTTCTAATGATGATTTAAGCAAATGGCCTAGCTATGTGGTTTTTACAAAGACTAATATAAAAACACTCACCAGGAGCAGCCTCCCAGTGGCTCCCTCTGAGACCCGTGTCTGCTGTGGGTCCTCGGATATCATGCTCTGTGCTGCTGCTGCTTCTGGCTTTTAGCCTTGGAGCCCAAAGGGCTCCCGGAAGTGCGCTCAAAAGTGACGGCAGGCTGGAGTGTGCACAGAAGACGTGGGCTGGGACTGCAGTTATATGCTCTTCATTGAGAGAGTGTGGAGCTCGGAGGGTACACTGCTAGAGGATCCAGCCCTGCTCCTCCTCAATCCCCATCTTAACCATATTTGTGCCACTCAGAATATGGTGTCCGGGGAGCCCCCTCATTAGCATTTTCAGTGAAGCACTTTGTAGAAAGTGAGACTGAACGTTCCTTGACTCATTGGTTGACAAGGATCCTGCTCTGGAACTGGGACTTTCAACATAGTGCTTTGCCACTCAGTTTATCGACTCTGCTTCAACTCATGCCAGCTCCAGCAGCTCTTGCACCTTTGCTGCCTTTGGCCTCAGCTGGAAGTGCACTTCAGTGAGCTAGTGGCCATACACTTTATTTCTTAAGTGTGCACTAGAATCCAACAGCATGGACTTTCTTCTCAGTGGACTCTGTTCACTGACCATTCTGAAGCCAGAGGGTTTTCAGCAGAGAAAGTTCCTGGAAGATGATCAGCCACTCCCTCCTCTGCTGACGTGTACTGTTTAGCTGGATGCGGCATCTTGTACAAGTGTGTGTTTTGCCCCTGTTGGGTAGATACAGCCATTGGGAACACTGTAAGCCCCTTGACATTCTAGTCTTGTCCGGGTTCCAGAGACCTGTCCTTACCCACTTTTCCAAACTGGGGAGACTCAGGTATCAGGAGTTACTCATTGCATTTTGGGAGGGGGAGAATGTAGACAGGACACCAAGTGCTTTTCGTTTTAACTCTTTGAACAGTGGATGATGGCCCTTCCTTTGGGAGAAATCACAGAGATGGATGGTTCCATTTCTATTTATGTGAAGAATGACTGAAAATGAGCAATGTCACCTTTTTAACCAAATACATTCAAACATATGCACTCAGAATTTCTTCCTTGGGAAATCATACTCAAGCTGTGATGTGTCAGCAACACTGAGGATTCCTCTTTGGAGTTCTCTTTGAAGCCATGCCAGGAAGGAGCCCTCACAACCCCACGTTCAGATGGTGTCTGTTACACCACCCCTCCCCAGAGGCTGCCCTAAGATCCCTCACCCACTTTCTATATCATACTTCTTTCCTCATGCTCTTTGACTGTTAAAAAAAAAATTATTCCTCAAAAAATAACTTTGCCCTTGAAAGACAAAGACTTACCAATATGGAGTACACTTACAGTTTTCCTCAGTGGCGTGGACATTTCTGTGGAGTTTAGAAATGTTCTTAATAAGGTCAGCATCACCAAACTCAACAAATATCTTCCCCAGGTAACTATTTTGACGGTAACAACACTCATGTGGGTGTATAAATTCCTATACTTAATCTGCTGTAAGTATAAAATGTGTATAAAGTCAAACTGACATTTTGGTGACATATTTAAAAAGAAATTTGCTTTTGAAATATTGTAACCCAAGTGACAGTTGTACAATTGGAAAATGTTTGGTGCCATGTAATGAGAAGTCACACGCACAGCTGTAGTTTCAGACCAGCCTAGGGTGCATGCCACTAAACTGTAACTAGTAATGTCTTCCACAGCTGAAAATGATAATACTGTACCTTCATACTGGTGTAAGAGTGTACCTTATCTTTATCTCTCAGGGTGGACTTAAGGCTAGTTCTAGGTCTGTTCTCTTTATAGTTGGCCAGATACATTCTACCTAAACATGTGAGCCACGTGATACATTCTAGAAGCTTCTTTCACTCATTGCCACTGTTTAGTGTAAGCCCACTTCGTCTGCTTTGTCTACAAGGATGTTAGCTCCGGGCAGAGCAGCTAGGGCGTACTTTTTGGTTTTTTGCTGCAGGCCCATTTCCCAGTTGCTGTTGACATCTGTCATCACTGGCATCATCACTTGGAAACTTGCCCCATCTAGAAGCAGAGAAAGTGGGATCACAGCTGGATCCTAGCCCTCTCTAGCATTTTCCATACTCGCAGTGGGCTTTATCAGCCTCCACCAGCTGACTGGGCCACACTTGTCACAGCTGCCCCACAGGCCTGCTGGGAGGAACCTGGATCACAGAACCAGATCCTGGGCCGGACTCTCCACCCAAATAGCTGATAGGCCAGGTGCGACCAGGTAGACCCCGCGCCTCCATTTTTCCAGCCTTCAGGTAGGGGAGATGCCTGTTCGACAGGAAACTGCTTAAGGTTGAATTGCATTCATGAATGAGAATGTGCATTATCAGGGAGAACACCCCCTACGTCTGGTTTTGTAACAGTTTCTTACCTCTCTCCTCCACTGAAGGAGTAGAGAGGCAGGAATTCTTGCTACTCCACACTACGGCAGTCATAGGAACCCTGAAAACGGATGCAGCTTCTCAGAGGCCTTACAACCTGAAAGGACTAAGGCTTTCAGTTTATTCAAGCAGTTTTCTGGGTGCATCACATATCACCGGAAAACTGGCTCTTCTATACCAGTTATCAGTCTTCCGTATGTAACGTAAGTTGCTGCGTCCGCATAGCTGGTCTTTCCATTGTCTAGTAGTAACATCTTGAAACTGGTCAGCACTTGAATGCCAGTTGCTGAGTCACTGAGAATATATATGATACTGTGCTTGGGAAAAATGTCTCTATGCTATCTGTCTAATTGCTGAGGGATAAGGGGTTGCAGAACGCGGATTCGGGGCATTCGGTCTTTAGGAGCTGATAAACAATCTAAGTGAATCATAAGCTCTCACTGTCATAAGTGCAGGCGCACTGCTCCAAACTAAGGAAATTCCATGACTGGGAGGTGGGTGAAGAGGGAAGGGAAGGAGGAAAGATCTGGGATAGCTTTGTGGCATTACGGTGGGAGGAATGAGAAATTGGGAATTCTTGTGAGAATGAGGAAGAAAGGGTTGTGTTCATGAGAGGATCATGACTATGTATTGGCTTGAGCTAGGAATCTTTAAAACTACTCTGTATGAAGATAACGAATGTGTGGACTTTTGTCCACCTCAGCAGAAGTGGGAGAAACATGCCTCATTCTTTCTGATGAGTGCTGGTCTTGGGAGCACTCTGAATATAAACCATGGGAAGACTTCGTAACAGCTGATCCTCCTAGAAATTGATGGACCAAAATACCATGGGCTGACAAGCTTACAAGCACAGCTCTCTGGTGTAAGGAGCCGTGTCAGAGAGGGAATCCAAGGGCAGTGAAACACGGCATTTCAACTAAATACTTCCCTTTGTAGCTGGAGGTGAGGCTTCTATTTGCTGTCAGTCCATGCGGATGTTTTGGGATGAGCCCTGACAACAGCTTTTTGTCACTGTCCCTAAAGGTAGTATTCTAACATCTGGCAGTGCAGCCTAGGGAAAAGCTAGTGCTGTTTTAGGTCAGATCCTGGCTTTTCAAAGCTGTCACCTGGAAGACCATCTATCTCAGGAATATATATTTTGAAATCTTTTCTGAAAATTATATAATAATAATACACCATTCCAAGTCCATGGCTAGACTCTGCAGCCCTTCCTTCTACCACATAGCCGGATGTGAAGACAAGCTTTTCAAGTTCCTTCTCCATGGTTCCCATGCCAACTTGTGCACTGGCCTAGACTCTGTGCTGGTCCCTCAACTGTGTTTGGTAGTTTCACTCTGCCAGTTCCTTCAGTGGGGCTCCAAGGCAACACTAGGACAGTCACCTACAGAGCCAGATTTGAGAACAGCACTTTGGAAACCAGTCCAGTCCCCCATTTTATAGCTGGGGAATCTGAATCCTAGAGGTCACAGTCAGTCAGCAGCAAGGGTGGGACCCAGGCAGTCTGCCCTCCCATTGGCATGCTACCAGAAATGGCTCTTCTCTTCCATGGCATCTAGCACCTGCCAACCTGGACTGACCCTCATCCCATCCCCTCTGCCGAGGCTCCACTCTGGTTCAGCGTGGTGCTTTGTTAGCTACGGGGGAGTCCGTTCTTGCATAACTTTAGGTGACAGTCCCAAAGGCATACATGAGATTTCCATGGTGCAAGTGGATGCAAGTCTTCCTTGCTTCCTCACCCGTTTGGCTAATGTTCCCCTCACTGCAGTATGTCTTAGATTGTGGTGACCTCTGCAAATGTCAAGACCTAAGGGTCCCAAACTCCTCTGATCATGTGCACCTGAGGGGGACTCCTGGTTAATATGCATGTTCCAGTTGGAGTCTGCCACAGAGCCCAAAATTTCCTCCCACTTCCACAAAGGCCAGCCACTGAGCATGGATTCTTCCTGTTAAAGCCCACATGCCAGCTGGGGACTTCCTGTCCCTTGAGATCCAGACAAGTCTTATAACTCTGGGTTCCAGTTCTGAGCCTTTGGTCTCCCTTATTTCTAAGGTACTTCCATTTTTGCAGTTCTGCTGACTGCAGGCTTTTGCTACCTCGTTTTAAGTAGCAATGATCCCTCCACTACATCCACTGAGTCATGGAGCTCAGCCTGTCACACATCAAAATTCAAATGAGTCTGTGCATTCGTGTTCCTGTGTGTTCAGTGATGTGGGAGGAAACAGGACTTTGCAACAATGCAGACATGTTGCCCCATTCATAAAATGTCCTTCTGATAAACCACAGAAGAATTCACTCCACGGCGTACCTGTTTCTGTTCTTGGGACACACCAAATCCAGTTATGTTTTCATATGCAGCCTATCACCATTCCTCATTTGATTCCTGTCAACACCTTTACCTTTAGGATTACTTTTCTACTCCAAGTGGCTTCTTAAAGGCATTTTTCTAAACAGATGGCTTTCTCCACAAGAGAAACTCAAGAGCTTTTTTCTTTTTAAGACAGGAAGGAAGGGAGAGGAGAACAAAACATTTTAAGGAAGAAGAAAGCACTTATTCTTACTTGTTTTGGTTATTCTCTTCGGCCCCTGCCTGTGAAATGTGGTCCTTGGGCTTTACATGGTCCCTGCTCCAGCCGCTAGCCTAGTGCCTGAGCTACTAAAGTGTCTCAAGTGGCATCTGTTAAGGTGATGCCTGTTATTCCCACCATGTGAGTTAGTCCCAGCTCAAGTCCTGACTCGATAACAGAGCTTATGTGAGCTGGGGCAGGTCCTGCTAAGCATTCAGAACCTAAGATAAATGAAGACAACCTTGGCGGTGAAGCACACAGCCACATGCCTGGCTTTCAGCAGGTTCCTCTTCTCTGCTTCCTCCACTGTCAGCAATCACAGACAGCGCCTTCTTGTCATCATGGCTCAGTGCCAAAGGATAAAAGCTGGCAGACAGCATCTTTATAGCTGAAGAAAAGAGATGCTGAGGCGGGAGGAGTGGGAGGAGCTGGCAACTGCTCAAGCATGCTGTTGTGTGGGCTTAATGGTTGAAAGGTCCCATCCATCCTTCAAGTCCTTTGACACCATAGCGTAAGACATAGGGGGTGTATTGGCTTAGAAAAATCCTGGAAGAAAGGCCGCCTCGGACAACTGGGAGGCTGCAAGGCTGATGAGCAGGCTGACCTTGGATGATTTAGCACCTGGTTTTTTGGCTCTTACCGTTTTTTTTGCTGGATTTGCATCAAATGGTCGGAGGAGGTGCCAGGACTTGAATTAAACCTGTCAAACAGAGGGTGAGGGGAGCGTAGAAGGCCAGGAGGCTGTGCTGGGAACTGACAGTCCAACAGCACCATCTGCACTTGGTAGGGATGACGGCCCTGCGATCAGATGGTACTAGAAAGCATCAAAGTCTGCTGTCCTGGGCCTGTCTTGAGTGGGGATTCTCAGGATCGTTTGTTTAGAAGGAATGCTGGTCTCTAAGGGGAGAGCCGGGGCTCTTAATCGCTGCGGAACTAATAAAGGTCTTTGTGAAGGCAGGACTAGGCCGGTGCTGGTTTGGTTAGTCCCGCCTGGAGGCCTCCCGGCTCCAGCAGCATGTGGAGCCAGCTTGTACTGGCCCCTGAGAGCAGATAAATAGGTGCAGTAATTGTGTAAGGTCGAACACAGCTGTCATTAAACATTAAATCATAAAAAGGTACAATTAAATATAGTATACTAAAACATGGATAACAAATACTCAAAATGTATCACTTCTTAATTATTTTAGAACCTTTTCCCACCGTCTGTACTCATAGGGTTACTGACACCTCTGGTTATTTATACGGTGGACCGACCATATGATGGTGTCCTGAGGTGTAACCTGTCCCTACCCACCAGTGACACCGTGTGAGCTTGCAGTCAGCCACAGTGGATGGGTGTATCCCAGAGGGCCGTGCAGATTTACACATGGAGTATGTCCCCTGGAGAGGGAGTGGCTAAGCATTTATCAGCACACGGCTGCCACTGGGTGACCGAGAAAGGGATACACGTGAACACTGAAACATCTTTGTTCCGGGGAGGTAACATGTGTGATTTACTTCTCAGACTCAAGTGTCCGGGTCTAAGATGCAGAACTGACTCGAAGTAAAAGAAAACAGCTTGTTTTATCTTGCCTGTTTTTCAGAGTTGAAACATCGGTTTTATTTGCTCCTAAACTTACATTGAGTGATTTATGAGGTTCAGTCTCAACCTATGGACCATGCTTAGTGAAGTTCTCCGCAGGGAAGTGAGCAGTAGACTGTCCTGTCTGCCGGGCAAGCTGCAAATGTTCGGGAAAGAATCTATCTTAACCAGACACCAAAAGAGCTCACTTCCAAGTGGTTTATACGGCAATAACAATGTTAGCTTCTCCAACAGGGAAGAAATCATTTATAAATAATTATTTTGCCATATTGTTTTGTATTAAAATTATTACTCTGGAACAGAATGCTTTGTTTGCCTTTGTCCCCCAAACAATGTACCTTTTGGGGGTTCTTTTTAAGTTACAGCCATGTGCTGCATCTACAATTTATTATTTTTGTAACATAAAATGAGGAAAAGCTTCATAGGAACTTCATCTTGCATGCCAGCTGCATCCTGAAAAAGTATAATTTTCCTTTCAGAGGCAGCATGTTGCCTGAATCGTATTGCCAGCTCTCGGCAGTCACGATGATGGAGGAACATGCTAATGCAGATGGTCTGAGCTGTCAGGGCCTGCTCCTCCTGCTCTTCTACACTGACATTTGAATTAAGATTCAAACAGCAAGTGAGAGCTGAAAGTCATTAAAAAATGGCTGTGTGGTGCAACAGGGGTCTGTGTACCCACCCAAAGAGCTCTGACAGGCCAGGCTGAGCCATCAGGACTTACATTTGCATGACACTTCAAAAAGCTTCCAGGGAGAAACTGATAAGATCTTTCAAGTCTTCTTTTTTTTTAAAAAAAAAAGAGGAAGAAAGCAGGCAGGAATGAAGGCAAGCAGGCAGGCAGGCAGGAAGAGAGAGGAGGTTGCTTCACCCCGCCCCCAGTCACAAACTCAGGTCCTTGGGCCAGAGCCACAGACTTAATACCTGAGTCGCCAGGGCACATCAATAACATTAGTTCTGTTTATTTATTTTTTTTAATTTTAAAAGAAAGGTACAGGTAAGCAAAGGAAGGCAAGCAGAAGAGAGAGGGGGAATAAGCATTTTGTTTATTTTATTTAGTTGTTTATCTTGGTGGTTCCCTCCCTTTGGTGGTCACAAACCCAAGTCCTGGGGATGGATGAGGACTACAGCCAGCCTTTACTCCACCAGGGTGTGCTCATTAGGTCTTAACTACCAATGTTGGCACCAGGCCTGAGACTCTGGAACAAAGGCCATTTTGTCAGATTGAGAGGGATAGGGAGCCCAGACTCTATGACAGGAGAGTCTTCAGAATTATGTTTGTGACAGGTGGGAATGATTTGGGGTATGATATTATGCCATATCATTCATACTGTCTTTAAGCCAAACACTGGAACCTATATTTCTTTTTCATAATTTTATGCTAGAACCTGTGAACTACACAAAACCTGAGAGTAATTTAGCAAGCCCCCTCAGGTTTTAAATTCTCAAATTTTTCTATTTTTACTGCATCTATCCACTACTTTCATTTAAGCATTTTAAAAACAAATTCCACAGACCATGCTTTTTCTCCCCTGTATACATCAGCATGTATATGTTTTTTAAAAAATAAGACCCTTCTTGGTGTATCCTGGTGGCTTATCAGTTAAGTCTGCACAGTTTGCATACATCCCAGGGACCTGGGGTTGTGACTTGAGGTTGGGGAGGAGTCAGGGGGTGTTAGGGAGTTGGGGAGTGGGGAATAAGCAAGATGAACAACTAAATAACATAAAAGTTTCCTCCTCTCCCTGCCTGCCTGCCTGCTCACCTTCATTCCTGTCTACATCCTTAAACATTTTTTTTAAAGCGGACATTTCCTATACCTTTACCAAATGCAAAAAAATTAACAATAATTCCTTGATACCATCTAATTCCCAGTCCAGATTCAGATTCTACCGGCTGTCCCCAAAGGCATTTAGCTGCATGGTAGACCCATGTATTTGGTGTATCCAGAGGCACTTAGGAAAGCGTGGACATCGCTGCCTGTGGCTCTGCTGGGACACTGGCCTGAATGGGCATCAGTGGAGAGAGCCTCAGGTGGCTACAGACACCTTCCCAGTTGTTGCGTGTTGGGAATGTCCTCTCCTCTCGGAATAAGCCTATGAAACGTCCCCTTGCATTTTCCTATGTCCGTTTCTTTCACTGCAGGGGTTTCCTAAATCAGGGACGAGGTTTTTCTCAAGTCTTACGGCTCTTCTACTAATGTTCCCCCAGTGAATCACAGCTCTTTCTTTAGATCTGAGTCTGCTTTGGCTTCTTCATTTGTTAAGGCATTTTGGCAGAATTTCTCATAAGCCTGGAAGCAGGTGAGACATATGCGGTGCCACATCTAAAGGCACTCTGACTAGAGACATGGCAACTGGACACACTTCTTGCTCAGGGGCTTTCTTTTGCTCTGAAGAACATTACTAAGACAATCAGTGAATTATGTGAATAAGATCTGTATTTTATTGTCTGACTACCATGGTGGTATTAACGTCCTGATTTTGATCACTGCACTAGTGAAACTATGTAAGAGAATGTCCTTATTTTTAGAAAATATACATTAAATATCATCACATCTGGAACTTTCAAGTCATTTTGAAAGTAATGAGTAGCTATAAAGAGAACATGATAAAGTGAAAATGTTCGCATTTGGAGAATCTGAGTGAAAGGCATATGGGAGTTCTTTATATAAATAATCTGAATAAATCTGAAATTATCTCAGCCTTTTCTCCATTAAATACTTGGTTCCAGGCCTTTCCTCGGGCTCACCTCCTTCTCTCTCTTCGCTCCCCTGGGCAATCTCCTCCATCCCCATGGCATCAACACCCTCGCCGAGACACGCTCACATTCATCTCTTGCATCCAGACTCACTTACTAAATGTGAGACTACATGTTCAGTTGACTGCCTTTTTATTTCTTTTCTCCTTAAGTTACCTAAGTATCTCAAACTCACCAGTGCCCCAGTTTGAGTTCATGTTTCTGTCTGTCCCCCACAAACTCAGTCTCCTACCAGGGCCTCCTCAGCTGAGTGCACAGTGCCAACTGCTTGCTCAAACCAGCGGGGAAAAAAGGGCAAAACAAAATCCCAGTAGCCATTTTTGGCTACTATCTTCCTCATCCCCCACCCCCAATTTTGTTCCTTGTGGTGAAACTTTTGACTTTCAAATTAGGAATATATTTTTTAAATTGGAAAAAAAAATTGCCTTGCTCATTATGTTCTGTGAGATCTACAATCCATACAAAGGTTTGTAAGCAAAGGAGAGCATTTATCATATATAATCCTGGTTTATAGCCTGGTCTCAATAGCAATCTTTTGCATATGATTTTGAAGCCAGCTACTATTTAGTTAAGCATTTACTAGCTACTGAAACTGTGTGTTGGTGTGTGCAAATATATTAAAGTATTTCTCCCCATCACATTGCCATCAATCTTGATGAATATAAGGACAGACATTTCCTGTCAAACAAATGACATGGTCTATTATTGAGGTAAGGGTTCACCAACTTTTCTAAAGCATTTACTTTGCCAAATGTTTGTTTTATTTGACCTACTGTTCTCCAATAATGTCATACGTCATACTGTATTGCGGGACATGCATAGAGTCTCCTTGCTTGCATAATGCATGTCTGTGGTGGGACCTACTGAGGGTGGAGCAGTGTGGTGACCTGAGGACCTGTGTCACAGCACAAGTCCAAAGATGGGCCATAATAAAATGTTACACAGAAGGGAAAACAAAACGATGCCTCAAAGTGGTTATGTTAAATCAAGGTCCACAGACATGATATAATTTGCAACAGTGCATATGTACTTGCCAGTAGGAAAAACTTAGCCAAGCCTTTCAGGGATGATTCACACCCAAATTCTGCTGAGAATGCTTAGGAGAGACATGATTACCTGGGGAAAGACGAGAGACACTTGGCTCTACATCGCTGTACCATGTATGAAAAACAATCTGAGGAGTAAAAATATGAGACCAAAACATTTTAAGACTAATGAAGGAAATAAAATTTGAGAATCTGCCATCAGCAAACTCGCACTGTAGGAAAGGCTAAAGAATGTATCAGTAATGTGAGCCTAGACAGAAGTGAAAAGTCAGAAGGATTTTGATCGCTTTTTTAAAAATTATGACCAGTGGGTTTAAAATAGATATTTAAAGTAAATAACAGTAAAATATATGATAGGGGGACATAAATGCAGGTAAAATGTGTTAAGGAACTTGTATTGTCCAGGACAAGGGCAAACAAACATCCTGAATAATTTTAGACTCTGGTAAATTAGCAATGAAGGTTTGAAGTTATGGGGTATTCACTAAAAGAACAGAAGCACAGTATGTAGTTTACAAACTAGCGGTGGGAGGGGGAGAAAACTGAATGAGAAAATGTATACAATCATTACAAAAGAAAGGGGGAAATAGGACATGCAGGACAAATACAAGGCACAAAATAAGATCATATATTTAAACCTAAATAATTGAGTATGTACATAAAATGTAAATGAATGAAATCATTCTTTTAAAACTACAGATAAAATATCAAACATTATTTTTGCAAATGACACATCTAAAACATAAGGATACAGATTGAGCAAAAGAAATATCAAGTGTTCGTCAGGATTTTGTTGGGAGAACAGAAGCCTCTCTAGGCATTTTTTTTTTTTTTTCTTTAAAGGAAAGGTGCAGACAGGAATGAGGGTGAGCAGAGGCAGGCAGAAAGAGAGAGAGGAGGATGCAGCATTTTATTTATTTTATTTAGTTGTTCATGCTGGTTTTTTCCCCCACCCCAACCATGGGCCATGAATCTGGGACTTTCGGGCTTATGTGGACTGCACCCAACTGCTATTTCACCAGAGCACGCCTCTCTGGGCATTTTGAGAGAGATTTCTTTAACACAGGGAATTAGAAGCTCACATAATCTTTGAAATCAAAGGTTAGCAGGCTGTTTGCACCAGAAATCTGCTTTCAAGACTGCAACTGCAGATGATTCTCCTGAAGATTAGTAGCTGATCATTCTCATGCAGCTTTCAAATGTGCAGTTGCCCCGCCTTGGCTGACTTTAATCAGAATCATGGAAAGAAAGATACTGGAATTGTAGTTCTAAGCTTCCCCTTTGAAGCATATAGATAAATGCTGAAGGAACTAGTTATGATACCTGTTGATAACAAGTGATCCAGCCCCAAAGATATATGTGTAACTGTAATTTTAACCAAAACAGATTCCAGGGTCAAAAGCTTTACTAAAGAAGAAGAGAATCATTCCACAATACAAAATATAAAGATTTAATTCACCAGGAAAACATCTGAACGTGTACTTGCCAAATAACAAAACCTTGGAATATATAAAGCAAAAATTGACAGAACTCCAAGGAGAAAGGCACATCTAAACATTTGGGTTTCTTGTTCCATGTTTTTAGTTACCCAAGGCCAACTACAGTCCAAAAATAATACAAGAATATATTTGGAGAGAGAGAGAGAGACCCCATGATATAATTTTATTATAGTTTGTTATATTTTATTAATAGTTATTGCTGTTAATCTCTTGATGTGCTTAATTTATTAAACTTTATCATAGATGTGTATGTAGGAAAAAACAGTATATATAGGGCTCAGTACTCTGAGGTTTCAGACATCCACTGGGAGTTTTGGAACATATTCACTGTAGATTTAGGGGGCGGGGGGAGGCTACTGCAATCACATTAGGTATATTTTATAAACCTCTCTTAGAAATAAACAAAAAAATTCAGCAAGGACATATAAGATTTGAAGACATGAACAAACTTGCCTAAATGGACATATATAAGGGAATGTGCCCAATAACTCATTCTGTTTTAGTATATACAGCATGTTTACAAGTATTAACCATATCTTGGGCCATAAAGCAATCTCAACTAATTTCAAAAAGCCTCAATTGTACACAACAATTTTATGATGTCAATAAAACTAGCTAGAAATCAGCAACAAGGAAGTAAAGTTGCCTTCTCTTAGAAATTAAGAATCATACTCCTAAATGACTCATACCAATTAAGAAATAGTTAGGAAAAAATGATAATAAAAACACCGTATTCATGGAATCAGCTAGCACAGTATTTAGAGGATGATTCATAAACTAAAATGCAAGTGTCAAAAAAGCAGAAAGACTAAAAATTAAACTACTAAGATATGAAATAGCAGAAAATTATGATTCATAATCAAGAGGAAAATCAGAAAGGAATAATAACCAATTTAATTGAAATGCTACAGACAGACCTCATTGTATGGTGCTTTGCTTTACTGTGTTTCACAGATACTGTGCTTTTTACAGACTGAAGGTCTGTGGTCATCCTGCGTGAGCCAAAGCTACCAGTGCCATTTTTTTCTAACAGCTCCAATGATGGGTAATATTTACAGTGATAAAGCATTTTTAAATTAAGGTATGAACATTGTTTTTTAAACACATACGCTATTGCACACCTAACAGACTACCCTACAGTGTAAGCATAATTTTTACATGCACTGGGAAGCAAAATTGCATGTGACTCGTTGTGTTGCAAACTTCACTTCATTGCAGGGGTCTAGGACCAAACCGAAACAATCTCCAAGGGATGCCTGTAATTTTACAAATACAGAAGCATTCGCGAACAAAGATTCAGGGGTGGAAAGAGGAGAGAGTAGATAAGGGAGGGATGAAAAAGAGAAGGGCTAATGAGTAGGGTAAAGGAGAGGGTGAGAGTTTAATGAAATGGGCTCTGAAGGGCTGTTTTAGAATAGGAAAGCTCTGATATTTCCTTTTAATCGTCTGCTGGAGAGCTCTTGATCCTCCTTCACACCTTCTCATCTTTATTAAGTATTTATTTGAAAGAGCTGGTTTATATTTGTGGTTGGGAGTGAGATGGATGTCCTTAAAGAGACAGAGAAATGGTTACAAGATGAAGACTGGAGAGTGAGAACACAACCAAAGTTAAAAACTGAAGTGACAGAAGGCCAGTAGAAAAGTAAGCTCCTGGGATCTCTTTGCTATCTTGGAGAGACATAAGAATGCCTAAGAGTATGGAAATGAAGGTACCAGTGGCTTCTACCCAGACCTGAGGGGACAGTGTAGCCTGTCTGATGTATTTAGATATGTCTGAATGAATGGATTTATAGCAAGGAACATACAAGTCTGACAGGTCTTTGAATTGCATATCCTCCCTTGGGTGCAGGTTCCCCCAGGAAGCAAAGAGCTGATGGGAAGGCTGCTTGGCAAGTTCAGAGAAAGTAATGATGAACTAAATGATCTGCCTCTCCCATGGGACAAGCTGATACACACATGGCCATATCTGGGCAATAACAAATAAGGTTATGGAGGAATCAAGGTCACAATGCTGTTAAGTGAAAGAACAGGCGTGTTCTAATTCCAAGGTCTGAAAACTATCCCTGACACATCACAGAGACCTTTTATTTATTTATTTATTTTTAAATGAAAGGTGCAGCAGGAATGAAGGCGAACAGGCAAGCAGACGGGAAGAGAGAGGAAGAGAAAGCACTTTATCATTTATTTTTATTTAGTTGTTCATATTGGTTGTTCCCCCCAGATCTGGTCTTGAACCTGGGACCTTGGGATGTATGTGGGACTGCTCCCAGGGTGTGCTAGACCACTAGGCCACTAGGACACATCCACAGAGGCCTTTTAGAATACTTCTCCCCTGGGTAGCATCGGTGGCTCCTGTCTGCTCCAAATTTGTCTAAAAAAAGACACCAACCTGCAACGGTATCTCAGTCCTGATGTTCCTTGCAAGACTGAGGAGCCTTTTTTGACAAAGGCTTAGGACTTACATCTGCAGTTTGCTATTTGTTTTCTATATGTTTCGTATCATTTTTGTTCCTCTGGTCCTCCTTTGTTGCCTTTCTGTGCATTAAGCAGATATTTTCCAGTGTGTCATTTTAAGTCCTTAGTCAATTTTTAAGAAGAGTTTTCTAAGTGACTACTGTAGGAATTATAATGGAGACATTCCACCTCAGATTAATGCCAATTTAATAGAACAGAGAAGTTTTGTTCCAATGTAACTCTATTCCATATCCACTTCTTTGGCAAAAATCTATGAAACATACATCACTGGGAGACTTCTGAGAAATATGACAAACTATTTGCAATTTAATGACAAACACCATATTAACGACAGCACATTACTCAAAGTCAGACAAAGTCCTGAGAAACCAAGTACAAAGGGAATCATACATGACAGGTTTACTGATTTCTATGCCTTAAAGCTCTGTCTTCCCTCCCTGAGGCTGTGTTAGAACAAAAGCAAAGTTGCATGTGCAATCCCAGGAGAAGAGGGTGAGAACTTGAACAATTCATATACTTCTAAGCAGATGTGCAAGGCCGGACTATATCGGATATTCAATAGCCTCTGACGTTGTGCTCATGTGCCCGTCACTTAGTAATGGGATTCATCTCTTGAGCTTTTATGAGACTTTGTAATTCTTGAATGGTGGTTTGTTCATGGATGCTTAGTTTATACCTTTTGGCTAGATGGCTGGCTTTCTTGGCATATTCCTTTGCCTAAAATAGAATTTCAGTGACAAAGGAAGTTTTCACCAGAAAGCATAACATTGGGAAAGCCTGTCTACGCTAACCCCCAGAAAGATGGGCCCACCAGCTACTCATACCAGCCACTGAAAACTTGTGAACATACACTAGAGCCTTACAGCTAGCTACAGGTGCCCTGGGTGAGGCAAGGACACTCAAAAGCCCTGATGTGACAAACTAAGTACACTTTCTTAGCACTGGGGAGATATGCTGGTTCTTAATCAGGGCCCTTTGGACCAACACTGGGAGGCACAGAGGTGAGAGGTGTCATATGTAAACATTCATCCTGAGGGCCATGTGCCCCAGAGTTTTGACTTGGACAGAGACTCCAAAGGCCATTTTGCGACAGACCCATCCTTCCTTTTCTCCCATCCTCCTTCCCTCCCTCTTTTCTATATGTTCCTGATACTATGACTATAGACAGAAATCCCTGCCCTAGTGGAGCTTACATTATAGTAGTGGAGAGAGACAATACATAAGATAAACAAGCAACACAGGGAAGTGTCTTGAAAAGTGTTACATGCTAAGAAGCAAAACACAGCAGAAAAGGGGGCTAGGAAACGCACTGGGGTTCTGCAGTGTCAAGGGACCAAGGAAAGTTTCCTTGAAAAGAGAAGAGCCAAGTAAAGACGTGAATCAAGTGAGCTGCCAGTCCTGAGTAAAAAGATGTATCCTTATTCTCTAAGGCCCTCTTTTAGACATAATACTCCTAACACACCTGGGGGGTCGTGGGGTGGGTAACTTCCTTGAGTACACAATAGAAAAGTGGGCCCTGGACTGTCAAAAAGAGGTTTTGTCTAATGTAAATGTGAAACTTCAATGGAAATAGTTCTCTGTTCCCTAACCACTCTGACCCTTCCCCAGATAGGGTCAGTGTCCCTTCTTTGTGCTCCTGCAGTGCCCCGGGTTTCCCTAATGCTCCATCACAATCTGCTGACTGTGAGCTCCTCCAGACCCTGGTAGACAGTGGGTGCTTCGTCAAAGTTTGTTGAAGAATTGAGAAAAGGAAAGAAGGTAATAGGAAGGAAGCAAGGAGAGAAGGAAATCCTAAATTTTCCCACCACACACACACATACACACAGACACACACAGGAAGTCCTCCTCCAGTCAGCCCTCCCTCTCTTCTTTGGCACCTGCTTTATTCATTCATTCATGCATTCATTTTGGTTGCACTTTTCACTAGCTGAAATTATTTTATGCTTTTATATGTCTACTTGCTTTCTGTGACTTCCCTTCTTCCAAACACACACGAGTTCCATGGACATAAGGAACTTGTCTGGCTCTTTACCACTAGAACAGTATCTTGCAATGGCAAAGGCTCAATAAATACAGTAAATCCTCACTTCGAATTGTCAATGTGTTCTTGGAAATCACAACTTTAAGTGAAATGGTGTTTATCAAAGTAGGTTCTTAATGTTTCATTCAACGTTGCCTGGGATTTTTTTTTTTTCTTATCAACGTAATGAAATGACGTTAAACAAAGCAACATTATTCAAGGACCTGTTGCAGTTAAATGAATGAGTGAATCAGTCATTTGGTGCATCTATAAATCTAAGATTTACAACTTATTCTCTACAGGAATTTGGGCAACTAATAGATCATCTTTGTGCTTCATTCAATTTCCTTATCTGTAAAGTGGGAATAATAAAATACTTCTAAGGTTGGTATGAGAATTAAATAGAGTTCATGTAAAGTGCTCAGGCTAGCCACTGATGCTGTTTTAAATTATTTGATGATAATTTATTTCTGTCTGGACCCCTCCTGCAATAGGACACTTACTGAGTATAGTGAGTGCTACCACTCCATTCCTCAGAGGACTCCCCACATCCTTCCTGCCCCTCAGGTTTTCCAGCACTGCCCCAGCCTCCATTTACCTGGGTAACCCTGGAAGCCCCCTTGGGGTAGAAGACAATCCAATTTCCATTATGCAGGCTAAACTCAACAAATAAGAAATGTCGTGAGCATCTTACCTTCCCTGGAGAAAGTGCTTACTCTGAGAACAAATGTTAATACACTTGGGCACAGTTGAATTCAATGTGAGGAATTTCTACATCCATTTTAGATCTGCTCTTCTAGGGAAACTTGCCTTTGAAGTATTCATCATCAGGTAGTAAAGCATGACCAAGGTCTTCAGAACAAAGACAGTTTTCTTGGGAGCTGTATCAGATGTAGATTCTCGAATGTTCAAGACTGAAGTCAGGATCCGAATGGCTTCTGCTTCCTGGGCTTCGTCTGCAATGGAGAGAAAAGAAACCCTGTGGGGTGAACTTTGGGTACCTGCCCTTCTGGAGGCCTGCTCTCAGGGACACTGTGCAGGCAGCACAGACCACACGTCCTTCACCTGGAGGACAGCTGCCGTATGCAGAGGAGGAAGCTGGAGACTTTCAGGCAGCTCTCCAGCTTTGCCTCATGTATTGCTACCGGAATGACCTAAAAGATGCTCACTCCCACAGGTCGCCAAGTTGTTTTCTGTATCAGCCGACTGGCCTCTAGCTCTCTGAGGCCACAGATGAGGAATGTGCCCACCATGGCTCCTTGGGTCCAACCATCTGCTCTGAAGCAAGAGGAGGCTTCTTGCAGCTGCATGAGCGTCTGGCTCCCCCATCAGACACACAGGTGCTTTAGCAACAGTCCTTCTGCCTCCCCTTAGGGGTCTGTTTACTGTTTCCCCAGCCCATGTCAGTCCTGCTTTAATCACCATTTACTGACATATTATGAGTTAACTTAAGAAACTTAAAAACACTCTTTAAGTACTAAGCTTTGAGAGAAAGGACATACGCTTTAATTTAACATTGGCTATCTTTGGCTAGTTACGATATCTACATGAATAATCTTCTTTAACATGAGTAATCTTTATAATGAAAGAAAAACTCAATAAAATTGTTAATTTTTAAAAATTTAATACAAATCCTCCCCCGACCCGACCAAGAAGTCTTCTCTTTTCAACATCATCCAACTGTCCTCACCTCCTCATTCTGAATTAGTACTTAGAATCTTAGAATTTGTGGAAATTTGGAGGAAGGGAGGTTATTTCAACAGGTTCTGTCTCACTAACTATGCCATGTATCTCTTTTGAGAATTAGATCCTGCCTTCATTTACTGTCTCAGCGGGAATGATGCTGCCTGGTGCTGCCCAGCTCAGCCCACTGCTGAGCCGGGCTGGCCAGAGGACTCAGACCCAGCTGGCCACTGCGAGTTCACTATCGGAAGAAAGTGGCTCATAAAGCTACATTCATTTTTTGAATATTGACATTGTAAAAGAGCGAACTGGACTGTTACAGTAAACTTAACATATTATATAGAAATGTTGATTGATGATGGTAGCTACCTTAAGCCTACATAACCTTATGACATGTATTTCTTTCAATAAGCTTGCATTAAAAAGTAGGGGAAAAATAGAAAGAAAAGTTAAGGCACCAGAACAAATGAACAGTGTGACTTCTGTTCTGCAGAAACCACAGGAGGGCGTGAAAGGACTTTCTTCCTCCCAACCTGTCCCTTACTAACCCTCTGAGAGTTTGCATGTGACGCGAAGAATCTGAATTCTTCCAACAGCAGGATAATCTCTTCGACCCTATGACTCAGTTTCCCCACCAGTAAAATGGGGAGGAGGACTGTGATGTGGTCCATGACGAGGACAGCTGCCCTCCCTCTTTGGGGCAAGACCTATAGACTTGGAGTGGTGACATCATTGCTCTGCTTCCTAAAGAGAAGCACCACTTACCCAAGCCAGTGTCGGTCTCAAATTGTCTGCCCAGCAAATCTATCTGTTGGATGCGAGCTTCTGAGAGGACTTGGTAGTGGTCATGCAGATATTTATTCCAGATCTTGGAGACCTGTTGGGAAAGGAGATGGCAACCAGACAAGCAGGCCAGACCTTAACCTCCAGACCGGCTTGTCACCAGGTAGCCCCTCCGTCCAGATTTGCTGATACTCTGCTGACTCCCAGTCTCACTGTTCCTGGGGCAGAGAGAGCTCTAGGAGTCCCCACCTGCCCGGCCACAGTGGGTGTGACAAGTGACCAAGTGACGGCTGCACAGGGCATGTGTCAGGCTGACCTGGGGACAGCGCTGGTGGGTCTAGCAACAACGACTACCGGTTATGGAGCACGTACAACAAAACCATCACATTCTCACAGAATCCCGAGCGAAGTCATATTCGTATTATTCCCGCTTTACTGATAAATAAATTGAGGCTCAGAGACATTCCAACCACACTCGGCATCCGGTAAGAGCTGGTCTATTGTACAGCTAGGATTTAAATTCAGCTTGGTCTTACTCCAAATCTCATTTCTTTAGATAAACCACAGTGCCTCGTCCACACAAGTAGGTTTAAAATATGCATTCATTGCTTGCTAAGTGTGGTGTTACTGTATGAACATCACCAAGATATTTTAATATAGTGGAAGCAGCTTAAAATCTTTTACAAATAAAGATGGAAAAGTTAAAGTACTCTCATTTCTTTAATCCCTTAATCGAACCCTTTAGCAATAAATTTTCCTTAAAAGCCTATCTCCTTCTCTAGCACACACCTCAACATGCCCACGTTAGTTTGCTCCTATGGGTATAACATATGACAATTTATTTGGAGATGTTTGGTTCTTATTGACCATCATTCATTAGCTGTCAATCTCCCCATGGATGATAAAGACCAGTTTATTTTGTTAGTGGAGAAAGCAAGAAAGTGAAATATAGCATGTATCTAGCTATGTATAAACTCAGGCAAGATACTTTATATCTCCATGCCTAAAATTTCTCATGAATGGTCTGACACCAGCTTTAAGATATAAGATCTAAGTGTCAAAGCCCAGCTCTCATATTCCTCAGTTCACCTTTGTGTACAGTGTGTCTGCCAGTTCCAACTGTTTAAGGCCATGGAATATATTAGCCAGGTGGAAATAGCCTCCTGAGGTCCTGATGTCTTCTGTTCCAAATGCACAACTGGCAAAATAAATCTAAAGCAAAAGGAAGGAGAATACTTGAGTTCTCCTAATAAATCATCCATCTGATAAGGTATTTGTATCTAGACTATATAAAGAACATTTATAATATCCCAGCTAAAAATGGGCACATAATCCAGACATGTCTCTAAGAAGATATACCCATGATTAATAAGCACATGACATGTTGCCCAACATTATTAGTCACTAAGGAAATGCAAAATAAATCCACAATGTGGTATCACTTTACATATATTAGAATGACTTTACTCAAGAAAGAGAGAAAATAACACATACTGAGGAGGATATGGAAAAAAATGGAAATTTTACACATCGCTAGTGGGAAAATAAAGCAGGGCAGTCTCTGTAGAAAAGTTTAGCAGTTCTTAAAATCATAGTTACTATATAACCTAGCATTTAATTCTTAGGTCAATCCTTTTATTGCTGAGTAGGGTTCCATCATCTGGGTATACTGTACTTTATCAGTTAATAGACATTTGGGTTATTTACATATTTTAATTATTATGAAATAAATGCTATCAACTCTTGTGTACAAGTCTTTGTGTGGGTATATATTTTCATTTCTCTTGCATTTTGACCTAAGAATTAAATGGGCAACTGTGCAGTATCAGGCAACCAGGGGGTTTCCCAGTAGACAAGATGGAGAGAGAACCACCCTCCATGAAGACTGCAGTGTGACCCTAACCTCAATCAGATTTCAGGCTCTGGAATTCTTTTCTCTGATATTATTATCCAGGGCTGAAATCCTAAGAGAAATCTCATAAATTTTGGAAGAACTCACAACCATCACCTTCACCATCCTATCTTACATTTGTACAGTTTTATAGCTTATAAAGCACTTTCATGTACTTCTACCTCATTTAAATTTAATGGCCATATTCTGGTAGAGACACTGGTGCAGCCAAAGCGCTGCACACGTATTGTCTTATTAATATCTGCAATGACCCAATGAAGAAAAGACGATTTTATGACTTCTGTCTTACAAGAGATGAAAGGCTAAATAATTTTTCTAAGACTCTGTGCCTAGTGAAACAGCAGATTTGGAACTATAAGTAAAGTGCTTCTCTTTAGTATCATGTCATTCTGCCTCCCTTTACCAGTTTTTTAAAAGACAGGTGTAGGCAGAAATGAAGGTGAGTAGGCAGGCAAGAATAGAGAGGAGGAAAAAGCAATTAATCTGTTTTACTTAGTTGTTCATCTTGACCATTCCCCCAGCCCCAGGTCTTGAACCAGGGACCTTGGGATGTATGTGGATTATGCTCAGTGTACTAAACCACTAGGCCACCACAGTGCACCTTTGTCCCTTTATTATCCTCAGAACAACTGGAACTTAAAAAAGGAAGTCACCAGGTCAAATTTGCTCAGCCAGGAAGTGGAAAGGCTTGAACGCAGGTTATTAGAATTATGTTCTTGATAATACTTCACCAAACATTCTGTTGTAAACACAGTTTAGAGAAATGTTTAGAAAAAAAAAAAAAAAAACTGAACTAAACCAAGCTGTTCTCGAAACACTGAAGTGTCATAATTTAGCACCTTACATCATTGGCCAGATGATAACGGGCTTCCTCATAGTTTTCCTTAGCTATGTAGAGAAGCCCCAAGTTCCGATGCAGCAAGGAGTGGATGGCATAACAACAGTCCGTTGATTTGAGGACTGTCCACTGGGCTTGTGACAGATACTCCTCAGCCTGGACGATCTGGCCTAAACCTGCTCCAAAGAAGTGAAGGTTATAAATCAGACACTGGCTAGAGAACACCTTATAAGTCATTACTGAGGAGGTAAACAGGTAGGCAGGTGACTTTCATATATCTCTAGAGCTAAACAAAAGGTTCTGTTTTTTTTTTTTAAGGTGTCCAGAGTATCCGAAGATTAGAAATAAAATCTGTTACATGCAGGCCAGAACTAACTTCATGACCAGTGAGTGCTAAGTTCAGGCATGTCCTCCTTTCTATGGTGCTTGCCTGGAGAGGTGCAGGATGGAGTAGAGGTAGTAGAGACATAAAGTTGCCAAAGGAAATGAGACTACCTTTTTTTTAAAAAAAAAAGGAAGGGTACAAGCATAAGAGAAAGGCAGAAGAAGCACTTTATTTTTATTTAATTGTTCACATGGGTTGTTCCCCCTGGCCCCGGGTCTTGAACCAGAGACCTTAGGATGTATGTGGACAGCTCCCAGGGTGTACTAGACCACTAGGCCACCAGGGCCCACCCAGAAATGAGACTATCTTAATGGGTGATTTAAATAGATTATGGAGTGGACAGAGGAAGAACAGCAATTAAGGATCAGTGACATTGTCTGAAGGGTGAGAAAACAGGCTTACACTGGTTTGTGGCAGGTCTGGGAGATATTACTGGGGCAGATTTGCAGAACTTGGTGAGGAAAGTAAAGAAGCTTAGAATAAAACAATCACAGATGAGTCAAAGGTGTGACTTTTCTTTTCCACAAGGGAAGAAAGGGAATCAGCGTTCCCTAAGGGCCTCCTATTTGCCACACACGAAGGCAGGCCACCTGCATCTGAGTTTAAGTTCAGCAACAACCCTGTGAAACAAGTAAGAGAGGAGGAAACTTCATTCAGTCATCCAACCACGCATTCATTTACTGTGTCTGCAGCTCTGCCAGATGCTTGGCACAGGCTGGAGAAGCAGAGAGACGTGACCTCCAACCTTGAGGAGCGTGCAGTCCGGCGCAACAGGTGCACGACAAACAAGAACTGAAGTGCAAGGAAGCAAACGAACAGAGTACAGTGAGCAAGGAAAAGCGCTGACTAGGGATTTCCTCTCTGTGGAGGTCACGTCTGAGCAGATTCGTGAAGAAGGAAGCGAGCCATGCGTGAGGGAGAAAAGAGCATTCTGGGAAGAAGGAACAGTAGATGTGAGGTCCCTGAGGTAAGAAAGAGCTTGATGCTTAGGCCCACTCAACCATAAAGAAAAAACTGGAATTCGAATCCCGGTTCTCCTGGCTCCCAGACACTAACCACAGTGGGGGAAGAGAGATAAGCTGGCTCCTCTTTGAAGTGTTACTGAAAATGTCTCTTGTAGTTGAGCAAAATTCCAAAATTTTACTAAGGAAAAAAACCAGCTGAATACCTCTTATTCTTTCATTCTGGTCTGGAGGAATCTCTATGATGAAAAGAGGCATAGTGGGTATGATTTATCTAGACTTTCATAAAGGCTGGCAAGGTTTTAAATGAATGGCTGTGGAAGTTACAGCGAAAGCTTCCATTCAGACAGCAGCGTCCCACTTGCAGAGCACTTTCATGTTCAGTACAAACTCACTTAGTCTGCAGCGCACTCTTGTGAAATGGACTCAGGTTCACAAATGGTCACGTAGTGCCCAGCCACTAGGTGTCGGGTATGGTGAAAGTATTTTTTGAGTCCCTTCTCTGAACTAAGTGCCGTTCTAGGTGTGAAGACACCATGATGAGTAAGAATAGACACAGCCCTAGTTCTCTCTCAATATAGAGTTTAGAGAAACTTTCGTTACATAATCTCATCAATGAATGAATAAATATTATTGAAAGTAACTGCCCAGAAAAAAGGAAGAAGTTTCTATGTGGGTATATAAAGCGATCTGGCCCATTCTGGGGGCTTGCCTGAAGGATAAGTAGGAGTTAGGGGAAGGGAAGAAAAGAGAAGTAGAAGGAGTAGCCAGAGAAGAGTCTTCCAGAACAAGGAAGCCTACAGTATCACTGAAACCATCAGAGGCCAGTGTCACTAAAACAGGGAGAGAATAGAATGAGATGAGTGAGAATTCACAAAAACTGGATCAAGTAGGGTCTCGTAGCTGGCATTAGGAAGTCGGTCTTTATTTATTGGAGTGACTCAATCACATTTTGTGTGGAGGTCAGTTGGAGGGAGGCCAAAGATATGCAGAGACCAGTTAACAGGCAGTAGTCAGGGAGAGAGATGGTACATGGGTGAGGGGGACTGAAATCCATGGCTAGTCAGTGTTAGAACCTGGGCTGTACTTCCTTGCCTAGTGCTCTTCCCACTAGCTTTGGAGTGGGAAGTCTGCAGTGGGAATTGGGACCGGAGCATGGTGAAGAGAGCATTTTTGCAGAGAACAGCCTACTATGGGGAGTCAAAGCTCAAACCAGTGAGAAGGGATCTGTGCAGAGGAGGCAGTCCAGTAGGAGTCAGAGCCCAGAAAAGGAGAGGGGGGAGACTGAAAAGGAAGGGATAGGGCTGGAGATGGGAGATTGGGAACTACAAACACAGACACTAAAAATTAAGTGGTGGTGTTGCACTAGAGTTAGATATACTCATGGACCCATGGTCAGATACAGAGCTACAGATAAAGATAGAGTTAAAAACATAGAAGGTAAGTGTGTATGTATACACATCAATTCAATTACACATATTCCCAATGCTGTCAGCTTCGAAAGTATGAGAGCAGCTATGCCCCAACAGCAATGAGCATGTCTAGTGCATAACTCTTGGCTTCTAAATTTCATTTTCCACTAAAAGAAATCAGGGTTTCTTGGAGGTATGTTCCACAAGGCAGGAAAGTAATCAAAACCAATGTCAAGGAGACACAGAAACTAGCTTAACTGGGCTGCCACTGGCCAAATCGGGGACAATTTGTGCATCAAATTAGTGACAGTAACAGATTACAATGCACTAAATAAAATAAAAATCTAAGAGTCTATAGTTATATAGGATTGGAATATTTATATAGTTTCAAAATACCTCCCCATCAAATATTTATCATTTTCAAAAAGAGGGAAGAGTAACTTAACAGCAAAAACTGGGAAGATACCTTAATAAAGTAACTTAAATAAACTTCAACAACAATTAAACAAATTGAAAATACGTGCCAACGTAGAGGGTAGGATGAGAAAACACAGCATCACTTCTGTGCCATTCCTGCCAAAGACGCATGACCTGAAAATTGTCATGATGAAGCATCAGAGAAACTCAAACTGAAGGACATTTTATAAAATAATTCTTTAATCTTTAAAAAGGTCAAAGTCATAGAAGTCAGGGAAAAATTGATGAACGATTTCAGAACAAAGACGACTTGAAATATATGACAACAAAATAAAAAACATGATTCTGAACTTTCTCTTCCTCCTGTAAAAATATTATTAAACAATTGGGTGTCTGCTTAGTAGATGATGGCTGCGTTATGATTATGAAGAAAGATGTCTTTGTGGGAAATACACACTGACGTATCATGGGATAGGACATCCGGAAAGCAAGTTACACTCATCTCAGAAATGAAAGTGTATTGTATTACCGCACTTCCAACAGTTTTCCTTTCTTAGAGTTTGGTTAACAGCACAGTGCCTCAAACACTGTAGAGCTGCTCATAAATGTGAATCCTGCCCCAGGTGCTCATTCTTCTTGTGTAGCAGCTACCATGTGGTATGTGTGCTAAGTCTATGCTCTCCACTCCCAGCCACAGGAGCAGATTGCTGTGCCCCTGCTTGAACTATGGAAGCCTGACCCAAAGGTAGATAACTGTCCATGCCACACTCAATCTGGGCCAGCACAATTCTCTCTTCTAGGAATCTGACGTTAGAAATCAGATGCAATTAGTTTTTATTACCCACCTTGAACTTGGAGGACATGTAATTTTCAACATAAATTCAGCTATATCTGACATTTAGGGGTAGGTGTCTTCTGCTGTAAGTATAGGGCAGAAAAATCTGGTCTGTAGAGACTGGACATGGAAGATGGAAGCCAGTATGGAGAGAGAAGCAGAGATAAGGCCAAAGAGAGAAACAGAACACTTAGTTTAACGGCATACTGATTGCAGTCCTGCATGAAGCCTCTGTGACGTAGGACACTCAGCATCCTAATACATTTCCCCCTTTTGCTTAGGCTGGCTAGAGTGGATTTCTGCCAACTGGTGCCAAAAATCTGAGCACCTCCTTTTCTACCTGTGCCCAGCTTTATACCCACCCTGCTCTTCTTGGTGCCACTACCAAGGCTGGAATCTTAGGCCACGGAATGGATCCACTATAGTACTTCTTAAGGGCTGCAGGGGTCTGGCATTGGTGCCACTTACCAAGGCTGGCCTCAAACAGCAGCAGGTAAGCAGGCACGAGCTCCACTGAATTCAGGCCGTGCACATTCATGCGGAACCGAAGAGAATGCAGAGCTGCTGGGACAGCATCTTCGTGCTTTCCTTCAAAGATATATTTTTGGGCTACAGTGTAGCAGAATTCAATCAAATGCTTCTGTGGAAGAAAAAACTAGACCATCTGAGAGAATTTAAAGGTAAAAGACAATGGGAGACACAGGTACACCTGGTGTGAAGGCTGACACCCATTGAGCTGGTTGAGGGCACTAAGTGAGCCTGCCTGCAATAAAGAGTCCCAAAATAGGTGATTCAAAAGGCAACTCTGGGCTGTGAGTCCAAGGTCCATGAATAGGTCTTAGTTCAGTGCTTGATGAAGGACAGGCCTTCCCAAGACAAGCTGCTTTGGCATGCAGATTATTTTGAGTGGCGGTCAGCTGAGACTCTACAGGAACTTTAACCACTCCCTTAACTACCTAGAAGAATGAAAATTGGGTGTCTTACCCAGAATTAGGGTTATGACCAGAAATAATCTTTGTATCTGAATATCCTATTTATATGGGAGGGCAGGCATCTAATCACAGAGCATCACGTGAATGACCCTCTCTTCACCATCTGAGTTCTCCTCTTTTCAAGAAGAGGGGTCCCACACAATTCCTTAGCCCTAGATATAAAAACACCCTCATTTTGCCTGTCTTTAGAATCCCCTTATTTCTGCAGATTCCCTGTTGATAGGTAATTTTTTTTCTCCTACTAATCTCTTTAATGTGAATTTGATTATTTAACCAGGTCAAGAACTCAAACGTTTAGAGGGTAATTTCTTCTCCTCCAGAATGGCATAAATGAATGCTCAAAATACAGATATAAGATGAATGATTAATATTTTATTTCTAATAACACTTTAGTTTAAAAAGCTGTCATGTCACAGGATAATCCAAAACTTCTTGCGTATTCAATTTTGAGAGAAACATCTTATTTTTCTTGCTGGAGTTATCTGCTTAGCTGATATGAGAAACAACTTTAATTCTGCACTGTTCTAAGGGCTACTACAAAGTGTCACATCACCAAACTTGATGAATCCACTGTTTTCAGATTAATGTCTTATAAAGTATTAATTACTTTAGGGTAATAGAGATGCAGTTAATGCCAAATTAATAGGGGCTAGTTACCCCAGTCTCCTTTATTTGTTCACTATTAGATTCATACAGCTTCTTTTAAACCTCCTGCTATGTGACTAGGTCATTATCACAGTTCATCGTATGGATGAATTTTGCACCTCCAAAATTCTTTATGTTGAAGTTCTAACCCCTACTACCTCAGAATGTGACGGCATTTGGAGAAAGGACCTTTAAGGGGGTGATTAAGTTAAATAAGTCCATTAGGGTGGCCCCTAACCCAGTCAAAGTAGTCAGTAAACTTCTAAGAGGAGATTTGTACACAGAGAGACCCCATGTGTGTGTGCACACGTGCATACTCACAGAGGAAAGACCATGTGAGAAGGCAGCTGTCTATAAGCCCAGAGAGGCATCAGGAAAAAACGAAACTTGTTAACACCTGTTGTTAATATTAGACTTCCAACCCTCAGATTTGTGAGAAAATACATTCCTGTTTAAGCCAGTTTGTATTTGGTTATGACAATCCTAGCAAGCGAATACAGGAGGTATTCAGTGAATAGTTAAAAGACCAAATGACTGAATGGTACTGAGAACATAAAATCACAAAACAAAGTCTGTGTCCTCAAAGCAGCTGCAGAGGTTGGAGCACATATGTACCCTTTGTCCCAGGCCGTTTTGCTGCACCCGACTGAACCCTGTAACAGTCTAGGGGACCTACCTGCCGCTGCTGCAGTTGCTGCAGGCTGTGCTGCCGCTCCTCCTCTGAGTTGTAGAAGGGCATGGCAGTGCGCAGTGGAATCAGGAGCTGACATATCTTCTCATGGATGCTGCCCCAGTCAGCTCTCTGATGAACCACACCACTGACAATAAAAACAAGGGCTACTTGTTTTTACCTTTCACCTACCCTAGGCCTCACTGACCCTACTACTGGCCTATCCCTAGAAACCCCAGAAAAGAGAAAAATAGCTTAACACAAATGAGGCAAGAAACCCAAAATTAATTTCTGATGTTGAAGGATCCCAAGATGTTCAGATGTCCTCCCCAAGATGTGTCACTTTGGCCCATGGATTTATTTCAAGCTGAAATCAACCAAAGCCCTGCAGGTTTAGAAGAAACAATTACCACTCCCTTAACTACCTAAAATAAAATAAAATAAAATAAAAAATTGGGGTATTCTCCAGATTAGGGATTATCTATAGAAATGATCTTTTTATTAGAAATCTATCTGTATGGCAAGGCAAAGATACAATTATAGACTTATCTGGGTTTTTTTTTGTCATATGAGTCACCCTCTCCTTGTCACGTGTGTTCCACTTCTCTCTCCCTGAAGTCCCAGTCTACTAGCCCATTTCTCAGTTCAGGATCTTTACCTTTGTCTCGCCTGTGAAAATGGAATCCGCCCAATCTATGTAGATTCCCCTTCTTTTTTGTCCTGCTAATCTCTCTGATGCTGTTTTGACTACTTGACCAGGCGGAGAGGAACCTAGAGAAGAGCCCCTCTGCCCCTAATCACAAATCTCTCTTCTTTCGTGTGGCTATTTGCTGGTGCACACACTATGCTGGGGAAAGATGGGGCTTGTTGGGGGACGTTGTTTCTGCAGGCACAGGTTCACAGTCACAAGGCAATGCTGTGACTATTGCTTTTCTGCTTAATTAACAACAAAAAAAACCCACTTTCACCTCTGCATTGTTCTAAGGTTATTTTCAAAATATCTGAGCACTGGAGCTAATAGATTTGAGCACCTTTCCTTTGGGAAGAGAAAGGAATTTATGTGATGAGGTTCTAGGAGATACACTCCATAGTCGGTGCCACCACATTGTGTGACTGTGGGGAGCGCGACTTGCATTGTTTCCTGTGCCCGGTGAGGAGGGGCATTTATAGGGAAGACACTGTGAATGCCCCCCAATCTCAGGGGTGCGGCAGAGAGTCTTGTACTTAACCTCTCCCCACCTATACTTCCTTGCCTTTAAAATAGCAATAGCAGATTTTGTGCTGCTTTCAAAAAGTTAGTTATATGCAAAATATGCATATTAAATATGCATACTGAATAAACATGTAAAATAGTGAAAAAAAAACCCTGTATACTAAGCTGGCACAGTGCTTTCCTTTAGAGGGGTAAAAACAACAACCAGCTTCTTTCACTTGGCATGAAGTTTTCAAAGCTTATACAGATTGCAGCATGTGTCACTATTTTGTTCCTTTTAGTGCTGAATAATATTCCACTGTATGGCTATATCACTTTTTGTTTGTTCATTTATTAATTTGGGTTATTTCCACTGTCTTTGCTATTGTGTAAACATGTTTTCAATGCCCGTGTGTGTGTGTGTGTGTGTGTGTGTGTGTGTGTGTGTGTTTATAATATATATGAATAGAGTTGCTGGGTCATATAGTAAATATGTTTGGAACAACTGACAAACTATTTTCTGAAGAAGTTGGTCCATTTTACAGTAAATATGTTTGGAGCAACTGACAAACTATTTTCTGAAGAAGTTGGTCCATTTTACATTCTTGCCAGCAAAGTATGAGGATTCCATTTTCTCTACATCCTTGCCAAGACTTATTTTATGCTTTTTTAAATGGTCAGCCTAGTGTGTGGTTTTGTTTTTTCTTAATAATACTGAGCACCTTTTCATGTAAGATTGACAATTTGTATGTCTTCTTTGGGTAAATGTTTATTCACATTATTTGCCCTTTTTTTAATAGGGTCATTGACATTTTTATTGAGTTTTAGGGGTTTTTAAATATTCTAGAAACTAAATCTTTATCAGATATATGATTTGCAAATATTTTTTCCCATTCCGTGGGTTGTTTTTTTCACTTTCTTGATAGTATTCACTGATGTACTTGCATTTTAAATTTTGACAGTGTCTAGCTTATCTTTTTTCTTTGGTTTTTGTGCTTCTGGTGTCACATCTAAGAACTGTTGTCTAATCCAAGATCACACATATTTACCACAATGTTTCCTTGTAAAAGTTTCATATTTTTAGCTCTTATGTTTAGTATTTTGAATATGGCACAAGGTAAGGGGTTAAAACTCATTCTTTCAGCATGCCCTAGTGAAGCATCAGTTAGGTCAGTTGTCTCCCAATTTGTGCAGGTCACAAACCTCTGGGTTTGAGTCCCATATTTGTGTATAGGAGGAAACAACCAGTGTGAACAACTAACTAAAAATAAAATGCTTCTTCCTTGTCTCTCTTCCTCTCTGCCTGTCTACTCACCTTCATTCATTTAAAAAAAATTTCATTATTTCACATGTGGATATCCAGTTATACCAGCACCATGTTGAAAAGGTAATTCTTCTCCCAACTGAATGGCCTTGACACCCTTGTTGAAAATCAACTGACCACAGATGTGCTTTTTTCTTCTTCCTAGATTCTTAATCCTATTCCATATATCTACCTTCATACCAACACCATGCCTCTGCTATTATCATAGCCTTGAAGTAAATTATAAAATTGAGAAGTGAGTTCTCCAATTTCGTTGTTTTTCAAAATTATTTTATTTTGTGTCCCATGTGTTTTCATATGAATTTTAGGGTTATTGTGTCCATTTCTTCAAAAATGAAAGTTAGAATTTTGATAGTGACTGTTTAGATCAGTGAATCAAATTTGAGGAATGTTGCTCTCTTAATAATATTAAATCTTCCAATTTATGAATATGGAATATCTTCCATTTATTTAGATCTTCCTTAATTTCTTTCAATAATATTTTGTGGCTTTCAGTGTATAAGTGATATACTTCATTGGTTAAATTTATTCCTTTTTTATGCTGTTGTTAATGGAATGGCTTTCTGAAGTTCATTTTCAGATTGCTCTTTGCTAGCATATAGAGCTACCACTGATTTTTGCTTAAAACCTTGTATCCTGTAAGCTTATTAGCTCAAATTTTTTGTGTATGAATTCTTTCATTTTTCCTATATGAAATCATATCATCTACTAATAGAGATACTCTTACTCCATCTTTTCTAAGCTGTATTACTTTTATTTCATTGTCTTGCCTAATTGTCCTGACCAGAATATCTAGTCCTATGTTGAACAGAAGTAATGAAATGACGTTATTGCCTCATTCTTGATTTTGAAAAGCTTTTAGTCCTTGACCATTAAGTTATGATGTTAGGCATATATTTTTCTTTGGGTTTTTCATAGATGCCCTTTACCGAGTAATGGAAGTTTCTTTCTATTTCAATTTGTTAAGTGTTGGTTTTTTTTCATCACAAAAGGTGTTGGATTTTGTCAAATGCTTTTTCTCCTTCTATGGAGATGATCTGTGTGGTTTTGTCCTTTATTCTATTAAGATGGTATCTTATTTGTATGTTATTTATACATTGCTATTTTTATGTTGAAACTTGAATTCCTTGCAGAAATCTGACATGGTCATGATTTATAATCCTCTTTACATATGTCTGGATTTAGCTTACTAGTATTTTGTTGAGGATTTTTCTACCATTATTCTTAAAGGATGATGGCCTGTTGCTTTCTTGTGATTTTTTTTTTTTTTCTTCTGGTTTTGGCATCAGGATAAAACTGGTCTCATAAAATGAGTCTGGAACTATTTCCTCCTCTTCTGTTTATTTGGAAGAGTTTGTGAAGAATTAATGCTATTTTTTTCTATCAAATGTTGGAATCCACTAGTGAAGTTATCTAATCCTGGTCTTTTCTTTTGGGGAAGCTTTTAGTCCCAGCTACATTTCTTTACTTGTTACAGATCCAC
Source organism: Solenodon paradoxus (assembly GCA_004363575.1). Taxonomy (NCBI): domain Eukaryota; kingdom Metazoa; phylum Chordata; class Mammalia; order Eulipotyphla; family Solenodontidae; genus Solenodon; species Solenodon paradoxus. Next base: position 370,389 of record RJWH01000653.1, read on the forward strand.
CCAGATACTCTATTTCTTCTGGAGTCATAAATTTGGTAATTTATGTTTTTTTTAGGAATATATTTTATCTAGGTTATCAAATTTGCTGGCATACAATTGTATAGAATAAAGATGATAATTGTAAAGAATAAATTGTAAAGAATATTTTCATATAATCTCTCTTCTGAAAAGTTAGTAGCAATGTCCTCATTTTCATTTCTGAATTTACTAATTTGAGTCGTCTTTTCTTGGTCTAGCTAATGTTTATCAACGTTGTTGATCTTTCTAAAGAATCATCTGAGTACTGGTTTATTAATGCCTTTGTTTTCACATTCTCTATTCCATTCATCTGCTCTGATCTTTTTCCCTCCTTCTTCTAGGTGGGGATTGAGTTTGCTCTTCTTTTCCAAGTTTCTTAAAGTGCAGGGCTAGATTATTGATTTGAGAACCTTCTTTTTTAATGTATGTGCTTAACAGTTACAAATTTCCTCCTGGTATAGCTTCCACTTCCATTTTAGTATGTTGTGCTTTTGTTCTTGTCTTATCTCAGAGCTTTTATAATTTCCCTTGTGATTTCATCTGTGATCCATTAGCTATTTAAGAGTGTGTTCTTGTGTACCCCTGTGGCTCAGCAGCTAAGGAGCAGGACAAGTAAAGTCCAAGGACCTGAGTTTTAGATCCAAGGTCAGGTGTAAGAAAAACTGAAAGGAGTGTTATTTGCACACATTCATAAATTTCCCAATTTTCTTATTGATTACTAATTTGATACCATTGTGGTTGGAGAACACTTTGTATTATTTAAATTCCTATAAATTTATTGAGACATATTTTATGTTTAATGACGGTCTATCCTGAATAATGCTCCATATGCATTTGAGAAGAATGTAAGATCTGCTGTTGGGTGGTGTCCTATAGACGTCTATTAGGTCTCTCCGATTTAGACTGCTGTTCAAGTCTTTTATTTTCTTGCTAATCTTCTGTTTAGTTCTACACATTATTCAAAATGAGATATTGAAGTGTCTATTATTATTGAGCTGTTTATTTCTCCTTTCAATTCTGAGTTACTACTTTATATATTTTGAGACTGATGTTGGATGCAAATAATAATGGGTTTTACATTTCTGTTGCCTATCACACATTTTTACTTAAATATGACAAAGTTAACTGAGTTCATTTATCCATATTCCAAAAGAGGTAAAAATCTAGTCAGGGGTCAGCAAAGTTTTCTTTTACAAAGCCAGATAGTAAATATTTTAGGTTTTGAGAGTTACTTGGTCTGTCGCAACTATTCAATTCTTTTGTTTTAGCACAAAAGCAGTCAAAGACAATGCATAGCTGTGTTTAATAAGCACCTTCTCTCCTTTCTTCCTCTGGGAATAACAGAAATGCAATAAAATATTTTCTTTATAAGCTGCGACTATTAAAGAAATGACAGAAGGCATTTAAAGTAAGGTTTTTGATAGACAATTATTGTTTAAAAATCAGTAAAAGCTCTTAACAGGCAGGATATAAAAAGTTGCATGCCACAGGGTATTTTTTAAATAGGACTTTATTGAGTAACTGTATGAGCAATGAAAATATTCACTAACTTAACTGCCCAAACTTTTGTTCCACTGTGAGCATTTGACCTATATTGCCTATCTAAATAAAGGCAAGCTTTATTTATAAATTTGGGAGATCTCTCCTTATTCATCTGTCTCACCCCTAACACCTATCAGAGGGCCAGGCATAAAGAAGGAATTGAAATATGCCTTGAATCAGGGCCCACAATTAAGTAGCTTGTGAGCCAAACATGTTTTGTTTGGTCATTATCTAAAAATGAATTTGAGTGTCTTTAGGTAAAGATTCATCCTCCGGTTCACCATATGTCATACTGCTTCCTACTATTGAATATTATTTCTGTTCTTGGCCAGTGGAGGCATTTTAATTTGTGTCTCATATTTTAAATAAGAAAAAAAAAATTACAACTTGTCGTTATCTATATACTAGAGTTTGTTGATATAGTACTGAAACCTCTTGAACCTGTCAGTAATGTTTCTATGTGCACATTAATAAAATTATCTTTTCTTAAATGTATTATATTCTCTGGAAACATCTTCACAATCCAATATAGAATATGTTATGCACAAGAGTACAGTGTATAAAATAAATGTATTTATATTAAAAAGAATATAAGGAAATGACCAAAATGCCAGGTGATTAACCTGAGTTGTGAGATTATAGATTATTTTTGTTTGTTTATTTTATGTGTTTTTAAGTTTTCTGAAGTGAGCATGAAATGTTTATAATCAGGACAAATATTTTGCAAAAATAAAACTTTCACAATTCAAGTTGACTGTCCTTAGTCTTTAAATCTGAGATGAAGAAAATAAAAAAATAAAAAAAAAAAAGAATGTCAATTTGTTCTCAGGCACAGTGCTAGATGTTTTACATTCACCCACAAAATCCTGTGAGGGAGGGGTATAACCCCCAATTTTCGATACACAGAATTGAAGGACAGGCTTCCCCAAGAAGTTCAGACAGGCCTTCCCAACACGTGTCACAGTGGTTTGTAGATTATTTCGAGCTAAGGTCAACTGAGGTCCTGTAAGCTCAAAAAAACAACTAAACAACAAAACCTTTTACCCTTCACTTAACTATCTAGAAGAATGAAAAGTGGGCATCATACCTAGATTTAGGGTTAATACCAGAAATAACCTTTGTATCTGAATAACTTAACTACAAGGCAGAGAGGAGAAAGAAAATGGAGGATAAGGGCATAGAAATGATCACTTATTCATAAATGCATTAATATTTCATTTCAACTATTTAAAAACACTGTTAGAGAGCACAGGGCATACAGAAACAGGCATGTACACATCAAAAGACAGCACACGGATGACAGTTTCGGGACACAGGGAAAATTCCCCGATCCCTCTGAGGTTCTTCTTGGGCTGGTCAAGCAAAACAAATTAACATCAGAGAGATTCACTGGAGGGAAAAAATCAAATTTAATGATATACATATGGAGAATTTACATGACTTTAAATTCTAAAGTTAATTAGGGCAAACTGAAGACTTACATCCTGAGCTTAGTAATGGGATAGGGACATGGGGCATCAAGGAGATGGGGGTTGGGGTTCTCACATGACAATGAGATGACTTCATAGGACAAAACTTTGTCTCTAGATGTTTGCGCTACCCTAAGATAGGCTTCTCCGATAACAAGTTATTATCAGAGAGGACCCTGTATCTAGGTAAAGTTTATTCTTTAAGGTAATGGTAATAGTTTCTCCTGAGACCCACAGAGCCTTGATTGACCTTAGTTCCACACACCAACATGACACATGGAAAAAGCCTGCTCTGGACATCTTAGAAAATATCTATCTAAACTGGGGTTTGTTTGTTTTTTACCCCCAGTCCCAGTCTCAAACTGGGTCTGTAGGCATAACATGGCCTTAGCCATCTAAGCCACAGGGGTGTGTCTGTCTGGATATTTTTGGGAGACAAGGCCTACCACAGGCCTTCTCTGTTTACTCAACATAATATCGTTTTATCCTACTAACGGAGCATAATAAAATCAAATGCTTGCCAACAATAAATCAAAGAAGGAAAGTAAGAGTCAGCTGAGAGTACATCTTGTACAGAGTAAGTACAAAATGAGAGTAAGAAGGAATCATTTCCGTCTGGAGAGACAAAGTGGGTAGGAGAAGAGGTGGGTGTCCATACCAGGCAAAGGAGTCTGATCTTTCCTGAATGCCAGGCCTGTACTGGCCCTCTCCCCCAACCAAGGGAGATGAAAGCCCCTCAAATTCTCAACTGCATCTGTTACCTAAGACCCTCTCTGTCTTTGTCCCTTGCCCAGCTGATAAGTCTATTATCCATTCAGAAGTTCATTTATTCACAAATCATGGAGTGTCTGGTACATGCCCGGGCATATAGATATTAAACAAGTAAATACATCTGGAAAAAAAATTCAGGGAAGTAAAGAAAAAGGTGAGAGAGAAAAATGTGAGGAGTTTTTAGATTGGATTTTCAGGAACGAACTCTTTGAAGATAAGTAACATTTAAACAGAGCACTTCAGTGTGAAAAGGAGCCAGGAAGATTCCTGGTTGAAGGGGAGATTTCCAGCAGAGGGATCAGCCTGAGCAAAGAAACTGAGGGAAGAAAGGGACTAGTGGATAAAAATTGAACATGTAGTCTCTGTAGAAGAAAGCTTGCTGCATATCAAAGAAAAGGGAGTGATTTTGGGGGGGAAATGAAAGTTGAGGGAAATCAGGGCTTTGTACTTCCTGTTACAAATTTGAATTGTACTCTAAATGCAATGAAGCAACAGCAATGAAACAGATGCTGTCCTGGTCTTCCTTGGCATACAACCTAGTGAAAAAATATAAACCATTAAACAACTATTTTTAATCATGTCGGAAGTGTTAGGACAGGGGACAAATAGAGTGTTGTAGGAGCAGTAAGGACAGGCACCTAATTCAATCTGAGAGTTATGTTTGCTCTCCAACAACTTCTTAATCAGTCATGAAGTCTTCATGCAACCTTCCAATCTATCTTCCACACAGCTCCCTGTCACCTTTCCTTAACACAAGTGATACTATGTTAAATCATCCAGGGCCTTTCAGAGGATAAATTCCAAACTCCTTGATCTCACGTCACCCTTTGGCCTTTTATCTTCTTAGTTTACACTCCTTACTATAACCTATCAATGATTTTCAAACTTTTTTCAACTCAGCCATAGTAAATCATATATTTTACCAGTACAACCACACCTAGCCACATAAAACAACTCTGTTCTTATTCAGGAGTGCCCTACCTTTCCTTCTTTATTATTTGTTCACCTAGCAAATTCCTAGTGCCTTTCAAGTGTCAGATCAAATGTTACTTCTTCAGAGAAACCTTTCCAGATATTGCCCCAGTAACCATGCTTCTACCCTGAGGTGTCCCAGGGGATAGCACATCTTAAATGACAACCTAGTCATGTCGGGTGTATTAAAATGACTTGAAAAGAAAAGAAAAAAAATTAGTCTGCTGTGGACTAGATTTCTGAACATTAGTGACTTAGCTGTTTTGTCTCAGCAGCAAACTAGGGTCTAATGTGAAGTAAAAGTCAGGTGATCTCATGCTAAGGAAATAAAAACTGATCTCACCTTGCACCACCCTCCGCACACCCTCACCATCTTGGCTGTGCACCAGACTGGCTTCTTTCTGTTCTTCAAACACTCCAGTCTTTCCTCCAAGTCTAACGGTAGCACTCTACGCAGATGGGCTGCTCCTATTGTATCTCCAGACCAAGTCTACCTCGGAGGAGCTGTTTTGTCCAACCTCCCATCACATTTCCTTTGTCTTTATGGCATTTATCCCTCATAGAGACCCTTATTTTCTGTTTATCTGTCTCCCTCGTTAGAATATTACCTCTTGGAGGGCCACGGTCTACCGTGCGCTCCCAGTAACTTCAGCAGCCAGGACCGCGCTGAGGGACCAGTCCTAGAGCCACTTAGAGGGTTCCCAGGCAGAGCCCCAGTCCCAGGCGGGGGACTGGGACACACGGCGGGAAGTGAGGGGCCAGGTGCCAAGCTTCGCGCCTACCAGTAATAAGTGACAGTGCAGGCGGTGCACACCCGCTCGGCCGGAGCTTCGCACACCTCACAGCAGAGCCGGCGCCCCTTGGGCACCGCCAGCGGGTAGATCACGTTCATGCTGCGGCGGGCGGCGTCGGTCTCCAGGACGGTTGCCGGGTGAGGCCAAGAGGGACGCCGGTGTCACGTGACCACCACAGGGCGCCCTCTTTCGCAGGATTTCAAGGACAGAGGGTGGGCGTGACTCGCCTGACACCAGGAATGTGTTTGTGGGGTTAAAGAGGACAATAACAAAATAACCCAAAAAGCAAAACCAAAACCAAAAGAGCCCATTCACAAGTCTCCAAAATTAATGGTCGGGAAATCTGATTCTAGTGGAATCCAAGACCAGGAAGGGCTGTACGGTGGCCAGGACGGAACAAACGTAGGCCGTTCTTCACCGTTGCTGGGAAACTAACGGGAGGGGATGTGACCCTCCAGTTGCCCAGGTAAGCACTCCGTCTGACCACGGTCAATTTCACTGGGCTGCGGGGCAGAACGAGCATTCCTCCCAGACTAGCAGACACCCAGAGCGAGCACCTCGCATGGCGCATCTGGCGCTTTCTCACTACTGCGACTGCGCGTGGACGCGGTCCCGGACAGGGGGCGTGGCCCCGGCGGCTCCGGGGCGTGGCGCCGGGGGCTCTGGAGAGTGCGCAGGCGCGGGGTCGCCCCGGGACAGATGGCGGAAGTTGATCTGGTCGCTGAGTTTCCCCAGCCGGCCGGCGCTGCGCACTGGGCCGAGGTTATGGCTCGCTTCGCAGCCCGGCTGGGCGCGCAGGGCCGACGTGTAGTGCTGGTCACGTCCGGCGGCACCAAGGTCCCCCTGGAAGCGCGGCCAGTGCGCTTCTTGGACAACTTCAGCAGCGGGCGGCGCGGTGCAATCTCGGCCGAGGCCTTCCTGGCCGCAGGCTACGGCGTCCTCTTCCTGCACCGTGCTCGTTCTGCCTTCCCGTTTGCCCACCGCTTCCCACCCCAGACCTGGCTGTCTGCTTTGCGGCCCTCCGGCCCAGCCCATTCGGGCTTGCTGAGCTTGGAGGCCGAGGAGAATGCACTCCCGGGCTTTGCATCAGCTCTGCGGAGCTATCAGGAGGCTGCTGCCTCCGGGACCTTCCTGGCCGTAGAGTTCACCACTTTGGCGGACTACTTGCATCTCCTGCAGGCGGCAGCCCAGGCTCTCAATCCATTAGGTGCGTCCCTAGGGAGTCCATCGGTTGCCTGCAGGCAGAGCCTTTCTCCCCCCCCTCGTTACCTGAGGGTCGAACAGTTGAATTGAAAATGAACTGAACCCTTACCCCTCTCCGATTTATTACACCGTGTGCTTCTTTTTGCAGGCTCTTCTGCGATGTTTTACCTGGCTGCGGCCGTGTCAGATTTCTATGTTCCTGTCTCTGAAATGCCTGAGCACAAGATCCAGTCATCTGGGGGCCCACTGCAGGTGATGGGCGCTTCTCTTCCAGAGATCTGGTTCCCTATAGAGTTAATTCCCTCTTAATCTGGAGATGGCCTTTCTGCATTCCTTTTGTGCTAGGCACTAGAGATATAGAGATGAATAAGACACCGCCCTCCCTCAAGGATCCCACAATCTAGTGAGAGAGATGGACACAAACATAATTACAATACAGAGTGATAAATGCTCTAGTAGAGGTAACGTACAAAGTGCAGTCAGAAGATGGGGTGAGTGCATCTTGGGGTACTCAAGGAAGGTTTTCTGGAAATGGGTTGAACTGAGTTTTAAAAGATGAGCAGAAGCCTGGAAAGTGGTGGGGGTGAAAGACATACTGAAGAGACAACTTTCTTTATAGAAGACTAGTCCTTCTTAAGGAGCTTGGACTTTATATCTTGTGGAGTCTTGGGATACACAGGAGAGTGAGATAAAGTTTTTTTAGAAGAACATTCTGGCATCAGTATAAAAGGTGAATTAGAGAGAATGCAGGGGTTAGATTAGTTGGAGATTATTGCTTTAGTTCAAGGAATAAATGTAGGAAGGGTAGTAATGTTGTTGGGATTTCATATAATCTGACTTCTTGGAAACTGAGGGAGTTAGTCCTTTATTGGACGATACAAGTAGAATTTAAATAGGAAATTCTGTCTGTGGGATACTTGCTGACTTTGTCAGGGCGTTCCTTTGTTCCTTTCTTCAACAAATATTTTCTGAATTTGTACTATATGCCAGGTACTCTCCTAGGACTTGGAGAGCAGAGAAAAGAAACAACATGCCCTTGTGTTGCTTGTACTCTACAGAGGCGACAATAAGGAAGTCAAATACATTTTATGTTAGGTAATGATAAATGCTACGGGGAAAAGTAAAGCAGGGAATAGGCATGTGATCCCTGTCACAATGTTAAGAACTTTTTGAACAGGAAAATTCTGATGATTAGCTTAGTGATTGAATACTTTTTAAGTTTTGGGAGCTTTAGTTAGTCCTATGATTTTTCGTTCTATCTTGAGATATACAAAACAACTCAACATTTCTCTTCAAAGGGATGAAGAGTGTTATAGTAGGAGTTTTAAGCAAGTGAAAATAAAATCTGTTCTGTATCTCTGTGCTAAGTTTTGTTACAAGGGACCGTTATTAAATGGAATCAAATAAGACAATCTAACAGTGCAAGAAGTATCTTGAGTCTAGTGGCCCCACTTTATTGAGCTTCTACCAAAGTAACATTTGCATGAATAGATTATTTGCATTTGTTATTTGGGGATTTGGTTTAGAAAATAATAGGGTATGTTTGGGAAAATGTCATGCTTTAGATTCCTCTAATTCCTTAGAGTTCTCAAGGTTCTTAATAATGATGACTGTGGCAGAGGAGGGCAGATTCATGAGACATGGTTTGCTCCATGTTTTATGGACATGCGTAAGAACCTGTATAGGAATTTGTATTCTTCATGTATTAAGAATACAGAATATGTATTAACTTTTTAAATTTGGCATCATTTTGAACCAAACAGGGGCAAGGCTTCTAAGGTAAACATCTAACATGCTTTGAAAAGTTTAGCAATGGTAAATCCTACTTAAATTGACACAGCTAAGAATCTGAGTCCCTGCTTTCTTAGTTTCCATAAGATGGGCGTAGTAGGTAGTAAACTTTATTTGCTTATAAAGCTTTTCTTTTCTCAATACAGATAACGATGAAGATGGTGCCAAAAATGCTTTCTCCTTTGGTTAAAGACTGGGCTCCCAAAGCGTTTATAATTTCCTTTAAGTTGGAGACTGACCCCTCCATCGTAATTGATCGTGCACGGAAGGCTTTGGAAATTTATCGACATCAACTGGTGGTGGCTAATATCCTCGAGTCACGGCATTCTTTTGTGGTTATTATAACCAGAGACTCAGAAACTAAGTTATTACTGTCTGAGGAAGAAGTAGAAAAAGGTGTAGAAATAGAAAAAAAGATAGTAAATGATCTTAAGTCTCGACACACAGCATTTATTTGTGACAAAAACTGAAGTAAAAAGTTCTTCTAGGATCAAAAAGTGTTCAGTGGACCAGGACTCTTATAGGTGGTGAGAACTAGACTAAATTTGCTTTCATAAAAACAAAGAAAATGAAAGGACAAAGCAGTGAGGGGCATGCAGGTGGATAAGCTTTGATATTTGTCTCTTTAAGGTCATTTCATACTCACTCAATATGAAAACAAAAGCAAAGCAGTTACGACCAAACCACCTGATAGACTGACCTGAATGTCATCTTTGAAAATGAATACAAGGTGTTTCTCACCTTTAAAAGAGAGCTTTTTGGGAATTATATTCCTCAAAATATATAAATAGGGCCTGAATATCAGCCTTCTTCACAATATAAGAAGGATTACAGATGCATGAATGGCTGTGCTTTGAAGATCAAATATGCTAGGCCTTGAGGACTATGGTGATTTTTAAAAAGACAAATGTGTGATTGGGGAAATGGTTACATAATAAATGAAGTGCAATAAATTGTATACCCAAAAGCTGACAGAATGGTAAGGATGTTTTTGTTTTAAATTTATCAAAGGTAGGAGTCAAAGAGAAAGACATTTCCCTGAAGATAATTGCATGTAGAATGATAAACTTCCCACTGCATTTATTTTTTGCTTCTTGTCCTAGATTCACCCCATATTTGAGTTAATTTACTTGTCAAATATTTGAGGACTATTCTTCAGGGAAACCTGGGCTTCCACCTGCGACCAGGCATGGGCCAATTGGTGACCTCTGCCTAAGGGGAACATTACAGCATGACAAAAGAGCATGGGCTTTCTAGTCATCTTAGCTAGATATGACCCCTTCCATCTTTGCCACCTGTTAGCTTTGTGAATTTTTGACAAGTGAGTTAACCTCAGTTTCTTCCTGTATAAAATGATAATGAATCTCTGCAAAGTAATGCTATTTGTTGTGAGGATTAAATAAAAAATTTAGTGCAAAGCATTAGTCCTGTGCCTGGCACATAATTCACATGCATAAATGGTTAGAATTACTGTTTTTCTCACTTGTCAAGTGCCCTGATCCTTGAACCCTTGAGAACTTTTCAAAGCTCTTCTCACAAAGTGCTGGACTTTGAGTTGGGAGTGTGCAAGAATCAGTTCAGAAACATCCCCTAAATGATCTGTGGAGTGGTCCAACTGCACTATGAAAAAACTACCATAGTTACTAGGTAGAAGCAGGTACAAATATTCACATATATATTTGATTTAAAGTGCAGTTTGTGATACTCCATGGAGTGCATTGGAGAAAGGAGCCCAATGTGTCTGGCTGATAATACAATAAATTGATATAAATGAGTACAGTAAATTTTAGTAGAAGAGATTTGAACAGAAATGCCAAGATGCACTGGAACACTTCTTTAAATCAGAAGTGTGATCTTGAGCAGAAGAAAAATAGCTGCAGCAATCAGGACAGTTGTGGAAGCAGCTGTCCCATTGATTAAAAGATACTCAACTTCACATCTAATTGGCAAAACCTTACAAGAAAGCGGCTTTTGTCAGCAATGGTTGCATTACTGAAGAGGCAAAAAGTAAAATGTTTTCCCCCTGCATCTATAGTTTTATGTAGATGATAACTGTCATTATTATCTTTATACGAGAAAGGTAAATGGAGGTAAAATTAGAAATGATTCTAATGTTTTTATCAGAATTATTCCCTTGGGAACTTATCCTGTTTTATTAATGCTTAAAAACGATTACCCTGTATGAATTTAAAGTGGTTTCCAATTCAGCTTGGTTTCCATTAGAGTACTAAAAGAGTATTTGCACATGTAGAAATTCAAAGAGATTTTGTTCAACAGTAAGTAGAAGTATGTAAGGAAAGAATGGTAGAGCTACCATTTGATCCAGCACTTCAACTTCTGGATATTTTTTCAAAGACTATGGAAACACTAATTTGAAAAAACATGCACACCTAAGTTCATCACAGCACACAGCCACAATAGATCATTCCATCTAAATGCCCACTGACATGAGTGGATAAAGAAGATATGGCCACTATACACACTGGAGACTACTTAGTTATAAAAATAGAAAAGATGAAATCTTTCTGTTTGAGGTGGATGGACTTGAGAGCATTATGCTAAGTGAAAAGTCAGGAAAAAGACAAAAGGCATGATCTTATTCATGTGGAATCTGAAAAAACAGCAAACAAAAGCCAATCTTTATAGACTGACACAGAATGATGGTAATCAGAGGGGTGGAGGGTTGGCATGGAGGTGGAATGAGCAGAGAAAGCTGATTTCTTGTTCATGGGGGCAACTGGACACCTGGTAGTGGGCATGATGTGGCATATATATTGGTCAAGACGTGAAGTCATACACCCGCAACATAGAGTGCTGTAAACTGTTAATACCTCAATTTTTTTTTAAAGGAAAGGAACAGGGATCACTGTGAGCAAATAAGTAACTTGATCTAGATTGGAAGACCTCACAATATTTCCCTGAGGAAATAATCTGAAACTGATAACTAGGAGTTAAGTGGGCTGCAGGTGATGGTAGTGAGCATTTTAGATGGGACAAGCAAAATACTTGCAAGGGCTCTGGTACCCAAACAGAGAGACTGAAGCACTTCCAGAAAGTATGTGATGCTATCAATCCAGATAAGCACGTAGAACTGGAAAAACTTAGGAAATGTTATGGAGAATTTGAATAAGACTAAGAAATAGAAGTACTGTCTTTGAGATACAAGCAAAGCAATGTCCTGCAATATATTAGTAAAACCAAGCTTTGATGAAATAACTAGAATCTTTCAATAAAAGCATCTAAGTAAAGATGATATAAACTTAACCCATGTAAATGTGTCATTTAGACAGTTTTATCGTAGGTGGAGGATACAGCACCTAAAACGAGTTTTTTGGTGCCCGGCACTCATAAAGATCTTGAGCCTTAGGGATAATTCTAATGAGATCCGATTTGCTCATCTTGGCAATAGTAAGCCGAGTCAAAAGGAGTTTGATTCGTCTTTGATGTTCCACGTAGTGACAGATCTAGGTCTAAAATTCACAGCTCCTGACTTTGCACTCTCTCTTTTAAGAATAAAGTTACTTCTAGAAAAATACATCCAAAGTTATTCGCTCTGGGCTCCAGATAAAGCCTGCTGAGAAACTACTGGAGAACTATAAATGCCCAGCGACAAAACTGATTTCCTGCGTTGCAAATAGGTACCTTGACGTTACCATAGTTACTACAAAGTCAATGGAATGGGTCGTACTTTCTTTACCGCCTGAAAAGTACCGCCCAACGATGCAATGACCAATGGTGTGCACCGTAACAACGGCCTCTGCAGGAAGAGCGCCCCCATGGCCAATCGGGTGCGTCGTTTCTATGATTCTTGCCGGAAGAGCGCTTTGGCGTCTCCGCGGAGAGTGTGGTTGCTATGACGCCCGGGGCTCTTAAGACGCCCCGGGCTCTGGGCTCTGGACGCAACTACGCCTCGCAGCTGAGCTGCAGTGCCGCCGAGGGTCCCGACGCCATCTCTCTCGAGCAGGCGGTTTCTGGTCTGGTTCCTGAGGGTCCCGCCTGAGCCACGAGAAGAGCGCCTCTTGGCTGCTGGTTTTCAGCATTCCAGGTCTTCCCGGCTTCTCTCCCCCGTGCGGCCCACAGCTACAGGCGCAGAGCCTCTCCTGGCTTTTCTAGCCTCGGACTGAAGGATTCGCGCGTTTTTCCAGACCCAGTAGCCTCAGCCTTTAAGATTAAGCTCCTGCTTTTGTTTAGGGAGTGCGTAGAGCATCCTCCGTCAGTGAGACAGGCTTTGCTGTTTCCGCTTCCAGGCGCACCTTCAGCGCTGCCCAGACGGCGTCTTGCGCTTGCCTGGATGCAGGCCGTTACGAAGTCCACGGAGCCGCTTCCCCTGGCTGAAGCCCGCTGAGCGAAGACCTGCCCGATGTTCCTCCTGCAGAACCCTGATTGAAGCTCTGGAGGAATTTTGTATCCTCAGCATGAGACGTCATCAAGTCAGTTACCCTCTACCTTTCCAGCTACAAGCTCATCCACTTCTCTCATCACCCCGAGCATCAGTTTTCTCGTTCTGGTCATTCCACCGCCATTTCCACCCTTTCTTGTTCACGCTGCACTTGTCCATTCATCTCCACCACCTCTGTCCCCTGTAGACCGCTGCTTTCTTGCCACAATGCTTTGGGCGACTAAGTATTTAATGTTCTCCAGCCCTGAAACCATTTGGACGATTTTCTCTGCCTCTCTGTACTCTGGAAATGTTTCTGTCTTGAGAAAACTAGAGTCTAGAATGGAAACTCGCACATTGGTAAATACACTAAATTTCTACAAACCTAGAGTGTTATGAAAATGAAGGGAAAAAGTCAAAATGCATTTTTTAGCCCATTTCAGGCTTATAGAAAGAAAATCGTTCCTTGTTTAAGTGAATACTATATTAGGCATACATTTTAGTGATGTATTCATGCGTATGAAAAAGTTATTCGGAACATATAACAGGATTTCAACTTTAAGCCCATATGAACCCAATACAATAGAACTTTCTGGAAAGGAAATGTTTTAAAGGGTTCGTGTGACAGTTCTTGCCATTTCTTCATCAGAAAGCGCTCTTTGTGGCAGAAAACAAGAAACAAAGACAATGAAAATAAGTATTTCTAGCAAGGGAGCAGGTTTAGTAGTGCTAAAAAGGTCTAGAACACAGAGCCTTAAACACAGAAGAGGATTCATTTAGATCCAGTGCAATTGCATATTAGTTTGGGAAACTTAATTTGTCCATAAGCATGTGCTCCCTGTCAAGTCTGTTTTCTCCTCATTATTCACGTTTAAATGTAAACTGAAGTTGACATTACGCAAGACATGTGCTTTAAACAAATGTTGGGGTTAGAATGATTTGGATGTTTTTATTTTTCAGGCTAGTTAAACAGTTATGTGTGATATTTCATGCTTAGAGTCAGGTCAAGTTGCCAGATACTGAGAAATTCATCTGTCTCTTCCATAGCAGATAGAACAAGAAAAAGGAGTTCTGCAGCTTTTCCCATTTTTTGGCAACTAAATGGGAACTGAATAAATTCTAAGTCTTGAAAATAGAGGCTATTAGATGCTATATTGTAAGGCATTTCCCTTTCCCTTCCCACATCTATTTATTGAACAAATATCATGGCAAGGCTAACATAATTTTTTCAACATTTCCTAGCATACCTAGCACAGTGGTTCTAAACCTGGAGGGTGATTTTGACCCCTAAGAGATATTTGTCCATGAATGGAGACACTTTCAGTTGTCACAGCTGGGGATATGTTCCTGGCATCTTGTTGGTGCAGGCCAGGGATAGGCAAAACATCCTACCATACACAGAACATTCCCCCACATCAGAGAATTATCCAGTCCAAAATGCCAGTAGTGTAGAGGTTGAGAAACCCTGTCCTAATACAGCAGTAGTTCATTTTTCTGTTCTCTGTCAATTCTTGCCCATGGTTGTTTACATTTTGCTTTTCTTTTTCAATTAATATTTTCAGCATTCAAGCATTGCTACATTGTTTCCAACTTTAAAATCTTTTTTCTCATTTGGGAATTGATAAAGAAAAGCTATATTATATGTATTGTATTGAAGATGTCTATACATTTTTAAAGTTATTTTTGTAGAAAGAAAAATGGATTAGGGTGAGTAACCTAGCAGATTTCCTTTTTTGTGGCCATGCTGTCTACTTCACTCTCTAGTGTCACACAAAGACCCTGGAATCCAAAGCTCATCCTTTTCTCAGAGGCTGGAGATGTGCTAGCATGAGGTATGGTGCTGGCCCCTTCACTGTAGTCGGAGCATACCTGCTAGGAGATAGAAGAACAAGTAGAAATGACTCACACCCATGTTCCTTGTTCTCGACCCATTTAGCATGTCTCTGTCTCAGTTCGCTTTGACAGCTTTACCACCTCATTCTTTGCATCTAGATATTTGTATGGTTCCCCCTTCCCAACAGCATTGAGTGTGCCTCTTCCCAAGAGAGTGGATATTAAAGATACTTAATTAAGCATTTATTCAGTATTTATGTTGTTGAGAATAGTGTCCTTTGTGTACTTTGTTATGTGGACAGTTTTAAGCACGGTTTTGATGTCAGAGTATTTATAATTCAAAATGGATTTATTTTATCCCACAGTATGCTCTTTTTAGAATTTTCAAATTCTGCCTCAATCTTTGGGTCTCAACAAATCCACTGGAAAAAAAGTTTGTTGTGGGATGTCATCAGCACAGGCAAAGGGACCCACATGCTGTAAGTCATGGAAACGTGAGCAACGTGAAGATCTAGAGTATCCTGGCATGAAAGGCTAATGTCAGATGTAGCAGAAGATAAGGCTGGAGAGACAGGCAGGAAGCAGATTGTGAAGAATCTCTGGTGCCAAGTGAAGGGTTTAGACTCTTCCTTAAAGCAGGGGAAATGTCAGGCAGCAAGTGACTTGTGTTCAGAGCAGTCATTCTGAGAGCTTTGTGAAGCTCAGATCGGCGAGGGCCCACCGGCCAGTAGGGAAACCTGTTGAGGAGGTTAGTACACTAACCTGGGCAAGTAGTAAGGAGTAAGGAGAGCCTAAACTAAGGCTGAAACCTCAGACATGGAGAGGATTAATTTTAAAATGATAAAAGAGGTAGAATCCATAAATCATGAACAGGTTGTATTTGAAAGTAGGATAAATACCAAGGGGCCAAGGATGACTCCCAGGTTTCTAGCTTGGAAAATTATATCAGACAGATGGAGGAGCAGCTGATGTAAGGGGAAAAAGAGTGAACAAGCAGAGCTGCTCTCTCGACAATTGAATATGCATTGGTCTTCAGTAGTACAGTCATTTTATATTGCTTTCTTTTAATTTTTTTTTTTTTTTTTTTTTTAAGGAAAGGTACAGGGAATGAAGTTGAGCAGGCAGGCAGGAAGACAGAGGAGGAGGAGGAAGTATCTTTTATTTTTATTTAGTTGTTTACATTGGTTGTTTCCCTGTGGACCTGGGACTCAAACGCAGGGGTTTATGGCTTGCGCCTTCAGAGGTGATGACCTAACTACTGCTCAACCAGGGCGTGCCTTATATTGATCTCTGATCCTTCATTCTCTTCTCTGGAACTTGTACCTCTTTGCCAGTCCTTTCTTAAGAGTGGACTTTGGTGGCCATATTTGTACCCTTGTTTCAACCTATTCCAGCCACATGACCGAATGAGGAATACACAACCAGCTTTGGAGAGAGGTACACATTCTTTGGGTGAACAACAAATAATTGTCTCTTTTTCATAAATCTGAACCAAGATGAAGGCTAGCAATAATTCAAAAAGTCACATAAATTAAGGATTTGAATGGTTATTTTCAGCTTTGCCTTGAAAGTCCATCCATGTAGAAAAGCAAGACTAAGAATGGCTGTCCATTCCATCTCCAATTCCTGTATAGCCACATTTAGTATCTAGCATATGCTTTTATATCTTATCCTTTCATTAATCCTCCTATAGTACTTGCAATTGGTTGACAATGAGAGAAAGAAACCAAAAAAATAATAATGACTTGAAAAAGATAGAAATTTATTTCTCTCACATAAAACCAAGAATAAGAGAGTCCGAAACTGATAGGGCAGCATCTTCAAACTGTCAGTGATTCAGATTTCTTCTCATGGTAATATGTCATCCATGACATGTGGCTTCCACCTCATGGTGTCCAGGATGGCTACTCAGGCTTCAACTAGTTTACCTACATTCCAACCAGCAGAAAGTCGGGAAGGAATGAGGAAGGAGGTACCCCTCTCCTTTACGACACTTCCTACAGGTGTCACAGAATTCCATTTATACCCACTGGTCAAAACATAGTTATCTGTATCTAGCAGTAGGGTAGGGAACTGTGTGATCAGTCAGAAAATTACATGCCTTATTTCTTTGGAAAAAGGAAAGAATACATATTGAAGGACATCTGGCAGTCTGTCATAAGCACTGGTATTCTATCTTTAGTGTATTTTTGCTTTTTTCTAGATAAATCCAGAGCGTAGCAAAGATGGGCTATTATTTAATATTCCTCCAACAACCCAATGAGGTAGGCATTACTCTTTGTAGCTGTAGTATTTTGGAGAGATCCAGGTTTAAGGACATTAGGTGACTTATTTAAGTGGTTTGCTCTTAGAAAGTGGTAGAACCAGAACTTGAACCAAGGTATCAGATGCCTCGGCCTTCGTGATAGTGAGAAGGGCAGAGCACCAAAGTCAGGCCCTTAGGAAAGGGTCTGTGGGAGGAGGAGGATGGGCCAGAGAAGTCAGTGTGAAAGCAAGACAAAGTCACAGAGAAAGAAAAGGAAACCCTTCAAGAGAGTTGTGAATATATATATATATATATATATATATTTATATATATAGAAAAAGAACAGGCATGTCCAGATGGATTAGGCATTTGAAGGCATTGTTTGCTGATAGTTTAAGTGCAGTGGTGATTTGAAGAGTGTGGAAAACACCACTGAAAGAGGACAATAGCTTGAGGGGGATGTAGTGGGATCAAAGGAGGCTTTTTTAGTTTCTTTATGTTTAAGGCCAAGTCATCTTCAACAAGGGCAAAAAATTAATAGAGAAGATGATAATGAGCATACAGAAAAGCTTCCTTGGAGAAGCAGTATAAAGCGGGATCTAGAGCACAGGAAAAAGGGATTGGACTTGATCAGGAAAATGGAAAGCTCTTCCGTTGAGAAGGAGAAAAGGAGAGCATATCTAATGATGCTGATGGTATGTTGGTGGTAGGGGAAGAAGTTTTCAGAGTTTTATGATGACCTGAGTTTTACTAGCGCTGTAGGAGACAGAACCACCTGCCAGGAGAGGGGAGAAGTGAAGTGTGAAGTTTGTTGGAAGAGGTGACAGTCCTGAATACTTGCTGAGCATTGCGGTAGCAGACACTGGCAGAGAATTCATAGAGTGACCTCGCAGTAGAGAAACTTGACTCAGGCTACAGACCAGGATTTGTGTTGGCCTCAGTCTGCATACTTGTCTTCTTTTTCTCCACTAGTACTTAGCAAACTAAAATAGATAGAGAAAAATCTAATGGTTAAACTTTTCCATGACTGGGATTTATAAGGAAGATGGGACAAGGAGCAAGATAATTGAGGACATTGGTGAAAAAATGATGGAAATGATTAACATTTGGGTCCTGGCTTGAGGAGGAAACAAGTGAAGCCAAAGAGTATTTGGTAGTTTTGAGAGAGGATGCAAGGATCACAGGACTAACTGTTATAAACATAATTTAAGAACAGCCATTTTGCATCCATTAGTATGGTGTGATGTGGTATGGGGTGTGTGTGTGTGTGTGTGTGTGTGTGTGCACACACATACTTATATGCTTATCTTTGCTGTCAAGGAAAAAGTTCAGTTAGAAGACATACTTGACCATCTGGAGAAAGAAGAGATCGAACCCTTTGCTATTACAGAAAAACAATTCTGTGTGTCTGACACTGGCTCAGTGAAGAGAGGCTTAGAACTGCTACCAGAAATCTAGGAGTTTGCTGTGAATCTCATGGAAGCTGTGAAAGAAGTAAGAGTTAATAACAAAGATTTAAAGGTGACTTGTGTTTTGTTCATTGCCCTTCATTAAACTAACACATTAAAAACAAATATTTGGGTGGTTTATAAAGCATTTGTATGAATTTTTTTTTCATGAATATGTCTATAGCATGTATTGGTTTGCAATCAATCAATCAATCAATCAAAAGTATAGGTACAGAATGTTTTCCAGAGATGACCAGTTGAACATCCAAATCGGTCTGCTCAGACTGGCTTTCATTAACTTGGCACATTCATTCTTGTTTTAACAACTGACCTACCGGCTAACTTTGTTGCTTGTGTATGGGGTTGGAAGCCAGATTAGCCAGTACTGTGAGTGAATCAGCTTCTTAAAGGTGGGCCTGTATAAATAAATATGAAAGAAAATTTTATAGAAGAATAGGCCTGTTAACTGACAATATGAAATAAAATTGCTAGAGGAAGCAGACTCCTATATCAGTGACTAAGGCATTCTCTCCCTGCAGGCACTCTACTGGGAAGTCAAGTTTTAATCACATGTTTACTTGGTGAACTAACGATTAAAATTTGTATAGGACTGGCTTGGATAGCTAATTTTCCATAATGGAGATATCTGTGCTGCCCTTACTTTTCGACCTATTATATCCAAGGACAAAGATACTTAACCCTAAAATAGTTGGATAATAACATCTCACTCTTTTTCATGTTTCCAGTACTAATCAGCCTACTTTCTAATACAGTCTTTCTTTAAATGAGTTAATAAATTGCCTCAGGTTGCTTAGGAATGACTCTGCTGTGTTTCTACATCTCAACTCAGATAGGTAACACGCTAAACCATAAATGTCTTACAGAGCAATCTGACTTGCAAATAGTTCCTTTATCACAAAAAGCACGAAAGCATAGTTGGCCATGAACTTGAACATTAAGCAGATAGAGGTGAAAATTTGCCCTTGAAACTGCCTCTCTGTGTAACTTTGGCAAGTTATTTAACTTCTTCGAGCTTGAAATTCCTCATGTCTTCAGAATGACTTATGAGTTTTCCACAAGTTAATATGTACAAGACAGGTCACGCATGTACTTGACACCTTGTAAGTATTTAATAAATTATAGCTATTATTAAAAATAGGTATTATAGTTCCTGCTAGTTAAAAGAGGTAGAAACTAAAGATTTCAAAAAATGTATATAGTTGGACTGCAATCCTGTACTCCTTCTGTTGCCCCGTACAGCTTTTTGTTCTAATTCTGAGGAGCTATGCGGTAGGCTTCTAAACAACTCAGCAAAATCTAATTCAGTCATTTTGGTCGGAGACTTCCTTTTAAGCATGTACATGCTAAGTAAAAGCCCATTCTCTGATTCTCCCTCCCCTGAGTGTGGAATGTGGCTCCTGGCCTTATTCCTTATATGACAAGTTCAGTCCTTCAATGTCTCTCAACCTCCTTCTTCACCTAGTCCCATAGAGTCATGGTGAAATTGAGTATTTGTTGTTCTTAATAGTGCCTGGAGTATATAATTATCTTTCAATTTGTTATTAGCCACATAAAACTATCTTTTGTGAAACTGTCCTGTTTACTAGAAACCTTTTAGAATACGGGTGTAAAGAGAATTATTGTATAGATTTTTCTCTGTCCCTGGGTATCTTCATAAGAGGACCCGATATTTTAATGGAAAAAGAAATAGAGATTGTAACTGTCCCGGAAGTTCATGGCGATGTGTCATCATGTCTTTGGGAAATGGTGTCTGATAAATAAGAGAGCTGGAAGAAAGTTTAGGTAGAAGACCCACACTTCAAGAAAGCTGAGTTTCTCAGATGATAGACACATTACTAATCTCTCAATGGCTTTCATATGAATTTTCATATGGTTCAAAGTATGAATTGTGGACTAAGAATAAGAAAATATCGAGTCTTTTTAGGTGGAAAACCTTCCAAACCACATCTATAACTTAAGAGCAGAAAGAAAAGTATTTTCTCATGGTTAAAAGGAAAACAACAACTTAGATACATGCATTTAAACATTTAAATTCAGATTTTAATTTTTTCTAATTCAAAAAACGTGGGAAGTTTGGAACATTTGGGAAATGTAGAGAGGTAGAAGGAAGGAAAATTATTACATGATTTTCCATTTCTCACAAAGTACTTGAAATGTACATTCTGTCAATTTTTAAAAATAAGTATTCTGAAATGAATGTGAGAGAATGTAGAATGGTTACTTTTCACCGTTCTGCTGCATTCACCACATTGTGTCATATTTATCTATGGCAGTTCCTCTGGGGCAGAGATCATGTCTTAGTCTTAGTAGTTTCTATGTCTCCACAGCATCCTTCTTGTGAAGTTCTTAGATGTTAAAGACTCAGAAAATCTTTATTAAGTACTACAAATCTACAAGGGGAGATATAGGCAGCACCCCTTTAGAATATCCTCCTTTGTTTAACTCCAGAAATTAGATGTTATTATTAAATGTGGTCAGGATTTATATGTATGTATGTATATATGTATGTATTTATACACACATATATTTGTTTGTTTTTAAGGAGGAGAGG
Source organism: Solenodon paradoxus (assembly GCA_004363575.1). Lineage (NCBI taxonomy): Eukaryota > Metazoa > Chordata > Mammalia > Eulipotyphla > Solenodontidae > Solenodon > Solenodon paradoxus. Next base: position 391,425 of record RJWH01000653.1, read on the forward strand.
TGCAGGCAGGAATGAAGTTGAGCAGAGGCAGGCAGGCACAAAGAGAGGAGGAAAAAGCACTTTATTTTATTTAGTTGTTCATCTTGTTTTTTCATTCTGGCCCCCAAAAGCAAACCTGGGTCCCTGGGGTGTATGTGGACTGAGCTTTCTGCTGGAGGTGACTGACCAGACTGCTACTCCACCAGGGCATACCTTTATTTACCACACATTTTTGTTTTCTTTGCTCAGTATTTTCCCTTACAGTGCAGCTATTCCACATGGGAACTTTTTTTTTTTTTAAACTTTAGAATTTCCTCTCATCAGGAAAGTTGATGAAATGTCTGTTGATGAAAGGTGTTCTTTATCTTGAATCTCAGGCACTCTTGTTTTTGTACTTGTTTTCCATTGGAGATAATGAATTTTCTTTTCCTGGTGGATATTGTTTTTTTTCATATGGTGGTTACATTTTAAAAGTTTTCTTTAATTTCTTGTGACGTTTTTTAGTTATTCTCAGCAGGAGAGGTGTCCAGGGCTCTTGCCATTCTACAAGAAACAAAGTACTCTATGTCCCGCTGCCAACATAAATTAGTTCAGGAAGGACTGGTAAAGAGGAATGATGTCATCATTGCATGGAAGTTCATAAAGAGTATTTCCAGCATGTCGATGACTTGGCTACCAGAAAGCCTTGGACTTTGTACAGTGAAGCCCATTCATCTCATTCTTCCTCTGGACTAGTTTGGTCATATATTTTACCTTAGAAGTACATATTGCAAAGAAAACTCTAATCTTTGTGCATTTTGCCTTTATTTTCATAGCTTTGCAAACTCAACTTTTTTTTTTTTAACTCAACTTATAGCAAGTCTGACTTTTTGAAAGAATGTTAAAATGTTATATTTGCTGACCTATTTCTTTATTTTTAGGAATTTTATGCTTTAAATATACTAGTGTATTAGGATTGCTTCTCTTTTCTCAGTGAAATAAGCAGCAGCATTATCTACTGAGAGTGAAAATGGGGAAGGCGGTATTAAGAGACAGGAGGAGAAAAAGGAATGAAATAAAGGTCTGCCTTGAGAATGAGAGGTGACCAGGAAAATGTAGGAGACCTACAAGAACTCACTTGAGGTTAGTAGACAGGACTATAAAGTGAATATAAGTGGAATATAAAGAAATATAAAGTGAAACTGACTGTGCCCTGACTGCAGTTTTCTGCAGCTGTGTGCAGGTTCTGGATGAGGGGCAGAAGAGGTGGAGAGTTGAATTTAAACAGAGGGGAGTTGTGCCAACCAAGCAGAATAGAAGAAAGAGGACCAGGCTATTGTGTTTTCAAGATAACAATTATAATGGTGGACTACAGCATCTACATTGGGTTAAGAAAGTAAATGAGAGCAGGAGGCGGAGAGTAAGGAACATTGAAATGTGTTTAAGGACAATGGGTTATAGTTTTCAATGTGGCGGAAAATTTGCTGAAATTGAACTGCTAATACATTGGAAAAGATGATTGGAGAACAGATGCTTGAAATTGAGACTTGAAATTGAGGCAACAGATATTGCTTATAAGAAAGTCTAGGATATTGCTATAGAGTAGGTGACTGAGATAGGATAGAGGACTAGATCTTCAGAAGTTGGCTGGTAAAGGGACTAAGAAACTGGGCCACTTGAATAATCATTAACTTGAATATTAAAATCACCAAGAATTTTGGGCAGAATTAATTGAGTAATCTTGGACAAATTATTTGGCTTCTTAGTGCCTAAGTCATTGTCTCTTAAATAGGATAATATGATTCCTACCTTATTGGGTTGAAAGGATTACATGAAATAAATATATATAAAATGCTTAGTATAATATCTGCAACATAGCAAGTTCTCAATACAACAACACTATTTTTTTTTAAAGGAAAGGTGCTGGCAGGAATGAAGGGGAACAGAGGCAGGCAGACAGGAAGACAGGAAAAAAAGCTTTATTTCTTTTATTTAGTTGTTCATCCTGGTTGTTTCCCTGGCCCCATGTCTTGAACCAGGGACCTTGGGATGTATATGGGCTGTACCCAGCCACTGTACTAATAGGGCATACCTTGATTATTATTTCAAAAGTTTTCAAACACCCTAAAGAGCTGAGAAGAAGAGTGATAGTATCAGTATAGCTTATTTGTTCTAATTAATTTGTTATCTAAGAACTCATTCAGCTTCTTGTAAAAATAGTTATTTGCTTGCATTTTGGGCAGTTTTATTTTTCTTTCTTCTAACAGAAGTGCAAATAAAAGAGGTTGAAGAAATGTTGTGTCAAGAGGCTTTGTCTGAAACAGTTCTGAGCAGCCCTAGTGAACAGATTGCATGCTTGCTGGTGGAGAGAGAGTGCACTCTCGAGGGAACTAGAACTTGGGGACCCCAAGCCGGAGTCACAAAGACGTGTGATGAGTAACCTCCAAAAAGAATTTCCCCAGGTATTCAAAACTTAACTAAATAATTGAATAACAGATGGGCCAGTTAAAAAAAATGCATCTTTTCCATTTAATCTTCTTTTGTTAAAGTATCAGGAAGCCAGTTTTAAGAATGCAGGCTTTGGGTTTGGATGGTCTTCCTTTGCCACTTATTAGCAGCACACCTTTGAGCAAGTTATTTAACTTGTGAGCTTTTATTTCATCATCTGTAAAATCTAGGAACAACTCACCTACTCCACAAGGTGGTCATGAAAATGCAATAACATACGTAAAGTTTTAGAATAGCATCTCACACATTCATGAACATTATTGGTACTTACTGTGAAATGATCATGTTTCAGGCTTTGTGCTAGTGTATGTAGAGGCAAAGTCAAGTTAAACGTGATCTGGATTAAATTGCAAGGAATTTGCAAGCTAATGGAAGAAAGAAAGGGTTATAGCTCAGTGTAAAATGTTTTATGTTAAGACAGCCAGACAGAATGGATAGGGCAACAAGGAAAGAAATCACTCTAGAGGAGGTGATATGTTGAGTAATATTCTGAAAACTGAATAAATGTCAGGTAGATGAAGAAGTTGGGAAAGGCATTACTGACCAAGGGATCATGTTGGTTCATGTGAGTGAATTACTGAAAAGTATAGTTGGAAATGTTTTCAGGAATCACCTCATGGTGAGATTCACATGCTAAACTAATTATTTGGACTCAGAACCCAACAATGTTCTGAACTACATTAGAGACATAAAAATATTTTGAGTATATGAATGGTTGACTTTTTTATATAAAGTCTGTAGAGTCCCCAAACGATTTTGAGAGTACCAAGCTCTCATTTCTGCTTTAGAAAAATAACTCTGACAACAGTGGAAAGATGGGTTAGATAGAGGCTAGGTTGGAAGCAGAGACTTCGGGGGAATTATACAATAATTAACTACAGAAAAAGAACCAGAGACAAGACCCAGAGTGTAAATAGAGGAGGGAAGGTGAATTAAGGAATTATGAAGCAGATGGAATCAAGGAAATAAACTGGACATGGTGAGTGCTGGGATCAATAAAGAGGAAGCTTAGTTTAGATAATCAATGGTGGAGGCTGACAATAACCCAGGTGCCTGGAAGCTAGGAAAACCTTGACCCAGAGGTTTTTGTCCCTAGAGCCTCCAGGAAGAAGCCTAGGGCTGGATAGTTAACTAAAACCTTTTAAGTGTAAAATCACTTTGTAAACAATGGTTGCTAGAATGGCAGATTTACTTCTTGTATTTTTTCTGTGAATGACTTCCTTGTGTCATGACAATAAATACTGGAGTCAGTGATTCAGTGTGGCAATTTGGGGTGACAGTTCCCCAATTTGTCCATTCCCTGACCCCACTTTCTTTCTATTTTGGACTTTTTCTTTCTGTTTCTCAATCCTTCACATCCCCTCCCTTCAAGTTCAATCCCTGGGAACTAGCCCGACAGGTGGGGACAGGATCTTGGATAACTCTAAGGCTACTCAGTCACTGATAGCTTTTAGTTTTCCCATTAATGAATATAAAGAATTAAAATAGGTACTCCCAAGGTATTTTGTTATTATAAAATGTAATCCATACAATTTTTGTTGTGTCCCCAGTAACATTTTGTTTAAGCTATTGTCATTTACCTCACTATAGAGTAATTAGTAATTATTTCTTTTTTCTTGTAGAAATTGAAAAGCTGATTCTAAAATTGATATTGCAAAAACCTAGAAGAGCCAGAACAGCTTTGAAAAAGAAAGAAATAGATTCATACTTCCTAGTTTTAATCTTTGCCAAGGCAAGCCCCAATGGAGCTATGGTTAGGTCACTTTGCCTCCAAAAGAGCAAGCCACATACCCCTGGGTTGGAGTCCCATGTCTAGGGGACCAACTAAATAAAAATAAAATAAAAATGTTTTCTCCTCCTCTCTCTTCTTGCCTGTCTGCCTACTTGTCTTCATTCCTACTGGCACTTTTCCTTTTAAAAAAAATTACCAAAAACCTGCAGTAACTAAAGTGTGGTATTGCCATAAATATAGGTCAATGGAACAGAATAAAGAATAGAAATTATGATGACATCTGCCTTTAATGTCATCCAGTTGATCTTTTTCTTTTTTTATGCTTAGTGTTTTTCTATCTTAAGAAATCCTTGTCTTGTAGGATTTTGATTTGGGGTTGTAGAAATCAATCTAAGAAGAATCTGTGAATCAAAGTCTATATTTTTAAAAAGTGAACTATCTTAAAATAATGATGCATTAATAATCATGGAATGTCTGTCCATTTATTTTTCTAAAGTATATAAGCCAAGTTTTATAATTTCCCCACATAATCTTGCATACCTTTTGTTACATTTATTCCTAGGTACTTCATGTTTTTAGCTGTTATTAATAGTAAATGCTATTCTTAAAAAGAATGTAATTTTCTAATTATTACTAGTATTTAAAATAGTATTTGAAAGTAATTATTTTTGGCATGCTCTGAAGTAACCATTACATCAGTCACCTCCAAAGGAACTCAGGCCACTTACACCTGGGTTCGAGTCCTTAGTGGGTGGGTGGTTGTGGGGAATAATCAGTGTGAACAACTAGACAAAAATAAAATACAATGCTTCTTCCTCCTTTCTCTTTCTGCCTGCCTGCCTACTCAACTTCATTCCTCCCTGTACCTTTCCTTTAAATGTAAATTAATAAAAATAAAAATAAATAAATAAAAGCATATTTTTGTATATTGACCTTATACATAACAATGCTAAAATTTCTCATTTCTTTTAATAATTTATTTGAAGATTTAAAATTTTTTTCTCTGTACATCAACCTTATTATCTGAGAATAATGCTTTTGTTTCTTCCTTTCTATTTTCTATTGCTTTTCATTCTTGTCTTACTACACTGGCTAGAATTTCGAGTATTAATTAGCATAAATACTTATCTTGGCATTGCTATCAGAGAGAAAGCATTCAGCAACTTGCAATTAAGTATGATGTTTGCTAAGTTTTGGTTTTTCTTATGATAACACTTTCCTGGGTTAGGAAAGTTTTCTTTCATTCCTGTTTTGCAAAATGTTTTTATTAGAAATCAATGTTAAATTTTGTAAGTGCTTTTTTTCTCTAACTGTTGTAATGAGATAATTGAGACATTATCAGTTAATGGGAGAATTTCATCGATTAATTTTTCTGTGAAACCTGTCTTGTTTCTGGAATAAATCCAACTTGTTAATGATATATTATCTTTTCTAAATATTATTAGTTTAGGTTTGATAAAATTTCATTTAACAACTTTCACATTTGTGTTGTTAAGTGAAATTGTCCTGTAATTTTTTTCTTACATATTTTTGTCAGGTTTTAATATAAAGGTTAACATAGCCAGTCTTAGTCAACTTTTTTTCATTATTGTCCCCCACCAGAGCTTTTTAAGATAATTTTTCCTAATCACTCTTCCATGAAATTTTAATACTAGATATGTATTTCTATTTATATGCGGGTGGCATATTTGTAATTTGTATATAAAAAGAATAAGATTTTCTTTGCCCTCCACCCACCCCGGACACAAATTTTTGTTCCATTAAGGATATTGTTGTCTTGTTGAGAATGAATGGTCTAGCCTCACAAAATGAATTGAGCTGTATGCCCTCTTTTCTAGTTGATCATTTTTTTTCTGTTTAAGAGGCATTTTTCTTCATAAAGACTGATACTTCATTTCTCCCTTGCTACTTATCTAGGAGAATTTTGTTTTGAAAGATATAGGCAGAATGAAGGCAAATAGGCAGGCAAGCAGAGAGAAGAGCAAGAAGCATTTTACTTATTTTTATTTAATCGTTCTTGGTTCTTATTCTTCCTCTTTCTTCCTGTCTGTCTGCTTCTGCTCACTTTCATTCCTGCCTGTACTTTTCCTTTAAGAAAAAACCTCAGTTAGTCCCCTCCCTGTGGTTAAGTAGCTAAAGCACAGACTATGAAGCTGTAGACCCAGGTTCAAGACCCATGACCATAGGGCACATTTTTTTTTCTAAAAGCTTATCATTGCAAAATCTGTATAGAATGTGGAAAAAGTTCTTCATATAATGTTAAATGAAAAAGCCAGTCAGAAACTTGTACATAAATTCTGATTATGACTATGTAAGAAACTGTATGTGAATAAAAAATACTGCAGGGGAATATACCAATATTTTAAAAATGGTTTTGTATTGCAGATGATAATTTGCTTATTTTCTTAGAAAAGTATATTTGTATATTTGTATATTCATCGTGTTTATATAAAATTAATATTTGGGGATCTGAAGGAAAATATAATTGAGATTGAATTCCTTAATTGAATTAATGAAAATAATTATAAAAAAGCTCTAAATATGATTTGAACCTAAAGTATGTTCATACCTTAAAGTTAAATGAAACTTTGTGAAAGAATTTTATAAAGGCATTTAATGTTTCTTATAAACAGGCATATTTTCTTTTTTTGCCAGAAGATACTAATTTTTATGATTAAAATTCTAATTTTTAATACTCATGTAACCATAATCTCTTAGAGATGTCAGGTTGAACCACATGTGATTGCGTGTGTTAAGGTCAAAAAAGTCAAACCCCACCAATTTTGTACAGTTCATTTTAATAAAAGAAAAGTTTTATTGGCTACTTTTCTTTATTACTTTTGAACACTTAGAGGAAATAGTATAATATCTTAAGAGTACATTTACTTTTTGTTTATTACTAATAATAATTTAATTTCAGTCTCATAATGAAGACCTGGAAAAAGATAAAACACCACAGAGCTGCCTTAAGAAAGATGTGGGACAAGAAGCAAGGAGACTAGGGATGGCCCATGAAGAGATCCGAAGGCTCACTGATGAACTGCAGGGGAAGGAGAAAGAACAGAGTAAATTAGGTAAGCTGAGGTTTCAAATGAACTTTTCTGACTATGTTTTATTCGTAATGATCTTTTCTTAGGGTGAAACATGAGTTGAGTACACTGAGACAAAAATCTTTAAAGGTTGAGTATATAAAAATCTAAAAAATAGCCTCATTTTCTTCAATTGCAGGAAGTCTTATTGACACATAAATAAGCATAGCATACCTACCCAAAATATATGTCACCCTGGCTGAGCGATTCCCAGCATATCAGAAGCCCCTTTGTTCCTTTTCCCAATGTCCAGACCCTCTCTCCTCACCAAAAATAGCTACTATCCTGACTTTTTAACACTGTTTCTGAGTTTCAGCCACAGGCAGTATGCATTCTTTAATTCTTTTTCCTGTTCATTTTTACATTTGTGACGTTCATTCACTGTTGAATGTAGCAGTAGTTTGTTCACTTTTGTTGTCAATGTAGTATTTTATTGAATAAATGCAGTATTCTTTTACTTATCCATTCTGTGTTTGCTGGATACTTATGTTGTTTCCACCTGTGGTCTTTTATGAACAGGGCTTCTATGAAAACTCTTGTGCTCATCTGTTCATTCTGATTGTGATGTACCTAAGAGTAGAATTATTGGATCAAAGGGTTACAGATATGTTCTGTTTTAGTAGGTAACTGCCATACTGTTCTATATACTGCTTTCCGGAGACTCATTTAAACTGTGAAGACAAACAGACTTAAAATGAAAGGATGAACAATGATACTCAAAGCCAGTGGGAAATAAAATGACAGGAACCACCACACTTAAATCAGATAAAATAGATTCCCAGCCAAGAAAGGTAACAAGAGACAAAGATAGGCATTATATAATAAAGGGATTAATACAACAGGAAAGACACTATTAATACATGTGCACCAGCATAGGAGCACTTAAATGAATAAAGTAAATACAGACCTCAAGGAGATGCTGACAGGAGCACAGTAATTGTAGGGGCCTGTAATACCTCACTCAGAGCAATGGTCAGATCACACAGAAAAGAAACAAAGAAACAAATGTCTTAAATGACAAATTAGGTGAGGTGAACTTGATATTACAGAACATTTTGCTTCATAAGAGTAAAATGTATATTCTTTTCAAATGTTCATGGAACATTCTAAAAATAGATCATATGCTAGAACATAAAACAAATCTTAATAAATTTATGAAGATTGAAATCATATAAAGCATCTTTTCAGATCACAACGATATGGAATTAGAAGTCAATCAAAAGAAGAGGGGAAAGCTACAAATATATGGAGACTAAACAGCATGATAGCAAAAAGCTATTGGGTCAAGAAGGAAATAAAAGGTGAAATAAAAATACTTGAAGTCAAATGAAAATGAAAACATGACTTAAGAGGGATGCAGCAAAAGCAGTACTAAGAGGGAGAGTTTATAGTGATATAGGCCTACTTCAGTAAATATAAGGAATTACAAATTAAAAACTTAAGCTGATGCACCCTGGTGGCCAGGCACTAAGCCAGATGATGGGGTTTGGACCATGAAAAGCCCAAGAACCCAGGTTTGAGACCAGGGTTGGGAAAAACCTAAATAAATAGAAATGCTTCTTCTGGCACGCCCTGGTGTAATAGCAGTTTGATCCCCTGCCTCCAGCCAAGTGCAGACCACATACATTCCCAGGGACTTGTGTCCTGGGCCAGGCCAAGGTAGGGGTGTGGACCAGACAAAATGGACAACTAAATAAAAATAAAAATGTTTCTTCCTACACTCACTTTATGTCTGCTTACATACTTGCTTTCATTCCTGCTTGTACCTTTCCTTAAAAAAAAAATGCACTGCTTTTTCTCTCTACTTCCCTTCCTTCCTTTCTCAAAATTCTGCTTCTTCCTCTCCCTTTCTTCCCCTCTTAAAAAAAAAAAAGTAGATTAAGCTTACACCTAAAGGAACTAAAAAAGGAAGAAATAACAAAAAGTTAGTAAAAAGAAACAAATAGTAAAAATTAGAACAGAAATAAAATAGAGATCAAAAAGAAAATTGAAAGAATCCAATGAAACAAAGAACTGGTTCTTTTGAAAAGGTAAACAAAACAGTCAAACCTTTAGCCAGACTCACAAAGGTGAGAAACCACAAACAAATTAAAAATGAAAAAGAAGTTATCATTACAGAAGATACAGCAGAAATACAAAGCATCATATGAGAGCATTATGAATGCCTATATGGCAACAAATTTGATAATCCAGAGGAAATATGTTTCTTAGAAACATACAGTTTTCAAGACTAAATCAGAAAGGAATAAAAAAAAATCTGAACAGACCAGTCAATAGTAAAAAAATTGAAATAGTAATCAGAAACCTTCCCCAAAAATAAAATCCCAGGACCAGGTGACTTCACTAGTGAATTCTACCAGGCTTTCAAAGAATTCACCTTCTCAAATGCCTCCAAAAATTTGAAAAAGAGGGATAACTTTCAAGCACATTTTATGAAGCCAACATTACCCTGATTCCAAAACCACATGAAGATATCACAGTAATGGAAAACTATAGACCAATGTATCTGATGAACATAGATGAAAAAATCCCCAACCAAACACTAGCATACCAAATTCAGAAACTAATTAATAGAATCATATACTTTGGTCAAATAGGATTTATTTCAGGTATGCTGGTAATTCAGCATATGCAAATCAATAAATGTGATATACTATATCAATAAAAAGGACGAGCATTATATAATAATCTCAGTAGATACACAAGCATCTGACAAGATTTAATACCCTTTTATGTTAAAAACCCTCAAAAATGGATATAGATAGACTATACCTCAACATAGTAAAGGCCATATATGGCAAACCCAAGCTGAGGACCTACTCAAGGTGAAAAACTGAGAGATGTCCTTCTAAGATTAGGAACAAGGAATGGATGCCCACTCTCATCACTATTATTTAATATAGTACTGGAAGTACCAGTCATCACAATTAAAGAAGAAAAGGACATAAAACTACCAAATCAGAAAGGAAGAAGTAAAATCATCACTATGCATGATAATATATAGAGATAATAATACAGAGAAAGAATCTCATATAAGAAGCTGTTAGCATTATAAGCAAATACAGTAAAGGGCAGGCTACAAAATGATATATAAACATCTGTTGCATTTATATATATACATAATGAAGTAGCCAAAGAGAAATCAGGTAAACAATCCCATTTACAGTTACATCAAAAGAATGAAATGCCTTAGAATAAATTTAACCCAAGATGTGAAAGACCTGTACACTGAAAACTATAGTGCATTTAAAAAAAATAGAAGACACAGAGAAATGCAAAGATACTTAGTGTTCATAGATTAGAAGATTCGATGTTATTAAAATGAATATATTACCTAAAGCAATACACAGATTCAGTGCAATGCCTATTAAAATTCCAATGATATTATTCACAGAAACAACACCAAAAAAATCATGAAATTTTATTGGAACTACAAAAGACCCCAAATAGCAAAAACAATCCTGAGATGGAGTTTTTATGTTCTCTGACTTCAAACTGTACTACAAAGCAATACAAATTAAATAAGCATGATGTTGGAATAAGAACAAAACACTTGTCAATGGAACAGAATTAAGAACCCGGAAATAAACCCATACATATATGGACAACTTATGACAAAGGAGCCAAGACCATAAAATGGAGGAAGGACATTCTCTTAATTATGTTCAGAAAACTATACAGCCACATACAAATTAATGAAACTAGACCACTCTCTAACATCATACACAAAAATTAATTAAAAATGGATTTGAAACTTGAATGTGAGACCTGAAATCATATTATACATAGAAGAAAACAGAAGTGATCTGCTCCTTCACAAAAGCTTTAAGAGATGTCTTAAAGAACTTAACTCCAATGTCAAGGGAACAAAAAAATTTGACTGCATCAAAAAGCTTTGGCAACAAAAGAAATTATCATAAAAGCAAAAAGACATCCTCCTGAATGGAAAAATATATTTACACATCATAATCCAGAAAAGGATTAATATTCAAAATATGTAAAGAACTCATAAGATTCAATAAGAACAACAAAACAAACAACCCAGTTTTAAAAATGGACACATGCACCCTGGTAGGTTAGTGGTTAAAAGTTCATGGCCACAGGCATAGTCACATAAATTCCAAGGACCAGGGCTCAAGACCCAGGGCTGGGGGAAACAAGCAAGATGAACAATTAAATAAAAAATAAAATAAATACTTCTCTCTCTTCCTACCTGCCTGCTTGCCTCCATTCCTATCTGAGCCTTTCCTTTACCAAAAAAAAAAAAAAAAAAAAGAAAGAAAGAAAAGGGGCAGCAACCCACTAGACACTTTTCCAAAGAAGACATACAAATGACCAACACGCACATGAAAATATGTTCATCATCTATTATTATTAGGGAAATGCAAATCTAAACAACCATGAGGTATCACCTCACACCTGCTGTTAACCAAAAAGACTGGAAACAAGAAGTATCGGGGAGGATGTAGAAAGAAGGGAATCTAATACACTGTTGGTAGGAATATAAATTGATGGAATCATTATGGAAAACAGTATGGAGATTCTTCAAAAAATTAGAGATAGAAATTCCCTATGATCTAGTTAGCCTACTTCTGTTATTTACCCTAATTTGAAAAGATAGATGCACTCTGATGTTTATAGCAGTATTATTTATAATAATCTAAGTGCTCATTAGCAAATAAGTGGAAAAGATGTGTGTATACATACTATATATAGTGTATATATAAACATTGTGTATATATATGTACACATATATGTATGTATATATGTGTATATATATGTATAAATATATAAATACTACCCAACTGTAAAAAATAAAGTGAAGTCCTGCCATCTGAAACAGCATGAATATACCTAGAGGGTATTATCCTTAGTGAAACAAGTCAGTTGAAAGACAGATACTGTATGATTTCATTCATACTTGGTATATAGAGAAAACAAACAAAATGAATGAATTAAATAAAACAAAAACAAACTTTAGATTATAAGACCAAATCATTGGTTACCAGAAGGGAAGAGGAATGGGAAGTAGGCAATTGGGCACAAAATTGTCTATTACATAGTGAAGGATAGAATAGAACTTTTAGAATGTTCACAAGATGGTGACCTGCTACGGGTGAGATTCAGATCCTCCCTGCAGAGCAACAAGGAATTCACTTACTCTCCAGAACAAACACTGAGGAAAAGCAGGCACAGGGAATATAGAAAGTCAGCAGCTACAAAGGGCAGACAAAAACATGTGAGTTCAGAGCTACGCCACAGATTTGGAACTCGGAATTCAGGCCATGGTGGATGGGGTGAAACCACAGGAAGATACAGGCTACCTGAAGAGTTGCTCCAAAAGCTGCAAAGAGCGTGCCCAGCTGGACCAGGACATGGATTCAGGGGAGACGGTCACGGTGCAAGGAAGAAAGAGAACCTGTGACCCAGGGTCTCTGCTGGAGCCTAAGCAGTGAAACTATACTGGGCACCATCAAACCAGAAAGCAGCTATGAGAATTCCCCACCCCCACCCTCTGCCAACACCATATTGCACCAGAGTCTCATGATCCACCCACCAGATATCTTGCCCACCAGCTATCCCATCCCCCAGGATTAAAGGAAGAAGGTAGTCTCTGTCTCCCAGAAGGGACAAATCCTCAACGCTACACTCTAGCCCCACTCTGGAGTGGAGGCGGAACAGCAGACTGATTGCCAGTTGTAGACCAACAACAAGGTGATAACCCTACACAATGCTATCACTATAGAGAAACCAAACACATAAAAATATAAACAGAATGCCAAATAGAGCAAAGACATGGAGACATATACAAGAAATGATGGATCAAATCAAAACCCAGGGGAAAATTGGAATACAGCAGATGTATGTAAACTACCTGAGGATGAATTTAGGTTAACAGTGATAACCATACTCATGGAAATCAAGAAAACAATATGGGAAGTAAAAGAGAATAACAAAAATAAAAAGAACTGAAGCAAGAACTCAAATGAAGAATATGATAGCTGTACTAAAGAACTCAATAGAAGAACTCAAGAATAGAATAGATGAAGCTTTCAATAGAATCAGTGAGCTAGAAAATAGGGCAGAAGAATGCATTCAAGGAAACCAGCAAGAGATAAGCGAATGCAAAGAATTGAAGACAGCATTCAAGACCTATGGGATAACATCAAAAGGAACAACATTTGTATCACAGGGGTCCCAAAAGGAGATGAGAGAGAAAGGGAGGTAGAAACTATTTGAAAAACAATAGTTGAGAATTTCCCTAACCCAAAAAATGAAGCAGGCCTCCAGACCCAGGAAACACAAGGAGTTCCTAATGAAAGAAATCTAAACAGACCTATACCTAGACACATTATCATCAAAATGTCAAAAATACAAGGTAAAGAATTTTAAAAGCAAACAGAGAAAAATGAGTCAAATACAAAGTAGTACCCATAAGATTTTCAGGGAATTCTCAACTCAAACTCACTAGGCCTGAAGGGAATGGCATGATATATTAAAAGTGCTAAAAGAAAGGGATTATCAACCTAGGATACTATACCCTGTGAGATTATCATTCAGATCTGAAAGAATGATAAAAACTATTCTGATAAGCAAAAGTTAAAGGAATTTGTCACCACAAAACCAGTTCTATAAAAAAAAAGTCAAAGGATGCTCTATAAAGTGTAAAGAAACCCCAGTTAAAAACAGTAAGCCAACATAAAAAGTGGGAAGAAGAAAATTAAAATGTGGGTGGTTAGATTAAGTCTAATCTGCTTTCAAATAAAAGTAGGTAATAAATATAGAATTGTTAATGCTAATTTCAGGGTAACCTCAAAATACAATTCCAGAGAAAAAGCAAAGAAGAAAACAAAAAAGGGAAGCCAATCAAAACTACACCCAACCCACCTGAGAAGAGAAAAAGACAAATAAGGCATTATCTGGTACAACACACAGAAGACACATTACAAATGACAATAAATACCTACATATCTATAATCACCCTAAACATTAATGGAATGAATTTGCCAGTCAAACAACACAGAGTGACTGAATGTATTAAAAGCATAAACCAACCTTCTGCTGCAGGCAGGAAACCCACCTTCTTTCAAAAGATAGACAAAGCCTCAAAAAGTCAGTGGTGAAGACAATCCTACAATCAAATGACAACCAAAAAAAAAAAAAAAAAGCAACTGCTATACTTATATCAGATAAAATAGACTTCCAACTTAAAAGCATAACAAAAGACAAAAGATGAACATTATATAGTGATTGAAAGATCAATCTAGAAAGAAGACCTAAAACATTAACATATATGCACCAAATGGAGCATCAAAATATATTAAGCAAGTGTTTTTAGAACCTACAAGAGACCGACAGTAACACAATAAGAGTAGGACACTTCAGCATCACACTTACAATGGAGAGATCAACTGGGCAGAAAATTAACAGAGAACCAGTTGCTTTAAATGATTACTTGGAATAGGTAGCTCTGATAGACATATACAGAGCACATCCTCCAACCACTACTGATTTTACTTTCTTTTCAAGTGTCCATGGAACATTCTCAAGAATAGATCATATGTTGCAGCGCAAAACATGACTCAACAAATTTACAAAGAATTAAATCATACCAAGCACTGACCACGATGGCTTGAAACTAGAAATCAACCACAAGAAACAAACTGGAAAACCCCAAATTGTTTGGAGACAAAACAACATGCTTCTGAATGACTCTTGGGTAAAAGAGGAAATCAAAGAGGAACTTTAAAAAAGTACTTGGAGAATAAGGAAAATGAAGGCACGAGATACCAGAGTCTATGGGGTGCAGAGAAAGCAGTACTAACAGGGAAGTTTATTGTAAGCCAGGCCCACCTCTGGAAACAAGAAAAATTGCAAATAAACAATCCAACCCTACATTTAAAACAACTAGAGAAAGAAGAACAATTAAAGCCAAATATCAGTAGAAGGAAGGAAATAATCAAAATTCAAACAGAAATAAATGAAATAGAAAACGAAAAGACAATCTAGAAGATCAGTAACACCAAAAGTTGATTCTGTGAAAAATAAACAAAATTGACAAACTATTGGCTAGACTCAAAAGAGAAAAAGAAAAAAAAAACCTCATAACTAGAATTAGAAATGAAAAGGGGGAAGCTGCAACAGATACCATAGAAATACAAACATCATAAGGGACTACGATGAACAGCTCTATGTCAGTAAAGTGAACAACCTTGGGGCATGGACAAAAACATAGGCAAAACAAGGACCAGAAGCAACAAAACCATCCTTTGGACACTTGGCAATAGAACTGAGGTTACCAATGGGAAATGGAGGTGGTGGGGATGGGGATGACAAATGGTGTCAGACAATGGTGAAGAACATGTGGTGATTTGGTGGCAGGCAGGCATGTATTCCTCATACATGCCTTGACATAGCTGAGGAATGGGGAACTGCAGATATGGGAACCCTACATGTATGAAGTTATTTTAATGTGTAAAATCAAAGTTATTGCAATAAAACCTTTCTAAAAAAGAATAAGAGTTTTAGTGGTGAACTTAATGTTGTAGATACAGATGGTGATTTGTGATGATTTACACCTGAAACCTATATAATCTTGTAATAAAATGCTACTTCAATTAAAAAGAAAAACATTTAAAAGCATTCCTGAAAATAGCAATGTATAATTATTAATTAAAATCTGAATTTTGAAATTAATAAAGCAATAGTCATATGAAATTTGATTATTACACTAATCATTTCCTCCTTGCCAAATACGTGTTTTCCTTTAGCTTCTGCACTTGAGAAGGCTCAACTAGAAATTGAGAAAATGAAAGAAAATTTGATAAAACTAAAAGAAAATGGTAAGTCATTCTAACAGATGTAATAAGTATTTCTTAAAGCAATAATATGATAACATAGAGTAATGTTTTATTAATATTATTAATAACTACCACTATTATTACTGTTTCTGCTAATACTATTATGCTACTGCCAGTTATTGATTACTAAGTGACAGGTATTCTGACAAGCACTTTACATGGATTATCTCTAATCCTCACAGCAATTCTAAGTACTGAATAGTATTATTCCCATTTCATAGATAAAGAGAATTGAGTCATGGGAAGGCTAAATGAATTATCTAGTAGCTACATTAATATTCGAGCTGATAATTGAATACATACATGTCTGACTCCAACACCTGTGTTCAACATACAGAATGCATGTTTTTCTGGGACATTGAGATTGACATTTTACAAAACATTTAGCAATACCTTGCACTTATTCACCTGTGCAACAGGCATGGGATCAGTGATGAATTAGTTAAGCTGACTCTAGCTTGATTATGAAAAATGTTACCAGTTTTAAATAATTCTAAATCTGGGTTTACCTTCCTTTACAGAAATGAGTATTATTATAAAATGAGCACTGCTGTCTTAGTAATTGATATGCAAGTTGTAAGTAGCTGCTGCCCTGAAGTTTTCCAAGCATCCTTCACCTACCCCAATGGTCCGAGCTCCTTCCAACCCCTTGTCTTTCAGGGACACTAGAGGGACAATACTTGGCTCAACAGATGTTATTAGAACTCTGCTCTAGAGATTCATTCCTGTAGATGAAGGTTGCTGCCTTCCTAATTGTTAAATATTTCTAGGACAAGTATAGCTGGTATATTTGAATATGCATATATATATTTTTGAGGAATATTTACCAAGTATTAGCAATGTTACTTTGGGTCAAGGATGGTAGTTGATTGTGCAATGAGAATATCCACTCTACACATACGTGTACAGTTTGATGTGTTTGGGTTTTTTGTTTTAACAAAAAAGCCTATTTCCCAATGAGAACAATAAAACAATATTGATTTAGTGACCTATTTAAAATAGGCCAATATTCAACTGCATTTTAAGATTTGTGAGAGTTAACAATACTGGTAGCATCTATCATGTAGAAATGGGCAGTGTCATTGTCAGAACATGACCGTGTTACCTTCGTTTCGAAGAATAATTTGACATCAACAATTAAATGTCTTCTATGTGCTTATTATCTGATCCAGCAATCCAATTTCATTTATTTTTTGGAAATAATGTCATAAATACCTGAAGATTGATGAACAAGGATAATGATTTTTGAATTGTTTATAAGAGTATAACTTGGCAACAAACCTGTATCTTCATCATTAGGGGAAAAGCATACAGTTATGGAGCATTCAGACAGCAACACGCTGCATAACAAAAGGAGAGAATGGATGAATTGTGGTTCATTGATAGGAGAATAGTAAAGAGGAGCAAATTATTGCTGTAACACACATGAATCTTTGAAGCATATATTGAGTGAGAGAAATCTGACACAAATAATATGTCTATTGTAAGATTCTATTTATATAAAAACAAGTAAAACTATGTATGGTGATAGAGGTCAGAAAGTGACTATAAGGGTGGATGGGAGTAGAGAACTGACCACAAAGGACATGAATGAGCATTATAAAGTGATTGTAATGTTTTATATCCTTTTTTTGGGGGGGTCACAGGTATATAAAATTTCAAAGTTCAGTGTGTCCTGGTGGAGTAGCGGTTTGGTCAGCTGCCTCTGAAGAGGCACAGTCCATGTACATCCCAACGACCTGGGTTCAGGATGAACAACCAACGTAAACAAATAAAATGCTTTTTCCTCCCCTCTCTTCCTGCCTGCCTGCTCACCTTCATTCTTTTCTGAACCTTTCCTTTATAAAACAATTTTGAAGTTCATTGAACTGAACATTTAAGACATATACATTATTATGTTGTATATAAATTATATGTCAATTAAAAATACTCCAAATAAGAAATGGGAAATTAATTTATAAGGATTGTCCTGTAAGAATGTCTGTGATAGACTCTCTAGTAAAGTTGCAGGTAGTTTTGTATAGAATTATCCAATTTTTTTTTAAAAGAATGGTACAAGCAGGAATGAAGGAACGTAGGCAGGCAGGCAAGACAAGAGAGGAGGAAGAAGCTCTTTACTTATTTTATTCAGTTGTTCAGTCATCTATGGAGGCCCTATTGTTGATGGGTGGAAGAGAAGAATCTAGGAATATATGAGGTGTGTAAGAGAGACAGTACTGCAACAAAGCTCAGAAGATAATTTTCTCAGTCATTTAACTTTAGAAGGTAAGCACAACTGCTGAAAAATTCTGCTTCTGTTACTGACCGCAACAGGCCCACTCCCTTGGTGATTGTCAGCCCAAAGACACAGATCAAAGTTTCCTTAAACAGGAAAGGCTTATTAATTGCAACAAGTAAGGAGACAGCAAGCTAAAAACTCTTGGACCCAAAGTGCTCTCCTCAAGGGTCTTCATTGGGGTTCAGTTGAGGAGGCAATTGGCAATTGGTCAGGGAATTTCCAGGGAAAATTCCGAGTCTATTATGCAGGTACCAGCCTTATTTATGCTAAGGCATGTTTGCACATGTTCAAGGAAATGGTAGTGCAAAGTCACTTTTAAGTCTGTCCATGTCTTTAAAGGCCTGCTCTGACCTTAATTGGATCAGAACTACTTAACCTGGTTAAAGCCTTTATCTACTCCCTTACACACTCCCCATTTATCTATTATCCAAAACTACTAGGTTTTAAAAGGCCATTCAATGGCCAATGTCAAGGACTCCATCAGGTTTTGAGGAGTGTTTTCCATTTTACTGTAAGGGTCTTTCTTGCTAGTTCACTTAGAGGTTCTATTGCTGGAAACCCTGTACTTTGCAGCTCTCCTGTGCTGAGAATCACCTAGTAAGACTGAGAGGCAGGAAATGCAAATCCGTAGTTATTGTTATTCTTTAAGGAAATGTGCAGGTAGGAATGAAGACAAGTAGGCAGGTAGGCAGGGAGAAGGAAGAGGAAGAAGTATTTCATTTTTATGTAGTTGTTCCCATTGGTTGTTCCCCCTGGACCTGGGATGGGAACCTGGGTCTTTGGGAAATACATGAACTGCATTTATTCTCATCTGGAGGTAGCTGACCTAAACATTACCCCACCAGGGCACTCCTACTTCCTTAAGTTTTAGAGTTAGTTTCCCAAAATTAAAAGTACATCCATTTGAGTAAACTGTATTCTCTCTGTTTTAGGTTCAAGTGACCTGCAGAAAGCAAAGGAACACAATCAGAGACTGGACAAGGAAGTCCTGGCTTTAAGAAATCGGGTTCGATCACTTGACTCCGATAGAAAAGCACTTGGAGAAGTAGTAAGTTGTTTGATTTGCTTTGTTGTTAGAATGTATTTAAATGTGTATAGAGCAGCTGGAGCTATTGGTCATCATGAGTGAGGGCTGATGTAAGTGATTAAAGCATCCCAGGTCAATGCTGTAATTTGGCCTACGCACATTTCTTAGTATTTATATGTTACATATTTTAACTGCTTAGCTGAACAGCAGTGTTATTACTATTGTGTCAATTTAGGGTCTTCTTTTTCCCAAAGATTTAGATAATAATCTATACTTAACACGTTTACCATAATTATTACTTTTATATCAGATACATTTGAGAAGATTATTGCTAAACCTTTAGTTGTGTTAAGTATTGAACAATTTCTTTTTTTTTCTTATGAAAAGGTACAGACAAGAATGAAGGCGAGTAGGAAGCAGGCAGGAAGAGAGAGGAGAAAGAAGTACTTTATTTTATTTTGTCGTTCATCTTGATTGTCTCCCCTGGCCCCACATTTCAAACCCTAGTCTTTGGGATGTATGTGGACTATGTCCAGTGGCCTTATCCATTAGACCACCAGGCACACCTTTTTTTTCTCCTGTCGCAAAAATACCTGAGAAAAATTCTGAGAATACAGTTTACTCAATAGCTCCATCCCAACAGGGTCTCTCAAGCCATGGGGCTGTGATAGATTATTTGGGTATTGGGTGATGCTGTGAATAGATAAGACTTAACAGCCATAGCTATAGATTCCCATCGGTTAGAGGGTATATATATATACCATATATATATATATATGGTATATATATATATATATAATCTTTGAAGATTATACGGTACAGGTATATGGCCTGGGTATGGGCGGTGGGGTAGTTGAAGGCAGCAGTTAGTAAGGTAGAATCTTTTTCTTGCTAAGAGCTGACTTCCTGATACTTCAAGGAACACGATATTAATTAAGCCATTGTTTGTCATGTTATAGTCTGCAGGCTCCTTTCCTTACTTTATCTTTTTTTTAAGGAAAGATGCAGACAAGAATGAAGACAAGTTGGCAGGTAGGCAGGAGGGAGAGGAGGAAGAAGCATATGTTTTATTTTTTATTTTAATTTTCTTTTTCATCTTGATTGGTCCCCCCTACCTGCAGGGTGCAAACCAGGACTCCTGGGATATAGGTGAATTGCACCCGACCCCTACTCTAGTGGAGCATGCCCTTACTTTATTCTTTTCATTAGATTAGGAGCTGGAAAATGGTGGTTATACACAATTTTAGGGGAAAAGGTATATTAACAATTTCAGTAAGAAAACGGGAATCTGGCAAGTAGGCCCCTCCACAATGGTAAATTTAGTGGAAACTTAAGTCAGTGGTTTTAACAAAAAATTAAGTTTAAAACATGGGACAAAGAGAAGGGGAAGGCTCACTGCTTCTGGCTCCCATTTCACCCGTCTCACCTAGAGTTGTCAAAATTGTAGAGTTAGAAGGTAGAATGGTGGTTGCCAGCGCTTGAGGGGGCGCCGCTAAGTGTAGAAGTATTGTTTATGGGCATAGACTTTCAGTTTCACAGGTTGAAGAGAGTTCTGGACATAGATGGTGATGTGGGATGCATGATGTGTGCTTACGGTATGCTGTACACTTCCCGTGCAGATAAGTTCTGGCCTCTGCTCAGCGTAGTTCACATCTATCCCAGGGACCAGGCTCATGTCCCAGGGCTGGGAAGGGTGTGCGAGGACTACTGAGATGAAACTAAATAAAATAAAATTAATACAAATTTCTTCCTTCTCTCTCTTCCTGCCTGGCTGCTTCCACCTTCATTCTTGCCTGTAGGTTTCCTTAAAAAAAAAAAAAAAAAAATGGTCAAAACGGTAAATTTTGAGTTATTTGTTTGTTTTGTAATTTTTAAGTGCCATAATAAAAAAATAAAGACTATTCAAATTGTCCTAGTCCTTGTATATTTATGTATCTAGTACTCATATTTATTTATATGCTCAGTATAGATGTAGGCATAAATATACATACTAGATGAAGTACAGAAAGGGTTTATCCCAAATGTTACTTCTGGAAAGGGGAAGGAATTGTGTGACAAGGTTTTATGAAGGGAAATATCACTTGTTATTCTATATACCTACTGTTGTTTGAAATGTTTTCTAGAGATTGAATTAATGTGTTACTAGTATATTCTGAAAACAAAACAATACCCTTGTCCCATACTTTTGCATTTAAAATACTTTTGTGTTTTAAGGTTGAAAGACTTAAAGGGGAGATTCGTGAATCTCAAGAGAATAAGCAACTTGGAAATAACTTCCCTGGAAAACCTGTGGGTGCTGAACAAAGAGTCGAGGTATTTGAAAGTGCTTCTCATTTCTAATTTTTAAGTGGCCATACTTTTACAGACTGCACCAGAGCAATTGGTGCTGATCATTTGCTACTCATTTCATATTCACTTTCTTTTTCTCTTACTCAGCCAGTTAGAGTGGAGAAAGAAATTGATGTACAAAGGATGCGTTTATGTTCACTTCTTCCTCACTAGGCCGAATTCATTATTTTCTCTAAAGGAAAAAAGAATCTTACAAGAATTTAAGATTCTTTTGCATTTTTAATCATCAAAATGAAGTGATTTATGGACTCAACTAGTGATTGAGGAGTAAGTAGTTGGAACCACACTGAATATAATCAAGTAGTATAAAGTACTAATAAGCTTTAGGCTTCAGTTTGTAGAGTATCTAGTTTTTCCAGCATCATCAGCCTCGAAAAGTGAGCAAGTGATTAAATACAAGACAGAGTGAAGCAAGAGCCATGTGTTTTAGACAGGACTCTTTAAGACATTTAGGAACTAGATTGCTTTGGGGCAGCCTTTCTTCTTACAAACCAAAGAAGATGATTGACATCCTTTGTTACCCTGGGATCTCATTCACCAGAGCTTGTTTTTAACTCCCTGGACCCTGTACAAACAGACCTCTAAGGAATCAAGGAAATTATGGCCACAGGACTTCTTGGCTCCCCACCCAAGGAACTAGTATCCTTTCTGTCTTCCAAAATCCCGTTCCATGTAAGCAATGCATTTTTTATAAGAAGGAAGAAAGGAAGGGAGAGGATGAGAAAGGAAGGAAAGATAGAGGGAAGGATAGAAGGAAGGAAAAAAGGAACTTCCAGGAAGGACTTCCCTAACTTTGGCCAAAATTATTCCTGAAGAACCCAGTGGTGTTCAAATCTAAAGCAAGTTAATTTTATTAGTAATAATTTTATTAGTTTATAATTTATGCTATCATTTATTTAACCAGCCTTCCTATTGGTGGGCACTTGATTTGTTTCAGTCTTTTGCATATGTTGCAAGTGTTCCTATAGAATAGTCACAGAAAAGGGATTGTGGCATTAGAGAGTAGATGCATCTATGATTTTGCCAGATAATCCTCACTGGGAATTGTACCATTTCCTCTCCTGTCAGCAATATATAAGGAAACCAGTTTCATAAAAAGTTCAACTGAATGTATTATCAAACTTTTGTGTTTTAACTAAATGACAGGTATGAAAATGGGTGATCTCAGTATAGATTTAAATTCCATTTATTATTTCTAGTAAGACTGGACATTTTTCATATGTGTAACAGTTATTTATATTTATTTTATAAAATTAATTTGAAATATTTAACACAATGTAAACATACATATTTTAAGAGTTGAGTTCAATGAGCTTTGATAAATGTGTTACCACAACCACTGCAATCAAGAAGGAAAACCTATTAGCCCCAAAAGTGCCCTTCTCATTACTATTAATCCTCCCCTCCTACTCTATACTTTTCTAGAATAAATAGAATCATCCACTATGTACTCTTTTGTGACTACATTCACTTTTAATAATGCTTTTGAGATTTATACATGTTGTTGGTTGTATCAGTTCATTTTCATACATATTTCTGATTAATATTCCTTTCTGTTGATACATACTCACTGGTTGATAGATATTCAGGTAGTTTCTAGGTTTTAGCTATTATGAATAAAAGCTGCAACTAGCACTTACATACCAGGTTTTTTTATTGTGTTTATTCTTCTTGGAATTATTGAGTGAGATTACTGAGTCATAGAGTTAATATATGTTTAATTATATTGGAAACTGACTTTTCCAAAGAAGTTGTACTATTTACATTCCTACCAGTGTTGGTATAGGCGTTTCAGGTGCTCCTCATCTTGCCCACCATTGTTATTAATAGTCTTTCTAATGTCAGCTGTTCTAAATACATGTAGTGCAAGTCCATTGTGATTTTAATTTTATTTTTTGAGAATGTCTAATGACAGTGTGTTTTGATGTACCCATTGGCCATTTTTGCATTGTCTTTCATAAAATATCTGTTCAAATAGTTTACTCATTTTTAATTGAGTTATATGAATTCTTTATATTGAGTTGTAGGGATTCTTTATATATTTTGGATATAAGACCTTCATTAGATATATGTATCAAATTTTCTTTCAGCCTATGACTGTCTTTTCATTTTTTTAGCTTTTTTTTTTTTTTAAGGAAAGGGACAGGCAGGACTGAAGGCAAATAGGCAAGCAGGCAAGGAGAGGGAGGAGGAAGAATCACTTTATTTTATTTAGCTATTTCCCAGGTCTTGAATCTGAGACTTTGGGATATGCCTGGTGTCCTAAACCCTTAGGTCATCAGGGTGCACCGTCTGAACATTTTATGAAGGGTAGTTGTTTAAAAATTAGATGGAGGCCAATTCATCAATTTTTCAATAATTTATGATAAAACACAAAAAGCCTACCTAAGAAATCTTTGTCTACATCAAAGTCACAAAATATTTTTCTTATCTTTTCTTCTAAATGTTTTATGGCTTAGCTTCTACATTTAAGTTTATCATTATATTTGTAGGGTGCATCCTTGTGGCTCAGGCAGCTAAGATGCTGCCATGAGAACTAAAGGTCCTGGGTTTGAGACCTGGGACTATGGCAAATAACAAAATAAACAACTAAGTAAATAAAGATTTTTTTCCTCCCCTTTCTTCCTTAAAATGCTCTTTTCTCCTCTTCCCTTCCTTCCTCTTTAAAAGAAATAAATTTATGTAACGTGTGAGGTGAGGGTTGAGGTTCATTTATTTTCAAAAATATATCCAGGTATTAAGAGCCATTTGTTAGAAAGGTGATTTGTTCCTTACTGAATTTTTTGGCACCTTTATTAAAAATCTGTTACACAGCTCTGTTTCTGTTCCATTAATCTGTGTGTCTGTTCTTAGTATAATGCCATAGTGTTGTTTTATTATAAGTCTTGAAATTAGAGGGAAAGCCTCTCTAACTTTGCTTTTCTTTTTAAAAATTGTTTTGACTGTTATAGGTACTTTGCATCTCCATATGCGTTTTAGAATCAGTCTGTCAATTCTGACAAAAACGTTTGCTAGGATTTTGATTGGGATTCTATTGAATCTTCAGATTAATTTAGGAAGAATTTATCTTTCTAATATGTAATGAGTCCCTTGATATGTAAATGTGGTCTATTTTTATATCTCTTTCGATCTTCTTTAAATTTATCTCAACAGTGTTCTGTAGTTTACAATACAGAGAAATTACACGTATTTAATTAAATTTATTTTTAATTTGAAATATAATATATATTTTATGACAATATGCTATATAAAGTTTGTCTTTTTAAAGTGGTTTTTAGTATATTCACAAAGTGTATTTCTTGCCACTGTTTAATTCCAGAACATTTTTATCACTCCAAAATGAAAACCCCTATCCATTAGTAGTCATTCTTCATTCCCTCAGCTCCCTTGGTAACCTCTAATCTACATTTTGGCTCTATCTGGTACATGTCATATAGATTGAGTCATACAATATATAGCCTTTTGCATCTGAATTCCTTTACTTGGCATGTTTTCAAGATTCAACCATATGTTTGGAAAATCACCCGCTTAAGGAGAATTCTCAAGATATGACTATATTCCTTACCCGATGGCTATATGTGGACTGATTTACCATTAAAAAGACCATCTTAGTGCTGTTTGTATGGATTTCCTCAGAGAAAAATGTTTAAAATAGAAGAAATGCTAAACATCTGGCAGGAATAATGAATGAATCAGTGCTTTATCTCTTTCTGTGGCTACATAATATTACATTATGTGGATATATGTGCATATATGTGTGTATATATATCACATTTTGTTTTTCCATTCAGTTATAGTTAAATGACGTTTCAAAGTCATTTCTTGAGGAAAGACTTAAAAACTAAATAGATTTTTTTTCTTCAAAGTTCTCTCATGATCTTTCATGAAGCAAAGACCTCAAGCTTCTTTGACCGTTTAGCCATTGAGAATGGTGATACCACT
Organism: Solenodon paradoxus; assembly: GCA_004363575.1. Lineage (NCBI taxonomy): Eukaryota > Metazoa > Chordata > Mammalia > Eulipotyphla > Solenodontidae > Solenodon > Solenodon paradoxus. The sequence continues at coordinate 417,169 of RJWH01000653.1, forward strand.
ATTAACTAAATAATTATTCTCAGTAGAGAACTGAGTGCTGCAGCCTAAGGTAAGGAGTCACAGCTCTTTTCCATCTACTAGTTTCTGGATCTTGACCAGTGCCGTGCTTTCCTAGACATGGATCTTCAGATTTTTGATGGGCATTCGGGTGCCTCCTGCAGTCATTCGTCCTCTCTACTTTATTTTCTGTTTCCTGCAGAGAGGAATAGAAGGATAGAAGCTATTTGAGTATCACCAATGTTGGACTGACTGTGTCAGGTTTAAAATAACTCATTTCATGTGAACAGAAAGTCTGTGTGGGTAGGTAGTGTTCACTCCATTTTGCAGATGCAGAAACTAAGATTACAGTTTCGTAAAAAAGGAAGTTAAGACTTCCGATATCAGCTGACTAAAACACACCATGATTTTTCCACTATGCTCTTCAAACTGTTTCAGGGACTCTTGATGTGATGCAGATGGACAGTTGTAGGACCCTACCTCCACATCAAGCTGGAAAGCCTCTACTGCTGAACACGCTGTAGACAGCATCGCTGTAGGAATTCTTCTGAAAATAAAAGGGAGAGGGGAGTCTTGTGACATAAAAAGGACAAATTATTAAAATAAAAACAACAAAAAACACAACGTTTAATACAAGCAGGCTCCTCAAGATAAGACTGTTTTCCTTATCCATTTCTATATGCAAATAGATTTATCATTAAATAGGCTATCGTAGTACTTTCAGTATACACATTCTTAGATAAAAATGCTTAAAATTAAAGAAATACTGAGTATCTCGCAAGAATAATAATAGCTACAATATACTGAGCATTCATATACCAAGATTTGTTCTAGGTATTTTGCAAATATAATCATTGTGTAAATTCCTCTCCAGGTCAGAGCTACTCCCATTTCACATTTGAGAGTATGTCAGGGAACTCAGCCAGTCTAAAAAGGAGAGCCAGGCTCCATTTGATCCAGGTTTGCCTAAGCCTGGATTTTAGTTTGTACATCCTATCCATCTTGTGAGGGCTGATCGAGGGGATTCATTCTAACTCATGGGGTTCACAGCATACCCATCACTGAACCTGTGACCTGCCCTTGCCTGAAGCTGACAAGCGGGCTTGTGTCTCTACTTGTGGATGCCTGTGTTTGCCATCTCAATGGACTGTGCCTGTTCTGAGAGGGCACAGCACAATGCAAGCACCATGTAGCAATGGTGGGGATACTTGTACCCTGGGAGGTGAAGTTTGGTTCAGAGCATTAGATGAGCCTCATCTTTCAGATGATGGAACACTGAAAGTGGGACATTCTGAACTGTTAACACTCTTCCCTAGAGTCGTTGGTGGCTGCCCTGTCCATTCTTTGTCCTGTTTACTGCTATGTGGCAAGTATGTTGAAGGATGGAAGCCATTATTTGATGTTGTACTGGCTCTGTCAGTACACAGCTGTCGATGTGGCGACTCATTTACCGTGAACAGGAAGGGCAGAAAGGCAGTGTCCACTGTTTTACAGATGCCGAAACCAAGATCACAGATTCATAAACGAGGAAGAAGACTGACTGCTGTACCCAGAGGTCTTTATATACCTTTGCACTTTTCTCACATCCGGCTACTCTTTACCTGTGTTTCTCTGATTTTAAATTTTGGTTACTGGAAGCACGCTGCCTAAATGCATAGCGATATTTAGAATATCATAAATTGTGCTTAATTTCAAATATATGTATATATTTTTTAAAAACTAAGCTTAAAAAGGGTGTAGCACTAAAATACATGGCATTCTTATCCTCAGAAAACACAAAGGAGATGAGGGGAGTTTTCATTTTTAACAGGTAAAGTGTTTCTCGTACTTTGTAGTCAAGCCTCTCAGGGGTGTAAGGGTGGTGCTCCCTTAGAGACACCTTTGCCTTGAGTGCTGGATGCATCAGCATGACCGATGTGGATAAAATGTTCACCAGTGCAGATGACGGCTGGTGAAGAGAGAGAGACTGCTCTGGGGAAAATAACCTTGTACAATGCTGCTAAGAAATCAACATGATTTTTTGAAATTGAGGTAACTTTGATTTACAAAACAATATGTTTTAGATGTGCAGGTTCACTCTTTATCAAATATATGATAATATACCATGCCCACAAATTTCTAAAAGTTTTCCACCACTGTCCGTTGGGCCCCCGCTACCCTTTACTTGTCCCCCTTTCCCTCAGGTAACCTCAGTTCTGTTGTTAGGACACGATCCTTAACTAGATCTTTTGTCCATTTACAGGACAGGAGGATTTGCACGTTAACTGGATTTTAGTGTCCATTTTTCAGTAGCATTTCCCTTTTTTTTCACCTCATCAGTTTGCAATTGCTATTCCTATTTTAGTGATATTAAACATGAGAAAGGTAAATTATTGATAATCAACTTTACCAAACTAAGAATTATTAGTTTTTTTAATCTGTGGGTTAAACTAATACACATCTAACTATAAATTATGAATCGAGAAATACAAACAAAGCTAGTCATAAATAATTTTTAGAGTGGAAATCAAGAACCACTGGAGTATTACCAGAGGTTTTGGGGTATTCAGGCTGGCAAAGGGGATGTGGTAGGTGGTATGTTCAGTCATGGACCAGGGGAAGTGGCGGTAGTAGGTGGCATGGATCTTGGTGGGTAGCTAGGCTTCAACATTGCTAAACTCGAACAATTCCAGTCAAACTAGATGAACACTAACCCTAGTGACCAGGACAGAATTTCAGACTGGTTGGGTCACACGATAGCATTATTAAACCAAGACAATCTTGTCTAATTGGGACATACAGTATCCCCTAAGCAGAGCTCCACAATATGTTTCACCAAAATTTAAATGAAACTCTGGTGAATCATCCCTTTCCTTTCTCTGCCTAAGGAAGTAAATATTTTTGTCTTGAATTAAACTAAAAACATAATTGAAATTTTGATTGAAACCTTATTCCAAATGAAAGTAATATAAATGTTAGTATCTTCTATTTCCAAGTTACATCAAATAGTTATCAACTCTCTTTGCATATAAGTGTGTTATTGGACCAATCAGCAATACAAGGTTACTTTTAAAAGTTTTTTAAAGATTCACTAACAGCTTAATTGAAATGAATCAAGATTATTTAGAATATTTTTCTAATACGTGTTCCCTTTGGTTTGGCGGCAAAGAGTAGCATGGATTCAAATATAATAAAGAAGCTGTCCAAAGGAGCCCAGACCAGCTAAGAAGTGAAACTTGTTGTGAGAGCAAGACTTCAAGGATGTAGCCTCAGGAAAAGACACTTAAGAGATGTAGCTTGTCATTTAAGTATTTAAAAAAATAAGCATGTATGTATGTATTTTTATTTTAAAGGAAAGGTACAGGCAGGAATGAAAGTGAGCAGGCAGGCAGGCAGGCAGAAAGAGAAAAGAGGAAGATGTACTTTTTAAATTTTATTTAGTTATTCACCTTGGTTGTTCCCTCTGACCCTGGGTCTCAGACCCCCAGTCAGCGGGATGTTAGTGGACTGTGTCCTATGGCCTTATCTGCTAGGGCACCAGGGCACACCAGTATGTATGTATTTTAACTGGAAATTTATTTGTATTAAGATTTCCATCTTAGAACCCAAGTTATCACTAATTTAGGAAGACAGAAGAGAAGCCAATTTGAAAGGTCAAACAGTAGTGAAAGTACAAGATTTTAATGAGGTAATAAAAAGATCATTTTAAGCTACATTTTCAGTACAGGTGAGGCAGATTCCATTCAGATGCTTAGGAATGACTGAAAATAGGCAAAAAGAGAAAATACACCCCCAGGAATAGTAAATCTATAACCTGTGATTGTGGTCAGTGGTTACAGAGAGCCTTTCAGGAATAGTCAGTCGGGAAGAAGCCTCTTAAAAATGTGTTTAGTATGGCGCAACCTCCTGGAATAGTGTTTGGTCAACTGCCTCTGGTTGAAACACAGGTCACATATATCCCAAGGACCTGGATTCTCATTCTGGGTCAGCAAGAATAGCCCAGATGTACAACTAAATAAAAAATAAAGTGCTTCTTTCCCTGCTCTCTTCCTGCATGTCTGTCTTCTCGCCTTCATTCCCACCTGCACCTTTCCTTAAAAAAATGTACTGGTTGGATAAATTAGTGTATTGAAATTGGGAGAATAACTTAAAGGTATTTCCTAACTAATGAATTTGAAAATACAAAACACTCTAATAATATAAACTGTTATTTACAGAGCACTCTCTGTAAGCAAACTCATCATTGTCCTGATTTTTCTGATGAAGAAATAGAGGTTAAAATAAATAACTGTCTCGGGGTCCTGCTCGGGGTTAATAGTAGATCAAGACTTATAGAACTCTTTCCTAAAATATCATTCGTTTCCCAAGTTAGAGATAATCGATGTGTCCATTTCATGCTGCTCCCGAACTGACCTATTGAAGTGTACAGCCAGTTCTCTTTCAGAGGTGAGTCCTGACAGTGAAGGAGGGTCTTCATGAAAATAGTGATTCTCATTCTATTCACTAAACTGCATTTTGACCTCCACTGAATTCCCTAATAGGTTTTTGTACACAAGAGAAAATATATTTTGGCAAGTCTGAATAGAGTAATTAAAAGCAAGAGCTAATAAGGTAGACTTGGTTTGAATCCCAGTGCTGACTTTGTGACCTTGGAAAATTACCTAATAAATATCCAAGCCTCATGTGTGTCCTCTGTAAGAAGAATATCATGATAGTTCCACTTTTATGGGAGACCTGGGAAAACAAAAGAAGATAATGCATGAAAACATTTATCATGTCTGACATGTGGTAAGCACTAAATAAGCAGTAGCTGCTATCATCATTACAAATATTACTGCCAATGAATTTGGAAGATTTCAACAATACCTTGGTAGGTCCTTAAAATTTATAAAATACATTCAAAATGACATTTTACTCCTATTCTGATGGTTGTAATTGTCATAGGACAAGTATTAGTTCCATTTTACAGTTGAAAAAGTAAACTTAGAGAGAAAAATGTATCTTATTAGATATGGTACCACAAATTAATTTCTCAGATTATCACCTCTCCTGGATCACTTTATAATTGAGTTAGATAATTATTGTTATTAGAATTTACAAGAAATAAGGTTATGATATATAGAACTAATTGTGTGAAATGCTCTTCACAGATATTGAAAATGAGCCAAGGAGAAATTGAAATATTTGAAAGTGAGTTGTCAGAAGAGGGAGAAAGGAGAAAACAATTGACATCTGAACTTAATACTGTACAAAAGCCTTTGAAAGTTGAAAATGAGGTATTTTTTCATTCCAGATGTTATTTCCCTCTTTTGTATTCCTATTTAGAGATTTCGTGTTGTTTATTTTGATTTTTTAAATAGACTATAGTATAGAATATATCTATTAATGAGTGACTTGTTTCTTAAAGCTGAGTTCCAGAATTACCCAAAAAGAGTCATTTAAATAGCGAGTATTTGATTATTATAGAGTCATCATTTGTCTCTCCTTTTAACAACTCGTCCTACCAACTTCAAAAGGTGTATCAGGAGACATACGAAACTAGATTTGGAAGAGTAAACTGGAAACAAGTTCATGGAAGTCTAGACCACCAATTTAGAAAAATTACACCAATCAATTTACAGGGTGGGTAACACTAGTGCAGTGCCCCAAATCCCATCCTGATGACTTGCAGGAATTTTTCATGAAATGAGGTGGGAAATTGATACCATTTGCCCTCCCCTTGTGGTTTGGGCAGCTAGTCCGCACCTTCTTTCCTTTTTTGCCTAATGCCTGCTTTGTCAGCATTAGCCTATCCTTCTGACTTCAAGACTTTGGGAAAATACCTTATTTTCCTCTCCTGAAGTAAATTATATATCATGTGTTCCCTTCTTACATCACCACAGAATGACTCTCTGGAGTCAGTCATCCACCAGTAAATTCCATGTTATCAATTAGAAGTTTGATTGAAATATTATCTAACTAAAGTGTTGTCTGTCATGGCTATAAAAATAAAATTCAAATAAAAGGATTTGAGGAAACCCTGGGTGATTAAATAGCTGAATATATATTATTAAGAAAAAAACATAATTATAGTTAAGAAAACAGTTCATTGTCAATCAGACAGTTTGAATGTCAGTTTTATTACAGCTTGGCTGTGTGAATTTAGGCAGTTCACTTAAGCTCTCTGAGCCTCTCCAGTTCAATAAACTTGCCTCAAGGGATTTTCACAAGATTAAAGGTAAACCTCTACTGCATTGTCCCATTAAAAAAAAAGATGTGTAGACAGGAGTCAAAATGGCAACTTGGTAGGAGCATGTCAGATCTTCCCACAGGACAATTAGAAATCACCAATTTTTCAGACACACATGCCATGGAAGGGCAGACCCAGAAGCTGCAGAGACCGCAGCAGCGATCACTACAATGGTAGGCGAAACCATCAGGGTTCAGAGCTGCATCACGGATTCAGGACTCCCAGCTCAGTGGGGGAAGAAGTGGTACAGGGATTGGAGCCTCAGGAAAAAAACAGGAAGAACATGGGACACTTCCAAACACTTTCTGTGAGTCTAACATCACACTGATACCAAAAGCTGGTTGAGACATCACCAAGAAAGAAAATTACAGACTAGTATCTCCAATGAGTGTAGATGCAAAATTCTCAGCAAAACATTAGCAAACCTAATCCTATAATGCCTAAAAAGTATCACTTATCATGACCAAGGGGAATTTATCCCCGGGATGCAAGGATGGTTACATAAATCTATTAATGTAATGTACAGATCAACAAGAGCAAGGAGAAAAATCACACGATCATATCAGTAGACTCAGAAACTTTTCAAAAGAGCCAACACCCATTTATGATACAAATCCTGCATAAAATAGGAATAGAAGGTACATATCTCAATATAGTTAAAGTCATATATGACAAACTTACAGTCAATGTCGTAGTCAACAGCAAAAAAATTGAAAGCAGTGCATTTTTGTATTCGAACAACACACCGGAGGAAATGAAATCAGGAACACCACACAGTTTAAAATAGAACTAAAATAAAATCAAATATCTTGGAATATACTTAACAAAGGAGGTGAAAGACCTGTACAATGAAAACTACACATTCTTCTTTAGCAGAGGAGGGCACCACAAGATGGAAAGATATCTCTTGCTCATGTTTGGGGCTATCGACTATTAAAATGGTCATTTTACCTAAAGCAATATACAAATTTAATGCAATCCCAAAAAAATCCCATGGATTTATTTCAGGAAATAGAACCAATAATCTTAAAATTTGTATGAAAATAGCAAAAGTATGAATAGCCAAAGCAATTGTGCAAAAAAAGAATGAGTCTGGAGGGATTACACCTCCAGACATTGAGCTATACTACTAAGTGATAGTGATCAAAAGTTATAGTACTGGAACGTGCCCGGGTGGCCTAGAGATCTACTGCAGCTGGGAGCAGTCCCACATACAGCCCCAAGTCTTGGGTTCAAGACTAGGGCCGGGGGGAAATAACCAATGTGAACAACTAAATAAAAATAAAATGCTTCTTCCTCCTCTCTGCCTTCCTGCCTGCCTACTTTGCCTTCACTCCTACCTACACCTTTTAAAAAAATGTATGATACTGGAATAACAGAGGCACAGATCAGTGGAATAGAACTGAATCATCAGAAACTGATTCACACAGATACAGTAAATCTATGACAAAGAAACCAAAAGCAAACAGTAGAAAAGGAAGAGACTCTTCAACAAATGTTATTGCTAAAACTGGACAGCCACATGCAAAAGAATGAAACTAGACCACTCTGTAATACCTTTCACATAAATTAACTCAAAATGAACTAAAGACTTTGACTTAAGATTGGAAACCATAAAAGTGTTGGAAGATACCGTATGAAAGGCATTCTGTGACAGAGGTCTTTGACTCAACTGCAGCATAAAGGTAAAGGTAAATTAAAAGGAGAATACACAACTGGGATTACATCAAACTAAAGAGCCTCTCGCCGCAAAAGAAGACATCACCAAAACAAAAAGATAACCTACTAACTGGGAGACTATGCTTGCATTTCATGTTTCTGACAAAGGATTAATATTCAAAATATTTAAATAACTCATTGAACTCAATAACAGAAAAATAGACAGTCCAATCAAATAATGGGAAGAGGAATTAGAGAGATATTTTCCAAAGAGGATCTGCAGATAGCTAAGAGGCACATAAAAAGATGTTCCTACTTGCTGTCTATCAGGGAAATACAAACCAAAACAAGATATCACCTATCACCTGAGAGACTGGCTATTATCCAAAAGTCTGGAAACAACGAATGTTGCTGAGGATGTGGAGAAAGGGCACACTTTTACACTGTTGGTGACAATGCAATTGGTGCAACCCCTAAGGGGAAAGTATGGAGATTCCTCAAAAAGTTGAATAAGGAAATCTCATATGATCCAGCCATCCCACTTCTGGGTACTTACCTGAGAGATACAAAAACACTAATTTGCAGAGATACAGTGGGATACTAGACAGGCCTTAGAAGAGATGAAAACCTGTCATTTGAATCAACATGGACTGATCTAGAGGGGATGATGCTAAGTGAAACAAGTCAAAAGAAGAAAGATAGATACCAGATGACCTCACTCAGAGGTGGAATGTAAATAGACAAAAAGGAACAGAAGCAACAAAACCATCCCTTTGGCACTTGCAATAGAATTTAGGTTATCAATAGGGAATGGGACCAGGATGGGAGGAGGAGTAAGTTGTGGCAGAGCCCACTGGACATAATGAAGAACACTTGACAATTTGATGGAGGACAGGGTGTGTTGACATACCTAAGGAATGGGGAAACTGCACTTAAGGGGGAACCTGCACGTGAGTTTATTTTAATTTGTAAAACAGTTACTATACTGAAATACTAAAAAAAGATATATTTAAAAACAGATAGTATAGCTATTTAATGCAGGAGTTGCTAATAATTTACCTCATGGTGCACCCAGGTGTCTATTGTGTTAAGCCCATGCCTGGGATACAATCCATATACAACCTCGAAAATCCAGGTTCTTGCCCAGGGCCGGAGGAAACAACTAAGATGAATAACCAAATAAAATGCTGCTTTTCCCTCTCCCTTCCTGTCTGCTACCTGCCTTCCTGCCTCTAAAAAAAAAAAAAAAAAAAAGGAAAAGGAAATATAAAAATAATTTATCTCTCTAAAAGTCTTCTTTAAAGGATGGCTCTAGAAGTCATGTCTTTCATCCTGTGAATACGAAAACCTAGAAATTCATTTTAATTGATTGGTTTAAATAATCTAGTGTTTGGGGGGTTTTTTTGAAGAGAGAGGTGAAAAAGCACTTTATTTATTTTTGATTGTTCCCACTGGTTGTTTCCCGGGCCCCAGATCTTGAGCCTAGGACCTTGGGATGCATGTGGGACTGTTCCCAGGGTGTGCTAGCCAGTAAGCCACTGGTCGTGCTCTAATTAACCTTTGTTTTAAGTACTAAAGAAATTATTCTGTTACCAGAGGATAGGTTGAAATATTTAAAATAAAAATTTTGTCCAAATCATTTCAAAGATTTCTTTTGAGAAATAGTATACATTTTATGAGGACAGTCTTATTTTATTTTTCTAAATATCTTTATTTCTTAATCAGGAATTACAGAAATCAAAGTCAGAACTTAAATGCCTTTATAATGAAATTCAAAGTCTTCCAGATGAAGCAGAAGACAGATACCATTTTTTAATAACATATTACCTGCTTCAAAGAGAAAATTCTGAATTAGAAACAAAGGTGAGATTGGATTATTATTTAAATATCCAATGTTTGACATATTTTATGAGGATAACATTAAAGGCAATTAATTTTTTACTGAGACATCTTGGAAATTGGAGTTTCTTTTATTATTATAGAATAAGTTGACCTATAGTCTGGGTTAATTTAAGCTGTATTTCAGGATTAATATTCAGACTTCAACCAGCACTTCACTCATAGGATTAATCTGTTAATTTTTCACTTTAAATAAGCTTCCTGATGGCTTAATTTTTAAAGCACATAATATGCAATTTTTACTTAAAAATTGAATTATTGCATAATTCAGAAGTTCAGCTTCTGGGTCTATATCCCAAAGAATTAAAAACAGGTTCCTGAAGAGAAACTATATTCATAGTAGGATTATTCATAATTGCTAAAACATGGCAGCAAGCCAAGTGTCCTTAGATGAAGGAATGAATGGGCAAATTATATATACATACAATGAAATTCAGCCTTTAAAAAATAAATTTTCTAATTCCTTAAAAGGAAGGATATTCTGTAATGATGAACCTTGAGGATTTTGTTAAGTGAAATAAACTAATCACAGAAATACAAATACTGTATGAGCCCACTTAAATGAGATAATGAGAAGACAGTCTCTAACTTAGAATAGTTCAACTTACGGCTTTGTTTTGTTTTTTATGTGAAAATGATGTGAAAGTGATGTGCTTTCAGTAGAAACTGCACCTTGAATTTTGAGATCTTTACTTACTAGCAGAGTATGGACTTGTACTCTCTTGTGATGCAGAGCAGTGGTAGTGAGCCTCAACTTCCCATCAGCCACGAGACCATGAGGGCAAACAGATATTCTCTCCAGTGTATGATGTTGCCAGTGTTGGCAGCTCATGATATTTTCAGTATACAGTGGGCTCATTGGAACATAACCCACTGTAAGTCAAGGCAACGCTCTAGTCGCCATCATAAAGACAAAGTATAATGATGGCTGCCGGGGACAGCGGGAGGGGAGAATGGGGAGTTGCTGTTTTAATAGGTGTAGAGTGTGTTTTGCAAGATGAAAAGAGTTACAGGGATGGATGGTGGCAGTGGCTGCACAGCACTGTAAATGCGTTTAATGCTGCTGGACTGTACACATGATGGTTATAATGGCATAGTTTATGTTATTTGTATTTTATAACTGGAAAAATATGAAAACAAGTGAAGGCTTACCTAAATGTCTTTAACTTGAAAACAGAATCAAAACTTCTTTCTCAGTTATACTACATGTGTGTGTGTTTCATAGACTCAGTATATAACTATATGCTATACACTAATTAGGCTAATACTTAAAACTAGGAAAATGTTTAAATGCTGTGATCCCTATTTGTTTCCCAAGTATAAAAATGGCTGTCAGACCAGGGTTAGTCCAACACTAGATAGAGCACTCTAGTAATTTCTAGAATCTACCTATAGGATATCGCCAACTCCTGACTGAAAATTCCCTTCTTCAGTCATTCTCTTGAATTAAAATAGTAGGAAGAAGTGACGGCTTGGACACAATAGTTAAAATATATTGGATTATATCTTTACACCACGTTTGAAGTAGAGGCCTCCTTTTTGCTATATGAAGTTGTTACTCTAAAAATAAGGAGCAAGCTGTGGAGAGATTAGGACATGAATCAAATGGTATGTGTCCTTGGGAGGGAAAGGTCTACAACATAAGATTTGCTGCCTGGAGGGTAGCTGTGTAGGGCATAGTGATTAAGTTGCATTTTGGAATCATTTTTCCCTGCTTACAAAATTAATACAAGCCCATTCTTGTCTTTCAAGTTCCTTCATAATCTTGCCCCTCCACTCAGTCTTGCTTTATTTTCTAAGGAAATACTGGAGCCTCTACTACAGTAAGACTGTTCTCACTTGTACACAAATACTCTATGTTCAGTTATACCCCAGTGCCTTTGACCATATTAATACTCTCTTCACCTAGTTACATCTTTCCATCCCCTAAAGTCCAGTTCAGGACCAACCTTCTCAAACCCTGGAGACATTAGCCTATATGAGATTATATGGGTTTATGAGATTATAATCTACTCACACATTGTGGTTTCTCTTCAAATGATTGAAAGGCCCGGGAAACCAAACAAAGGGATCTCCTAAGTAACTTGATTTGTTCTTTAGCATTAAATCCATTGTGTTTTTATAATCAAACATAATTACTAGAGAAGCTTGCTTACTAGAGAAACTTTCAAACTCAGAATGTGAATCAGACAGATTAATCTTTGTGCAATACTTGGATCAGGATCCATGTTCTGTTCATAGAATTATCCTCCACCCACCCTTTCTACTACCTCTGGAGGTGTTCTTTCATTTTATAGGAAGATGAAAAGAGCAACCTTTGGGGAAAGGAATATGCTTTTAAAAAATCTGAACAACTGTTTTTCTAAATCACACACCAGAGTGGTGATTCTCAAAGCATCCACTTGTATCAGAATTACCCAGGAGACATGTTTAAAATGTAAATCCCCAATTCCCACCCCAGACCACAGATTCTAAATCTTGGGGTGATGCCAGGAGATCGCATTTTAAAATCCTCGTGTGATTCTCTTATACGCTAAAGTTTCAGAGCCACTATAGTTTTCTGGAATCTTTACACATCCAAGTGTTTCTAAGCAAAATATCAGGTCAGACTGAAAGAAATTTGTTCTCTGTAATGTATATCTAATAATCTTTCTAGTTTTTAATTTTTTAAGAGAGGAAGCAAAGGAGAGGAGGAAGAAGCATTTGAGGAAGGAAGGAAGAGGAGGAAGCAATAACTTCGTTAATTAGTTGTTCATTTTGTCTTTCTACCCCAGCCCTGGATCTTGAATCCAGGTCCTTGGGTTGTGTGTGGTTTGCACCCCAGCATCTCAGCCACCTGAGCCACAAGGGCACTCCCTTCTTTCTAGTGTTGCAGCAATATATTACTCTAGTATGCATCTATGAAGTACATTAGAAACTTCAGGGAAAAATATGTAATCATATAAAACTCTGTAGATCTTGTATTTTTGCCTGTTATAAGATAGAACAAAACTCTAAAACACCCTGAGAAGCCAACTTCTAATGCCAAAAATGCCATTAAAAAAAAATCTTGGCCTTATGTGCTCTTGTGCCTGTTAAAAATGAATTAGATAAACATTTATTTATAAATATAAATGCTAAGTATTAAATTGGAAGGTAACTTCCATTTTGGTATCAATGTATGTTTATAAGCCAGTAATTATTTAATAAAGTCCATACACTTTTGCACACCTATACATAAGAACATGCGAAATGGAATATTTGTCTTCTTATTTAACTTTGCAGGTTTTGAAGCTTTCACAAGATTTTGAACAATTAAATCATTTTGCTGTAGGGAGAAACACTGTAACTGCTAATTTAACTACAAATGAAAATGTCTGTAAGACTCTTGTGCCTACAGTACCAATTTTGGAAGTAAAGATTCAAAGCCCAGAGGAAGAGAGAAAGGATTTCTGGTAAATTGAGAAAAAACTCATATCACAAAAATTGTCTGAGGAGGGTACATTTTATTTGGATCCATCATGATAATGAATCTGACCTTCATTTCCAAAAGATGTGTATAGAAAAATTAGTAATAACTATTCTCCAAAAAGTTTGTCCCTTGATATATTATTATATTTTTCCTGTTTTAAAAAATAGATGTTTTTATAGATGTGTTTTATATGTGTTTTTCAGTTTTAAATTTTTCATTTGGTTTTTCCTTTTGTTTATTTATTTTTCTTTTATGAGTAAAAGCATTTTTTATCTTTTATTTAGTTGTTCATACTGGTTGTTTCCCCCCAGACCTGGGACTTGAACCCAGGGGTATGTGTGCTGAGCTCCTTCAGAGACAGTTGACTTATGCGTTACTCGACCAAGGCATGCCTCACGTGTGTTCTTAATTGCTCATTAAAGCTTTTGTAATGATCAATTTAAAATATATATCAGATAATTCTAACATCTTGATTTCTTCATCTACTGTTACCTTTCTTCATTCAAGTTGAAATTTTTCTCACTCTTTGGTGAATAATTTTAGATTGAAATCTGACTATTTTGAGTATTATGAGATTCTAGATATTACTTATATCTTCTGTTTAGTTTTCTTCTTTCAACTACTCTAGGAGAGATGCTTGGTGGGAGTAGAAATCCAGGTTCCTACACAATCTCCATGAGCACCCAAGAAAATAGGAACTCCTTGATCTGCTGGTGAGGGTGGTAGTTCCTACTCCCCAATTAGGCCACTGCTTTATACAACTATGACTATTGGGTGGGAGGGAGAAGTACCTCCATGATACCATAAGAGAGGGGGTTGGATAAGGGTACTCTTGTTATGCGAAGCAATAGAAAAAATTGTGTCTCCACTAGACCTACTCTGACAAAGCCCCAATGGAAAGAAAGAAGGGTACCTCCTCACCACCAGATGGAGGACTTTCAGTATGATCTCCCCTGACACTGCAAGAGGGAGGGGAACACTTTTATCACTTTCCTGGTAGCAGTGTTAAAAAAAAAAAAAAAAAACAGAAAACCCCACCTGCTTCATCTTGCTCCCTGACTGGGGAGATGTAAGCAGCACCAGAGGACATTTCAAAGCCTGTGCTTAGTAGAGCACAGGGTCCCACCTGGGAGTTTCCAGGCCAGACTCCAAAGAACAGTGGGGAGGGAGACCTGTTCCCCCACCCCCAGTCTATAAAGAAGCACACAGAAGCTGAAAGGCAAGCTTGCTCCCTGACATAGGAGCCTATGGGAGCAAGAATGGGGCAGATCATCAAAAGAGCTACAGAAACTATGTGGACCTTCAAGACAAGAACCTGCCTCTGAACTCCCTGCCCCCTGTTCTCAAGAACTTTGGTGAGTGAATTTTATTCCCCACAGCATCTAGAGAGCTTGTAGGGGCAGAGTTTGATTTTTCTCCCTGACTGAGGAGCTGCATTTATCACCAAAAGACATTACAAAAACCTGTGCTTAGTAGAGCCCAGGGCCACACCTGGGAGATTCCAGGCCAGACTCCAGTGAACAATGTAGCGGGAGACCCATTGCCTCTAGCCATTGTTAAAGGAGCACACAGAGGCCGAAAGGCAAACTTGCTCCCTGAGGATTTGGGGTAAGCAATAACAGGACCTGTCACCTAAAGGATCTTCAGTAACTGCATAGGAGTGCAAGAGGACCAAGCTATGAGCCTCATGCTTCCTATGCTGGATTGCTATGGGCTCCACAGGACTCACGGGGTCTGCCTGTACACTCAGTCCTTGGGTTGGAGAGATTTCTGTCTGTGACATGTCAGAGAAGAATTGCTTCTCATCCCCACAGAAGCCAGTGGACACCACTGAAACAGCATTTGTTGTCCACCAGAAAGTGAGCATTCTAGAGAGGGCAACAGGCCCCACCACCCATGGAAGCCAAGTGGATGATACTGGCTACAACAGGACCCAAAATCGCCACTCAGGAGAAAATATAGTATATATATTAAAAAAAAAAAAACCAACAACGACAAAACAGAAAGCCACAGTGCTAAATCTAAGACAGCGAAGAAAGCCTTGCCAAAAGCAAAGTCACCAAAAAGATCACGAACAGCCCAAAGAAAGGAGGATGCCAAGGGCCTCCCTGGAGAATAACTCCATTGACATTGAATGGGACAACTTAACAGAGAAAGAGTTCCAAAACATAGTTATAAAAAGACTGAATGAGATGCAGGAGGGACACACAACCACCCAAAGGCAATTCGAAGACCTCAAAAAAGAAGTGAGAGACCAAAATGAACATGTCAGCAAGGAGGTTGAGGCCATGAAGAAAGTCCACTCAGCAATTCTAGAGAGAGACAGGAAAGCCAAGGCAGAAATAAAGACGGGACTAACAGTGGAGAACAAAATCACCAGTGGAGGAAATGCAATTATGGAATCCATATGAACATATAAACATGATATGGTGACAGTTCGTAAAGGACTATCACAGAGCGTAAAGACAGATATAATCCAGATGACAGTTACAAAACCTTACTCTAAAGTGACACATAGCTGGGTAGTAGATGAAACTGAAAGAACCAACTCTGAAAACCATATAGAGGAAAAAGCTAATAAAAATGAATGGAAAGCAAAGCAACAGACACAGAAAACAAAGGCTCACATGGCAGCAATAAAGTCTTATATATCATTATCACTCTAAGTCTGAATAGATTGAATGCACCAATCAAAAGACAGAGTGGCCAGATGGATCAAAAAACAGGAACCAGCACTATTATGCCTACAAGACTTAGATACAAAGACAAACACAGGTTGAAAGTCAAAGGCTATAGAAAAATATATCAAAGAAACAGTAATGAAAGGAAATCAGAAACTGCAATGCTAATTTCAAACAAGATAAACTTCCACCTGGAAAAGATTTCTCAAGGCAAGGAAGGTTACTACATTATGGTTAAGAGGTAATTCACCAAGAAGTCACTACCATTAGCATATATGCACCCAATGCTGAACCATATAAATATATAAAACAAATGCTCTGCAGGGCTGAAAGCAGAAGTTGGCAGCAACACAATAATAGTAGGGAACTTCAGCATACCATTTACATCAATAGATAGGCCATCCAAACAGAAAATCAACAAATAAGGATTCTAAATGAATCAGTAGAGCACATGGACCTACCAAACATGTATAGGATGTTCTACACCAATTTTAAAAAGTAGCATATACATTTTTCTCAAGTGTACATGGAACATTCTCAAGGATAGACCACATCTAGGAACACATAAATAGTCTCAGCAAATTTAGCAAAATTAAAATGATAGAAAGCATCTTTGACAAGGTGTGTAACTAGAAATGAACCAGAAGAATAAAGCTGAAAGAATCACAAATATATGAAAATTGAACAACATGTTTTTGAACAACTCATGGATCATCAATGAAATAAAGACTTATCTGGAAACAAATGAAAATGTAGAGATGAGCTGCTGAAACATGTGGAATGAAGCAAAAGCATTTGAGAGGAAAGTTTATAGCCATAGAGTGTACATCAAAACCAAGAGAGAGCCCAAATTAAATCCCTAACTTCACACATGAAGAAGCTAGAAGGGAAGAACAATCAATACCAAAAGTCAGCGGAAGGAAGGTTATAATAAAAAGTAGAGCAGTAATAAATGAAATTGAAAAAAAAAATAAAATATGAAACCAAGAGTTGGGTCTTTGAAAAAATAAACAAACTTGATTGACCCCTACTAGTCTCACAAAGAAGAACAGAGAGAAAAATCCTATAACATGAATCAGGAATGAAAGAAATAAGATTATAATCGACAGCAGAGAAATGCAAAGGATCATAAAAGACATATGAGCAATTCTGTGCCGACAGATTCATCAATCATGAAGATGTGGACAGATTCCTAGAAACCTATAACCTTTCAAAACTGAACCAGGATGATATGGACATTTGAACAGATTGATCACATGCACAGAAATTAAAGCAGTAATAAAAATTATCCCAAAAAGTAAGAGCTCAGGTCCAGATGACTTCACCAGTGAGTTGTACCAAACATTCAAAGAAGAGCTAATCCCCATCCTCCTCAAACTCTTCCACAAAGTTGAAGAGGAGGGGAAAATCCCAAATACATTTTATGAGGCTAACACTACCCTGATTCCAAAAGTAGACAAAGACAGACCCAAAAATAAAACTACAGATAAATATCACTGATGAATATGACGTAAAAATCTTCAACAAAATCCTGGCAAATAGAATTCAGCAGCACATCAAAAAAAATTATACACTATGATCAAGTGGGTTTTATTCCAGGTATGCAAGGATAATTTAATGTACACAAATCAATGTAATACTCCACATCAACCAATTGAAAAGCAAAAATCCTGTAATTTCAATAGAGGCAGGAAAAGCATTTGACAAGATTCAACACCCATTCATCATCATCATAATAAAACTTCTCCAAAGCAGGAATAGAAGACATATGCCTCAACATAATAAAAGTAATATATGACAATCCCACAGCCAACATCATTATCAATGGCAAAAAACTGAGAGCCTTTGCCCTAAGATCTGGAACAAGACAAGGTTGCCCACTATCACCACTAGTATTCGACATAGTTCTCAAAATCTTGGCCAGAACATTAAGGCAAGAGGAGGACACTAAAGAAATCCAAATTGGGAAAGAATAAATAACACTATTTGCAGATGATATATTACACCTAGAAAATCCTAAAGAATCCACCCTAAAACTGCTAGAAACAGTAAATGAATACCGCAAAGTGACAGAATATAAAATCAACACACAAAAATCCATGACATTTCTATATGCAAACAACGAAGTAGTGGAGAAATAAATCCCATTCACAGTAGCACCAAGAAAGATCAAATACCTGGGAATAATCTTAGCAAAGGAGGTGAAAGACCTCTATAATGAAAACTGCAGGTTCATATCAAAAGAAATAGAAGACACAAAGAGATTGAAAAATATTCCATATTAATAGATTGGAAGAATTAACATAGTAAGAATGGCCATTCTCCCCAAAACACTATATAGGTCTAATACAACTCCCATCAAAATCCCAGGGTCATTTTTAAAGGAATTGGAGCAAACAATACTGAAGACAGTATGAAATCACAAAAGACCACAAATAACCAAAAGTATCTTAAGAGAAAAAAAGAACAGTGGAGGATTCACACTTCCTGACTTCAAACTATACTAAAGAGTAATCATCATCAAAACAGTATGGTACCAGAACAAAAACAGACACAGCCACCAGTGGAATCCTAGAGAGACCAGAAGGCTACACCTGTATGGACAGCTGATCTTTGACAGAGGTGCCAAGAGCATACAATGGAATAAGGGAAGTATATACCAAATGGTGTTGAGAAAACTGGAAAGAAATTCTGCAAAAAAATGAAACTAGTGTACTCATTATTGCCATACATAAAAGTTAAGATGACCCAAACACCTGGACATAAGACTCAAAACTATAAATTACCTAGAAGAAAATGTGAAAAAAAATACTCCACGACATCAACCTCAAAGAGATCTTTGGGGAAGTAACAGCTATGGCAAAAGAGGCCAAAGTAAAATTTAACAAATGGGACTACATCAAAGTGAAAATCTTCTGCACAGTAAAAGAAATCACCACTAAAACAAAAAGACAACCACAGAACTGGAGAAGATATCATACAACATACATCAGATAAGAGCTTAATTCCAAAATATACAAAGAGCTCATACATCTCAACAACAACAAAAAAGATAAATGACTCATTCAAAAAATGGGCAGAAGTAAACAGATTCCTATTTAAAGAAAACGCTTGTATAACCTAGAGACACCTGAAAAATGTTCTACCTCACTCATTGTAAGAAAAATGCAAATAAAAACTACAATAGGATACCACCTCACACCAGTGAGAATGGCCTATATATTAAAAAACAAAAACAAAAACAGGAAATTGCAGTTTTTTTCTTGGAGGGGATGTGGAGAAAAAGGAACCCTCCTACGCTGTTGGTAAAAATGTAAATTGGTGCAACCTCTTTGGAAAACCGTATGGAGATTCCTCAAGCAAATAAAGATGTATCTACCATTTGATCCAGAAATTCCATTCATGAATATATACCCAGAGGATACAATATCTCTAATCAGAAAAAAAAAATCTGTACCTCTATCTTCATAACAGCACAATTCACAATAGCCAAAACATGGAAGCAACCTAAATGTCCATCAACAGATGACTGGATAAAAAAGCTGTGTTATATATACTCAGTGGAATTCTATGCAGCTACTAAAAAAAAATGACGTTATTCCCATTGTAACCATCGATGGACCTGAAGGGATAATGTTAAGTGAAATAAGTCAGAAATAAAAAGAGAAATCCCAGATGGTATCATTCGTATGTGAAATATAATGAAATGAAACAAACAGATAAACCCCAGCAAAAATTCACAGGACACAAGACGATCGCTGCCAGCAGGTGGCAGAGAAGAGAAGGTTAAAGGTGGTAAAGGACACAAACTCTGTTGGTGGGTGTGGTGTGAAATATAGAGATACAACTATGGTATCAAAATAAATATGAATATAACATTGTAAGCAAATAAAACAATAAATATTACTATTTAAAAAAAACCCTGCTTCCTAGTGGCCTCTGACACCACCCCCCTGGGAGTTTCGGTGAAATCAGAAGCTAAGGTTCCCAACTTGATCTTAGCTGATGTGGATGGAGTTGGGTCATTTTATTTTCCCCCTGTGGTGTTCAACTGGAGTAAAGTAAGTATTGTCCGAAAGTTTTCTTTTTTGCTTAGATGTGTTTACTGATTCTCGGTTTAAGGAAAACAGGCTTTTGTGCTATTGGTGTTTTCAGTTGCCGGTTTCTTCAGCTCTAAGTCTAGGATATATGAGGCAAAAACAGCAAACTTACCACCAAGTCATTCCTCAGCTCCCAAGTTCCCTGCTCACGTTCTTCTATATCTGTAGCTTCATCACAGGCATTTCTCTGCTATATATCCACATTTCACCTTGTTGATCAACCATCTTCTTGCCTGTTTGCCCCACAGCAGAAATCCAGCTTTCTATCACCCATGATTCCTTTTTCTTCCTCAACTACTACCACATTCAATAAATGAAAATTTTTATTAATATTTTGTTCTGAATATCTCTAGAGTCTCTTGCTTCTTTCCATTCCTACCATCTTAGTCTAGTCAGTGTTATTACGTGGGTTATTACAACAGTCTCTCAGCTGTCTTCCCTGCCATGTGACATCCAAATACTCATTATAAAGCACATTCTCTCTTGCCTCTAGGCTTTTCCCAGTCTTATTTGTTAAGTAATCCTGGAACGCCTTTATTTTTCCTGTTCTCCTGTAAATTACCATCCCCCACCAAATACTTACACACATATAAGTATGCACAACTCCTGCAGTTATATTTGTTTACCTTCTGCCTATTCATCCATCAGGCCTCAGATTACTTACTGCTAGTTTAATCACTTGTTTATTTATTCTTGTGTCTCTGTAAATTGTAAACTCCCTAGGGAGAGGATTATGTTCTATTGCAAACCTAGTGCTAGCTAAATTGCCTGCTGGTGCTGAGTGATTTTTTTCATCTTTATAATCTGTATATACCCAATCCATATTAAAAGTTGAAAAAGTGAAAAAAAATCACTTAAACTGTTTTTTTTTTTTTTTTTGAGTATAGATAAGAATATATGATGGGTCATCTCCCTGAATGTGAGTAAAATAATGACTCATTTATCTTTCAAATTTATAAGAATAAGTTAACCATTCTGCTCTAAAATTCAAGTTGAAACTTGCTGTACTGTCTTGACGGTTGGAACTTTTTTCTCCACATTCTGCTACTATAATGAGCCTTTTGACAATTTTTTTATTGTTATATTTGCACCAAGTCCTGAATTAGGAGAAAGTAAGCAGAAGGAAATTCCAGAGCAGTCAGTAAAGGAGGACACTTTTCCAAAAGAGGCACAGAAGGAGGAAGACTCACCACAGAACCGAGATATGAAAGGTGAAGAACAGCAGTTGACCTTGAATCCTGAGGAAATTGTAAGGCTTAGAGAAGAACCGAGCCATTTGAGTCAGAACCTCTTTCAGTCTCAGAGCTCTGGGGATATGTCAGATGACAGTAATACCCAGGTAGGTGCTAAAACACGTGCTATGACAGTTGACAATGCTGATTAATTGTCACTATCTGCCCTGGTCAGGTGGGATAGAGGCTCGCAGGATTTGTATCATATTTTCTGTTCCTGGTATCTAGCTTAGATGTATAGAATGCTTGGATGGGGGACAAGACCACAGACTTAGAATTCTTTTAAATAGAATTTTCACTATTAACTAGAGGAAGGATTAGCAGAGAAAATAAAGAGAATAACTATCCAACCACATCTCAGTTCATATACCTCCATTTTACAGATTCTCTCTGGAAGAAATTAAAATTTCCTTACACACACCTTTCTAGAAATTATTTTGAGACCCAGAGTGGGAGACTTGTATTCATAAATAAACCAACTTCAAAAGACTGATAATATACATTTGAAAAGTGATTCCAGTATACATTTAGGAAAAAAAGGAAGAGTGATAGTGAAAGAAATATATCTCTATATATAGACATTGATATAGATACAGTATCTATACTATATATTCTATATATGTACTATAGATATAGAAAGAGATTTAAATATAGTCTAAAAACAAGGCAAGTCACAGGAAACAAGGAAAATAATATACCTAAAAGGAGTCTCACCCGTTTGAAAGAAGAGTCAGTGAATTTGTTCAGAAAACCAAAGGGATGTATGACAGAATATTCAAAAAGAGGCTAATTTGATACAGTAATGGTGAGTACTTCTGCTTAAGATGGTGACCTGCTAATAGAGAAACATCTCCCCCAAACTGTGAAAGCAGCAGAGAGCCTGCCCAGCAGGACCAGGGGGGAGATGGTCTTGGTGCAAGGTGAAAGGAGGACCAGTGCCCTAGTTGTTTGAACCAAAGGACCAGTGAGAAAATTACACTGAGTGCCTCCATAACTGGAAGGCATCTAGGGTAATCCACTAACACCAGCTCCTACTGTATTACCCCAGAGCCCCAGGACCTATCCATCGGAAATCCATCGCCCAGACTTAAAGAAAAAAGAGAATCTCCCAGAAGGAAGGGACCTTCAGTGCTACCCACTAGTGCCACCCTGTGGGTTGAGGCAAAATGCAGCCCAATTACTGATTGTGGGCAAACAGCAAGGTGGAGATGGGACACTGGGGGATGGTCCTGCAGCCTCTGCACAAATTCCAAAGCCTAGGCTGAACTCTTAGGCCCCAACAGAAGGTCCACATAAGATCATCAACAAGTCCAACCAGTGGTAATGCCACAAAACTCAAGAAATCTCAGTGTTTGAACCAAGATACAGACTTAACTTGGTGTAAGTCTATACCCTACACAAGGCCATCACTACAGGGAAACCTAATCCACAGAAACAAACAGAATACTAAGCAGAGCAAAGACAGAGAGAAATATACTCAAAATGATAGCTCCAATCAAAAATTCAGGAAAAATCTCAATAAAACAAACAGATTATGCAAGCTACCTGAAGATGAATTTAGGGCAACAGTGATAAACATACTCATGCAAATCAAGAAAACAATAGAGGAAGAAATGGAAAACAACAAAGAGAAGAAATAAAGCAAAATATCAAAGAATAAAAAATAAAATAGCTGACTAAAGAGAAGGAATAAAAAATAGGATGGATAAAACCTCCAATAGAATCAGTCAGCTAGACAATAGGGCAGAGGAATGCATCAAGCAAACCAGCAAAGAGATTAAAAAGAATGCAAAGAAATGAAGACAGCATTTGAGATCTATGGGAACAATGCTTGCATCATAGGGGTTCCAGAAGAGAGAGAAAAGGGGGCAGAAACTGAATTTGAAGAAATAATAGCTGAGAATTTCCCTAACTTGAAGAATGAAGCAGGCTTCCAGAGCCAGGAAGCTCAAACAGTTCCTAATACAAGACACTTAAAACTACACCTAGACACATCATCAAAAGGTAAAAAATACAAGATAAAAAAAGAATCTTAAAAGCAGTCAGAGAAAAATGAGTCACATTCAAGGGACTCCTCATAAAGTTTTCAGGGGATTTCTCAACTGAAACTACAGGCAGAAGGGAATGGCAGATATATTCAAAATGTTGAAAGGGATTTTCAACCCAGTATGCAATAACCTGAGAGATTATCATTCATATTTGAAGGAATGATAAAAAGCGTTTCCAATAAACAAAAGTTAAAGGAAATCATCACCACAAATGCGCTCTACAAAAAATACTAAAGGATGCTATATAAAGTATAAAGAAACCCAACTTAAAACAGTAAGCCAGCAAATACAAAAAGTGGGGAGGAGGAGAAGAGAACCAAAATGTGGATTGTTAGAATGCATGTAAGACTAATCTGCTTTCAAACGAAAATAGGAACTTAACATAAAATCTTTAATACTAACTTAAGGGTAACCTCAAAATACATCTCCAGGGAAAAAATAAAGAAGAAAACAAAAAAGAAACCAATCAAAGCATAATTACACCCAACCCACCTAAGAAGAAGAAAGAGAAGAACAAAGGCACTGTCTGGAACAACACACAGAAGACAGATTACAAAATGACAGTAAACAGCCATATATCAATAATCACCCTAAATGTTAATGGACTGAACTCACAGAGTTCACAGAACAGAGTTACCAAATGGATTAAAAGGCACCACCCAACCTTCTGCTGCATTCAGAGAATTCACCTTCTTTCAAAAGATAAAGACTCAAAGTCACTGGTTGAAAGACAATCCTATACTTAAATGACAACCACAGAAAAGTAAGAATGACCATACTTATTACAAACAAAATAGACTTCCAACTAAAAAGCATAACAAAAAACAAAGGTGAACATTATATAATGATTGAGGGAACAATCCAGCAAGAAGACATAATGCTTATCAACATATGTGCATCCAATGAAGGAGCATCAAAATATATTAAGCAAGGATTATTAGAACTGATGAGAGACATTGACAGCAATAGAACAATAGCTGGAGACTTCAACACCCCACTTTACAGCAATGGACAGCCAACCAGGCAGAAAATTAACAGGGAATCAACAGCTGTAAATGACCCTTTGGAACAGTTAGGTATAACAGACATATACTGAACACTTGATCCAACCACTACAGAGTTCATTTCTTCCAAAGTGCACATGGAACATTCTCAAGGATAGATCATTCATTGGGAAAAAAAAAAAAAAAAAAAAACACGTCTCAACAAATTGACAAAGACTGAAGTCAAACCAAGCATCTTCTCTGAACACAATGACTTAAAACGGGAAATCAATCTCAAAAAGAAAGCTGTAAGACCACCAATTAATTGAAGACTAAGCAATATGTTTTTGGATGATGCTTGGGTAAAAGAGGAAATCAAAGAGAAACTTAAAAAATACTTAGAGATTGATTGAAAATGAAGACATGAGCTACCAGAGTCTATGGGAAGCCACAAAAGCAGTGTACTAAGAGGGAAGCTCACTGGAATCCAGGCCCACCTCAAGCAATAAGAAAATTCACAAATAGACAATCTAACCCTACATTTAGAATAAATAGAGAAAGAACGATTAAAGCCAAAAATCTGTAGACAAAGTGAAAGAATAAAAATTTGTGCAGAAATAAATGAAATAGAAAACAAAAAAGACAATCCAGATGATCAATGAAACCAAAAGATGGTTCTCTGAAAAATAAGTAAAATTGACAAACCACTGGCTAGACTCAAAGAAAAAAGAGAAAACTCTTATAACTAGAATCAGAAGTGAAAGGGGAGAATTTACAATAGATACCACAGAAATACAAAGCATCATAAGATTCTGCTATGAACAGCTCTATGCCAACGAAGTAGACAACCTTGAGGAGATGGACAAATTTTTAGAAAAACAGTCTGCCAAGACTCATCCTGGAAGAATTGGAACACCTGAACAGAACTATCTCAAGCAAAGATACTTAAGAGGTAATCAAAAGTCTCCCTAAAAATAAAGCCAACAACCAGATGTCTTTTCCAATGAGTTTTACCAAACCTTTGGATAACAATACCTATTCTCAAACTCTTCCAAAATGTTGAAGAACAGGGAACACTCCCAAATATTTTCTATGAGGCTCACATCATACTGTTACCAAAAGGTAGTGGAGACATCACCAAGAAGAAAATTATGGACCAATGTTTCTAATGGACATGGATGCAAAATTCTCAACAAAATATTGGCAAACTAAATTTAACAGTGCATCAAAAGATCATCATGACCAAGAGGAATTTATCCCAGGGATGCATGGATGGTTCAGCCTACATGAATCTATTAGTGTAATACACCATATCAACAGAGCAAGGATAAAAACCACATGATCATATTGGTAGACAGAGTAAGCTTTTGACAAGATCCAATACCCATTTATGGTACAAACCCTGCATAAAATGGTAATAGAAGGGACATATTTCAACATAATAAAGGTCATAGACAACAAACCTACAGCCAACATCATGGACAATGGCAAACAATTGAAAACATTTCTTCCAACATCAGGAACTAGGCAAGGCTGTCCACTCCCACCACCGCTGTTTGACATACTGGAGGACTTAGTCAGAACGATTAGGCAAGAAAATGTATTAAAGGAATCCAAATTGGAAAGAAGTGAAGCTATCATTATTTGCAGATGACATGATTATGTATATTGTAAACCCTAAAATTTTTGTCAAAAATACTGCCCGAACTAATCAACAAATACATTAAAGTGGCAGTCTGCACAATCAATGCACAAAAATTTGTCGCATTCTTATGAAATCAAGAAAACCACACCATTTAAAATATAAATGAAAATAATCAACTCTCTTGGATTATACTTAGCAAAAGAGAAAAAAAAAACTGTACAGTGAAAACTACAAGTCCTTCTTAAAAGAAATAGAGGAGAATACCAAGAGATGAAAAGGCAGACATCTCTTGCTCATGGTTGGGAAGAATCAACATCATTAAAATGGTCATCTTACCTAAACCAATATACAGATTTAATGCAACCCCCATAAAATTCTCATAGGCTTATTTCCAGAAAATAGAACAAATGATCCTTAAATTTGTATGAAACAACAAAAGAA
Organism: Solenodon paradoxus; assembly: GCA_004363575.1. Taxonomy (NCBI): domain Eukaryota; kingdom Metazoa; phylum Chordata; class Mammalia; order Eulipotyphla; family Solenodontidae; genus Solenodon; species Solenodon paradoxus. Next base: position 443,513 of record RJWH01000653.1, read on the forward strand.
CTAGAATATCCAAAGTAATTATGAGAAAAAAGAACAAATCTAGAGGGATAACACTCCCAGGCATTGAGCTATACTACAATGTGATAGTGATCATAACAGTATGGTAGGGGAATAACAAAGGTACAGACCAGTGGAATAGAATCACCAGAAACTGATGTTTGGGGAAGAGAGTAGAGCAAGGACAAATTGGGAGTTGGCAGAACACCGGGCCTGGGTCACCATGGGAAAACATTGGGGAGTGGGTCTGTGACTGTTCACCTGCCAAAATAAGATAGATACAGTTATGAAGTCAGAGAGCAAAGGGCTGCATAAGCAAATCCAATGTAACTATAAACTTGCTTGCATAAGCTGCTTGAAGCAATGCTGTATGTTGTATGATCTCAATAAATAGGTGGACGGCAGGATGGTCAGGGCCCTCAGTCCAAGAAAAACTATTGGCCCCCCTGACCCCAGCTTTCTATCATCTCACTCTTGAGTTTCTCAATCTCCTGCAGTGCCTGTGCTCCCAGGAAACAATCCTGGCAAACTGATCCATTTACATACAGTCAAGTTAAGCTATGACAAAGGAGCCAAAAGTATAAATGGAGAAAGGAAAGTCTCTTCAATAAATCATGGTGTAAAAACTGGACAGCCTCATGCAAAAGAATGAAACTAGGTCATTCACAAAAATTAACTCAAAATGCACTAGACACTTGGACATAAGATTGGAAACCATAAAATTCTTGGAAGATAATATGCGAAAGACATTCCATGAGAGAGGCCTTAGAGAGGTCTTTGGGGACTCAACACCAGCATTAAAGGCAACAAAAAGAAATACAACTGGGATTACATCAAACTAAAAAGCTTCTTCACAGCAAAAGAAAACACCAAAACAAAAAGACAGCCTACTAACTGGGACAAGATATTTGCATTTCATATTTCTGACAAGGGCTTAACATCTAAAATGTACAAAGAACTCATAAAATTCAATGACAGAAAAATAGGCAATCCAATCAAAATGGGGAAAGGAATTGGAGAGACTTTTTACAAAATGACATGCAGATGGCCAACAGGCATATGAAAAGATGTTCTTACTCATTGGCTATCAAGGAAATGCAAATCAAAACAATGAGATATCACCTACACCTGGGAGACTGATTATTATCCAAAAGTCTGGAAACATGTTGGAGAGGATAAGGAGATAAGGAACACTTTTGCACTGTTGATTGGAGTGCGAATTGGTGCAACTCCAGTGGGGAACAGTATGAAGATTCCCCAAAAAGTTGAATAAGAAAATTTCATGTGATCCCACCATACCGCTTGTGGTTGTTTACCCAAAAGATATAAAAACATTAATTCACTGAAATTTATGAACCCCCATGTTTATTGACGCTAAGAACTAGAAACTACGTAAGTGCCCAACATCCGATAAATGGATAAAGAAGGTGTGATACAAATATACACAATGAACTACTACATGACCCTTAGAAGAGATGAAAATGTGTCATTTGAATCAACATGGATGGAACTAGAGGGTATTATGCTAAGTGAAACAAGTCAAAAGAAGAAAGATGCCAGATGACCTTACTCATAGGTGAAATGCGAACAGACAAAATAAAGGACCAGAAACAACAGAAGACCATTGGACACTTGCAATAACACTGCATTTACCAATAGGGAATGGACTGGGGCTGACCAGTTGTGGCAGAGCCCATGGATAATGGTGAAGAACACTTAGTGGTTTGTTGTAGGGCAGGGAGTGTTGAAATATATCTGAGGAACAGGGAAACTGCACGTATGGGGAACCTATACATGAGTTTATTTTGATGTGTAAAGTCAAAGTTACCGCAGTTTAAAAAAAAACCTCAAGAGACTAACTTCACATCTCCCAGGTAGCCCCCTTTATGGGATATGGTCCAGTATAGAAGAGTTGGGTGGAAATGAAACACATGATCACAACAATTATAAACTCTATGCTTAGAAGCTTAAAATTATCAGTGCACTTTCAGAATATGAAATTTAGAGTTTGATGAGTATAACTCTGGTAATTTTATCTTATTTGAAGAATCATTTTCAATACCCAGGACAGTGAAAACTATTACATATATAAAAATTCTTAGGGAAATCTGAGAGAATAACTGCTTCATAAAAGGACAAATAATCTTATATGTCATGGAACTTCCATCATAGTTCAGTATCTTTGTCATAATAATACTTTGAATTATTGAAAGAAATTAAAGTAACTCATTTATTCAACCAATATTAATTGACTATATGATGTGCCAGGCCCTGAGCACATAGAGCAATAAACAGGTAATATGGAGCTCATGGGAAAAAGCGTATTTGTATTTTGAATTTTATATTTCCCAAAGCATGGCCAGAGACGTTATTTACTTCTTTAAGCCAAAAAGGAAGAAAATATAAACATTTTTGGTAGTGTGCCATGCAGTGATAATTTCAGAAACTCTTTCTGTGTATAGGGATCTTTGATCTACTGGCTATAGATTGTTTGGTTCTTTCAGTTCTGACATACATGGAGTTTTTGGTTTCTACCTGGGTTGTTATAGTGTCTAGCTTCAATAGCTAGCTGCTATCCCTGTGTGTTGTGTCTTCTTAATCTCATAATGTGCAAATTTAAGCAACTACAGACCAATACCAAACTTTAAAGAGTTCTTATATATGGCAAATATGGGGTGCCCTAGTGGAGTGACATTTAGGTCAATCACCTCCAAAGGAGCACAGGCCACTTACCGCTGGGTTTGAGTCCCAGGACTTGGGGGAAATAGCCATCGTGAACAATTAAATAAAAATAAAATGCTTCTTCCCCCCTCTCTCTTCCTGCCTACCTGCCCACTAGTCTTCATTCCTGCCTATACCTTTCCTTAGTTAAAAAAGAAAAAAAAAAGGCAATTATATAGACAAACAACGCAAGAGCCCCTTTTAGGAGAGAGTATATGAACTTTATTGCTCATGTATTTTGGGGACATCATTTATGTCTGCTGATGACTTCTAGGACTTAATTTTTACTGTTCAACAATATTCCATGCAAGGCTGAGATAACTGCATTCTAGATAATGCTTTCCTAATTCTTGAAACAAGATGGAAAGACAACTAATTGTAGTAATTTTATGGGTTTAAAACCAACCTTCATGTTTTTTCATAAAATTGTAAATACTTACTATGCTCTAGGCTCTATACTAAATACCAGGCATTTATTATGCAATACAATAAGGCAGAAATAATTATTCTTGCCACTTTCAGGCAAGGAAATTGTAACTTGAGAGAAGTTAAATAAGTTGCCTAAAGTGGCACATCGTATCGGAACCCAACTCTTTCTCCTCTAGATTTTGACCTTTTAACTGCTAAGTCACTTGTTCCACATGCTGAGAAATTCAAAGAAGGCATGTAGTTATTCTATCAAGCTGATTTCCTAAGGAAGGCCAGAAAACTGACTCCCGAAAACCTTCCCCAATATTCTATTGTAGGTTATCCTGGTGAATTTTTCTGGGTTTTGGCTCTTAAACTCTAAGACTCCAAAACTAGCCCCCTTAGAATAGATTTGTATCTTGAGGTTAAACTTACATTAAATCAAATTTTAAAGATTATTTGGTAAAATCAAGAGTGTCAGTTATTCTTCTGTGATAATTATAAATATTACTTGTTTACTGAGAATGTTCTTTATAATTATGTTTAATGAATGAATTATTATTGATAAAAATACCACTAGTTAGTAGTTTTTATAAATATAAGCATGTTTTGATGAACGTGTAGAGAACTAAGAAAGAAAAGTCAAAATCTGAAAGGATGTCTGAGGAGTAGGGAGTTAGAGCAAGTGAATTTAGTTGGATGATTGACATATTCATCAATTTTGATAGCCTGCTCCCTCCACACTCACTGGCTGAGAATATAGAAAGCCAATAGTATGAACGCTTTTTTCCATAATAGGCATGATCTTCTCATTGGAACCAGTATATGAGCTTGGTTGTTTCATTAAAAAGATTGTCTTAAAATATTCAAAGCTGTATGTCAAGTCTATAAAATTAGGATAATTCATATTAGTTCCAGCATATTTTGTTTTATTTCCTAAGAATGATCAATTCTTTAAGATGGAAGAGATGTTAGATACCATTTGGTCTTATGCCTTTATTTTACAGATGAGTAAAATAACACTCAGAGGAGATGATTGGCTTAATAAATCTGTTGATTGATCAAAAGGAGACCCCTATGTACTTTACATTCTTACATGGTTCCTGGTAGCTTGAGTGAGTCTTTATATGTCTGCAATAACTTTCTATTGCAGAAGTTATTTACCTGGTGGGGAAAAAATATAGACTCTTTATGTTGACCACTTGACTGGATGACTGGTAGCTTCTGTTCTTGTAAAAACTTTATTTACTCTGAAAAACTGATTTGACTTGAAAATATAGACAGGAAGAACTACCTTTCTCATTTTTCTCATCTTGAAAATTTCAGTGCTTAGTCCCTTTGGGATAAATGGAGAGCTTCTCGTGTATGTCAGTTTTGGTCTGTTAAATGACTGTGTAAGCTGCAGTTACTATTAGATGTTCAGAGATGCTGTTTGATGGTTAGATAAGAAAGTTGAGTGATGACCAAGGCTTTCGAGGCTCGGGACAACTTTTGTTTTCAGATGGAGGAAGAAAGTGGTTAAAGTTAGATGGCTTCAACAGTAATGGGTAATGTTATTGGTGCTTACTATGTGCTGGGCATGGTACTAAGTTGTTCTTGCATGTGTTGTCTTACCCACCTAATAGTTATTATCTTCATTTTAAGTTAGGAAAAATCAAATGTAGAGATTTTAAGAACCTTTTCCAAAATCACCCACAATTGTTAAGTGATAGGTTCTAGATTGAAATCCAGGTATATTCATTCCAAAACTAGGATTCTTAATGATTACATTAGAATTTCTTTACAGAAATTTCTCTAGTGATCTTAGAGATTGACAGCTCTAAATAGACAAATTGCATTTAGATTGCCTTTCTAACTAAACCAAGATAGGAATTAAAGGTCTTAAGAATTCTGTATTACTTCAGAAACATAAGCAAGATAGAACTAGAGTAATGACATGGGCTTTTCAGAAAGTTGTGGGCTGTTGGCATACTGGACCAGGACTCAGGAAACTCTAATTTTATCTTTTCTTCTGAATTAAATAAGTTTAACTCTTCATCTACTCAACACACCTTTTATAGAAAAAGTCAAATGATTGCTCCTTTGCACTGAAGAGGTTTGATAGGCAAGTGTGCTGCTGTTGAGTAGAAACCAAAGAGAATTATCAAGCAGCAAAGACAAGTAATGAGGAAGGCTAGGAAATTGAGATCTTTCTGATTTGTCTTTTTCCTTTTACTAACTAACAGCACACACATACACATTCACACTCTGTTTCTTCACATATTGGATCTTTGAACTCCCTAACGCACGTTTTACTCTAAAACTGTCCAGGCCTTCTGTTCTCTTTCATGAATATGAAAAGTATGAAAGTTATTTGTCTATGCATAACTGATTTGTTCCCATAAATTCCATGATATTTTCACTCAGTCACGGCAGTGGTTAAGTGTTTGCCAACTAGCTCTAAATTAAACAAGTCATTTGTTGTAATAAGCTAACTCCAAAAGCAGTCACATGTCAGTAATCACATCCTGACAGTTCTGGTTCTGACAGCTGGAACCTACATTTTACCAACATCCTTTCAAACTGTCCATGTTTCTCTTTCAAAATGTTTGCCTCAGTATGTGTCTTCTGGAGAAAAACTGAAATACCAGCAGCAAGAGGAAATACAAAAACTTCGCCAGAACCAGAACCGGCTCCAGGTTCTGTGCAATTCTGCTGAAAAAGAGCTTCGCTACGAGCGAGGGAAGAACTTGGACTTAAGGCAACATAACAGCTTACTTCAGGAAGAAAGCACTAAGGTAAGTCTAGTGAGCATGTCTTTTGTTAAAGACTTTCAGTTGCTCACTTGGCCCTGGAGGCAGAAGAATCGAAATTCTTCAACTTTGTATCTGTGATGGAGTCCACAAATGAACGGACAGTGTCATCCATCTGGTAGCTCTAACTTCTCCCTACCAAATACGCACACAGCTCAGGCATTTCTTTGCTGTGGGGGTATGTGCTACCAATTCCATACAGAGAGAAGTTGTAAAATGATACTGTCTTTAGGAAACCATTACCTAAAACTTTTAGCACTTGCAAAGTTCAATTACCTGAGCCTAAACCCTGGTTGGTTTGCCCTAGTTGTCTTTACACTTTTCTGTTCTCAATAGATATATGTGTTATTTTTATTAATCAAATATCAGCTGTACCAAGGTGTAATTTATAAAGAAAAGGTATACCCTGGTGTCCTAGTGGTTTAGTTCCCTGAAGCACAGTCCACATACATTCCCAAGGACCCAGGTTCAAGACCTGGGCCCAGAGGAACAACCAAGAAGAGCAACTAAGTAAAATACAATGCTTTGCACACACTGGAAGAGGAGTGGTTAGGTCAACCACCTCTGAAAGCACAAGCTACATACTTGCTAGATCTGAATCTGGGTCCAGAGGAAGAAAACCAGTATCAACAACTAAATAAAAACAAAATAAAGAGGAAGAAAGAAGAGAAAGGAGGCTTTCTCTTCCTGCCTGCCTACTTGCCTTCATTCCTGTCTATACCTTTCCTTTACAAAAATAAAATAAAATAAAATAAAATAAAATACTTATTTTTCTTTTCTTTTCCTGCCTGCCTCCTTCATTTCTATCTGTACCTTTCCTTTAAAACAAAATGTGTGTGTGTGTGTGTGTGTATATATATATATATATATATATATATATTCTTTTGACATTAGCGTATCAAGAAGCAGGCATCCCCCAAACATGCTTATTTTTAAATCATCTAGGAAGATCTGCCACCCACTTATGTTCAGACTGGACCACTGTGTGAAATAGTACTTCCTTTGGGTTGTGCTTCAAGTTCATATGCATTGTACACACACACACACACACACACACACACACACACACACACACCCTTGTTTCTGGAAGCCGCTACCTAAGATTTCTGGAGTTCAATGTTCAACAAGCATTTACTGAGCATTAGTCATATGCAAGGCAGGGAATCTTGTTGACACTGATGATTTAAAGGTAGACAAAACAAATAATCCTTGTCCCCAACATTCAGAGGTCAACACACTGTTACCCTAGGTCAAATCCTGCTTACCTTAGTGTTCAGAAATGAAGTTTTATTGGCATATACTGATACCTGTTTCTGCCTGCTAGTGATGTCTGCTTCTGCACAGTTCTGGGATCATATAGTCCACAACGTTAAAATACTTACTTATTCAAAAAACAACATAAGGGCATGCCCTGGTGGAGAAGCGATCGGCCTCCTCCAGATGAACGAAGTTCACATACATCCCAAGAACCGAGGTTCACATCCAAGGGCTAGAGAACAATCACCATGAGCTACTAAATAAGAATAAGTAAAATGCTTTTTCCTCCACTCTCTGCCTGCTTGCTTACTTGCCTTGGTTCCTGTCTGCACCTTTCCTTTGAAATAAAAAAAGGTGTGCCCTGCTGGAATAGTGATTAGGTCCGCTGTGTGTGTCTTGGAATGCTGTCCACATCCATCCCAAGGATGAGTTCACTTGAGGCTAGAGAAACTACTAAGATGGAAAATAGAAATACTTCTTCCTCCTCTCTTTTGCTGCCTGTTTACCTACTCACCTTTTTTCATGCCTTCACCTTGCCTTTAGGGGAAAAAAATGACATCAAATTGAAATAAGAAAAGTCCCTACTTTTCATGAGCTCACAGTCAGCAGGAAGATAGAGAGGAAAACAAATATTCGCTTATCTCCAGCTTCAAGGGAAACCTTTCTAAGGAGTTCAGTTATTCCAGGAATATTTGAATAAACTTCCCTATCCTCACATTTCATGATTTTTGAATATTGATCACAATCCTTCAAGCTTTTGTATTTTTAAGTTAAATTCATAATCTTTATCTCATTTCCTTTTAAGACAGCCTTTTACCTTTCCCTTCAAATATTTTAACTGTCCAAGTTCAAACATATTCAGCAACACTACATCTTTTTAAAGGTGCGTGGACCAGAACCACATAGATTGTGATGCCTTTCTTAGAGCTGCCCCTATGAAATATTTGCGGAATTAATGAATGAGTTCTTCAGGGACGGGTAACTGACAGGCTGGTAAAAGGAGAAGATATATTTTGTTCTATTGTAGATCACCTTCACGGTGAGGTAAAACATAGGCCACAGGTAACGAGATATCCGTCTTTTGACTGGTTCTTTGGACAGGAACTTTAGCAGATAACCAGCTACCTTTTGTTGACATTTTGTCCACATTTTCATAAACTTCTTCCACAATTCTGAAGGGTCAGCATTTTATAATAAAACAGTGCAAGGTTGGAAAACTTAACAGGTGATGGAGTCAGAATTTAAACCAAGATCTGGGTCTCTCTTTCCTGTATAGAGTTCTTTCCATGTTATACCTCAATATTGGGTCATTTTGGAGCCCTGACTTTGCAAATTTAGGGCTCACTTTTTAAAATCCACTCAGAGATTATCAAACTGTGGACCCCTGGCTAAAGTAAGGCATGCTTATGAGAATTAAGAAACCAGAATATGAATTTATTGCTCTTAAAACATGTTACTGTGAAAGTACATAAAACACTATGAGTAGCTTAATGATGTGTTGTAAAATGGCCAACCATGTCACCAGCACCATGGGCAAGAAATAGCACGTTGCCAGCGCTCCAGCAACCCCACTTGCCTCTCTTTTAATCCCACCGCCTCTCCATTTTAGCAGTGACCACTGATTTTGGTTCCTACTCTCTTTACAATTTCACCAACTACGTATGAATGCCATGCTATGTGGTTCAGTTTTGCCCTTTATTCATCCTATGATTTGTGGATATCTTGCACGTTTCCATCTTGAGGTTATTGAGGATGCTATGGGCTTGCAGAGTTTCAGACAGAGTCACTGCGCTGTCACCAACACTAAAACACTATGCTGAGTCCTCTTCCTCGTACTCAAATGTCCCAACCTACAGCTGAAGAAGCCACCCAGGATGCACATGTCACTGGCCCTACAGTGATAATGTCTTGTTTTCTCATTGGTAACCTTACCAAAATGCTGAGCGTCGGCACTGGACTGCTGATCACAGACCCCAGAGGTCTTTAGCTTTCTTGGCTTAAGGAGTAAATGGACAGTGTGATGAAACAACTTGTAGCCTTTCTGTTTGCAATGAGAAATTTAAGTTTCATTCCAATGCACCAACTATTCCAATATTCTGTTTCTTTATTTTGAAAACTTTCTCTGTTTTTTCTTCTATTCATTGAATATATCTCTGTCTGAGTTTTCCATGACTATATTGTTCTTGAAAAAAAACCAGAAAATTCTAGGCTAATAGGTTGTAGAGTATCTTTTGAAAATAAATCAGTGGTTTAATAGATATTTCCTGTCAAGGAAGTTTCAAAAGCTGGCTCAATTCTCCTAAATAAGATGAGAAATGAAAAAGAAAAGGTCTTATCTTCCACATGTTCCACTCTACATTCGTTGTTCTTATTCTATGCACTGGCTAATATAATGCTGAATATATGGTGATAGTGGGTATCCTTTTTTCTCTTTCCCAATCTCAGAGGGAAAGCTTTCAGATTTCCCTATTTAATATTTGTGTAGGGTTTTGAAACTGGACTATTGGTTATATTAAGGAAATTGCTTTCTTTATTTCTTTGTTCAATGTTTTATGATAAATATGTGTTGAATTTCATCAAATTTTTTTCTGCATACTTGGAGAAAATAAGATTTTAAAATATTAAATCTTAACGTGGTATTAATATTAACACTATGTTAATGTTAATCTGTTCATATGGTAAATAACGTGGATTGATATTCTAATGTTAACCAACTTTACATAACTGAAATAAATGCAGCCTCATCATAAATTATTATCCTTTTCCTTCATTGATAATTTTGGCTTGCTAATATTTCTTTGGGATTTTTGCATCTTAGTTCATGAGCAAGACTGGTCTGTCATTTTCTTTCCTATTGTCCTGATAAGCTTTGACATAGGATAGATAAATGTGTCCTCTTTTTCTAGTTTCTGGAAGTATTTGTGTTAAATAACAGTGTTTTTTTTTTAAAGGAACAGTGCAAGCAGGAATGAAGGAGATCAGGCAGGCAGAAAGGAGAAAAAAAGCACTTTATTTATTTTTGAAGTTATTCATCTTGGTTGTTTCCCCCTGTGCCGGCATGCAAACCACGGTCCTTGGGATGTATGTGGACTGCGCTCATCTTAAAGCAGTTGACATATCTGCTACTCATCAGGATGTACCTGGTTATTCTTAAATAATTATAAAAACTCATCTCTGAATCCTTCTGATTCTAGAGTTCTCTTGTGGAAGGATTTCCAATTACTGATTCAGTTTCTTAATAGTTATGAGAAGTCACGCTTCTTTCTTCTTGTATCAATTTTGGTATATTTTATTTTTCTAGAAATGTCTCCTGTTTAAATTTTTTAATTGCTGTGAACATCAGTTTATATAGGGAAGGAAGGAAGGAAGGAAGGAAAGAAGGAAGGAAGGAAGGGAGGGAGGGAGGGGAGGGGAAGGGAGGGAAGAGTTAAGCATTTAAGGAAGGGGTAAGTAAGAATAGGAAGAAACATCTTCATTTAGTTGTTTTATTTTTACTTTTTTCACTCTGGTCCCAGGTTGTGAACCCAGTGTCTCAGCCACCTGAGCCACAAGGGCATGCCCAGCATCATTTTTTAATGTACCAATGGTCCTTTGTCACTTCATAAAACTGATTACCTAAGCTTTCTTGCATTTCTCTTGATCAGTCTTATAAGAAGTATGTTTTAATAGACTCTTCAAAGAACTAATTTTAGCTTTGTTAGTCTGACCCGCTCTATTATATCCTTTTTAGATAAGTAACAAGCATATATGTATTTCACAATTTGGAGGTGGTATAGTGTGAAGTACTGAATTAGAATCAGAAAATCTGTATTCAGACTGACTCTATAATTTGCCAACTATTTTTGAGACTCAATTTTTCACCTCTAAGACAGCATTGATTACCAATTCCAGCTATTCCTCAGATGTGAAAGCTATCAAATTCTAAAATAATTACATTTTATCTGCCACTGTTCTATACTTGAAATACAATAGATATTCTGTGATTCCTGAATTACAGCAATTAACTTTTGTTAGGTGTTGCTTGTGTGTCTGGCTCTATTACTGATGCTTTCATTGCCTTATTTAATGTAACCTGGCAATTATCCTATGAGGTAAATAGTTATTATTAATATATTGTGAATATCAGAAAGAAACTGATGCTTAAAGAGGCTGAACGTGATTGACTTTTAGATTCTCTTCATAAAATCTGATTGGTTAGTATACAGAAAGTCACTGTAAGACATGGCAGTGTGGAGGCTGGTTGCTGTGACCCGGATGAGAGATGACGATCTAGTCTAAGGTGATGACAAATATGGTGCACATAGACTGATGCAGGGTATGTCATGGAGGTAGGATGATAGCATATGCTGACTTGGCTGGATGAAAAAGGAAGATTCCAAGATGACCCTCAGGTTACTGACCTGAGCAAAAGGTTGGATGGTCATATCATTTACTGAAATCAGGAGACTCCAAGAAAAGCTATTTTGAAGATATGGGAAGAATCAGGGAGTTTAACATGGGCAGTTTGTAGCATAAAGATGATATTTTAAGTCATAAGAATGAACCTAAAGAATGATCCACTCTCAATCCCTAGGAGAGTCCAGTAATATTTAGAGGTTGGGTAAGAGACCAAGAAGGAACAGAAGAGAGGTCAGTGACAGCCAAGAGAACTTTCTGAGATGGAGGGAGTGAATGCTGCTGAGAAGTCAGTAGTCCATTGGATTTATTTTGGCAGTGGGGAGATCTGTAGTGCCCTGTAGTGTAGGGATGAAATCCAGCTTGGCATAGATTGAATACTGAATGGAAAATGTTTAAACTGTGCATATAGAAAATTTTCCAATTGCCATCTGGTGTGATAGACTTTGGCAGCCTTACCAGCACATTGCAGTGCCAGAGAGGCAATCAGCCACTTGACTTTGGTGTCTGTTAACTCTTGAGGCGGACAGCACTCCTTTGAAAACTACTTATTCTGGCTCACATTTATGTTCAATCCATTCCTATTTAAAAAAAAAAATCTCTCTTATTGCCCACCTCTAGATCAAAGTTGAACTAAAGCAAGCCCAGCAGAAGTTACTAGACAGCACAGTGATGTGCTCCTCACTCACAGAAGAGTTGAAGCTCTGTCAGCAGAAAGTCAAGGAACTGGAGCTGGAGGCACTGAGAGAGGCTCAGAGCATTAAATCACAGTGCAGCCTGCAGGAAAGGCTGGCTCAGGAGAAATCCAAAGTTGCTGATGCAGAAGAAAAGGTAATTATCCTCACACTTAATAAACCAGAAACAACTACTGAAATCTATTTCCCCAAGGATTTTAAGAAATATATATGGTGCAAACCTGATAGAATTCTAGGGTTTTTCTTTATTCCCAGGCTTTCCTCTCTTTTGACTTCACCTGCTCCTACAATTCCAGTAAATCTTTTCTCTGCGTTTTCAAACGGCATGAATTAAAAAGATTGTTTTATTATAATTATAAAATGAACTTAAGAACTGAGGCCATATAATTTTGTTTTGTACTTTTCAGTGTTAAAAGACTTCTCATTTGGGCAGACTGCTTATATGACTTTCATTTTGTCATTTTTATCGGGATCTGTGTTGTCAGTCATCTTTTTGAAATATTGCCCCTGCACTTTAGATTGCCCAACACCAGGTGGCAGTAGGGTGTAACAGCTGCACATTTTGATCTGTAGATTTGAGTCAGAGCTTATAGAAAGAATGTCATTTCACTAAACTGTATATTTATAAAGCAAATATCAAAAAGTAGATGACTGCAATCTGAATTAAACTCAGAAACATAATATCAGGCTAACTAAGCTAGCACAAAAGAGTTCATACTGTGTAATTTAATTCATATGAGGGTCAAGAATAGAAAAAAATAAGCTGTGGTGATAGGATAGTGTCTGCCTTTATGAGGGGTATTAACTGAGAGAAATGAGGGACTTCTCTGTGGTTCTGGAAGTATTCTATCTCTTAGTTTATTTTATAAGTAAAATTTCATTTAGCATGTTTAAGATTTATGTTATTACTCCATTAAAAAGTAATTGGTAAAATTAAAGATAGGTAGCATTTTAAAATTTAGACAGTACTAAATATTGAGGAGGATTGTTGATTGCAGTTGGAAGAGTAAATTAGTATTAACATTTTGCAAAGCAATTTGGCACTGCTGTCTCTTAAGTTATAGATTTATATACCATGCAAACCAACACTTAAACTACTAGGCTTAAACACTAGACAAACTAGTGCACACATATATCAGGGGACAGGAGTATACCCATTTTCATAGTAACATTTTTCCAAATAGCAGAAAATTGGGAACAACCCAAACGTTCACAGACATGCAATCTAATAAATTGTTTATTTACATAATAGCATATAATAGTGAAAACAAATGAACCACAGGTATATTCTGTAGTTCAATACAATTCTGAACAAAAAGTTACCAAAAATATACTATGATTCCATTGATATGAAGGTCAAAATAGTACAAAATAAAAACAATCTCAGGCATACCCTGTGGCTCAGGCTGCTGAGATGATTAGGGTGTGGACCATGTGAAGCCCAAGGACCTGAGTTCATTACCTGGGGCAGGGGTGGGGGAAAAACCAAGTTTAGCAACTAAATAGGAAAAATGTTTCATCTTCCCCTCCCTACCTCTTTCTCCACTCTCTCCCTCTCTCTCTCCTTTCCTTCCTTCCTCTCTTAATGCAAAACAACAAAAAGTCATGTAAAGATATATATGTTAAAAGAAATAGCAAGGAAATGATTAACATAAAATCAAGATGTTGGTTTTCTTGGGTGGGGGAGGAAGGAGGTAAAAACCGAGGATCACAACATGAACTCCAAAAGTATCGAAATGTTCTCCGTCTTAAACTGGGTGGCGGATGTCAAAGTTTGGCATATGTCCCTGACAGAGAAGTCACTGGGGTAATACTGCATTTGTAGAATTCAGACTAAACATCTTTAGATAAATATGTTCCCTATGCAGAACTAAATGGGCAGCTGAAAGGAACTTAACTCGGCCCAGGATGACTGGTGCCCACAGCCACTGCCCTTGATCAGTCTGCACCTGCACCTCTCCTCCGGTGTGTGAGCTCTGCAGGGCCCCGGGGCTGATGGAGCCCTGCTCTTAGCAAAGAGCTCTCCTACACTGTCATTTGCTGAATGTCTGTTGGAAATGTGGTGTCAAACCATTTTAAAGGATTCACTGTTGGGTCAGGACTACATTAGAGGAAGAACAGCTTTTCTACTGAAATCTGTTCATTCAACAAATATTTTTTGATCATTTACTATGTGTAAGCACAATAGTAGCTGACACAGGCTTATGAAAAATAAGTAAACAAATTTAAAAGGAGCTTTATTGGACCAAAATTGTCTTAATGACATTCTTAATCTAAGACGCAAAGTCTGAAATAAAATTATGTATCTCTCTTTCAAATTCATAAATTGTGTATTTATTTCTACCAGAACATTAAAGAACATATTACTGATACTAGGCAATATGCTAATAGATTCTTGGTTGAATGCAATTTTTACTTTGTTTCTGAAATACAGTGTTCGTGAATGTAGCCACATTACAGAGAAACTAGATGCTCAGACACATTGCTAATACCTATGGAGATATTTTGGCATTTTCTAGTGAATTAATAAAGAAGACCAAATAATAACACTTGCTCTAGCAATCTACATCTCATAGTTTATTCTAGAGGCATTCTTTGTAATAGTGTTGTTTATAGTAACAAAAGAATAGAGTCAAGTTAAATTCCATCACTAGGGGGCTGGTTAAATAATTCATGGTGTTTTCTTACAATAGAATGTTATGCAGCAATAAAAGAGAAAATGATTTTATATAGGTGTATAACATGGAAAAATCACAGAGTGTATTGTTATTCAAAAAAGCAAGATACATTAAGTATACAAAAGATGCCCTCAATTGTGTAAAAAAGCGTGTGTCTGGGAGAGACCTATATAATGACATTTCTTTATGCATACATACAGAAATCTCAGGAAGGGTATACAAGAAACTAATACCAGTGATTATCTATTTGACAGAGGAATAGGGATGAGAAGGAGACCATTCACCATATAACTCCGTCCACACATGCACACATTAATCTAAGTGAATGTTTCACATATTTCAGAAATTAATTTGTTTTAAAATTAAAATAAATCTAGCCACACTCTTCATTTTGCATCAGATGCATATGCTAGCACTACTGTGCCTGCTATTTATGTAGTGTTTCCCTAACTGGAAAAAAGGCTGCCCTCACCTTAAAGTTTAATTTGTAAATGTTTTCCATTCAAGATTTTGGATCTGCAGCAGAAATTAAAACATGCTCATGAAGTCTGCCTCACAGACACTTGCATTTTGGGGAAGAAGCAGCTAGAGGAAAAGATGAAAGAAGTGTTAGAAACTGAAGCTAAAGTAAAGCAACAGTGTCAGAAAGAGCAACAGAAGAGGTAAGAGGACCAAAGAAGACAGCCCCTTCAACTCACCATGTCAGACTTCACCAGCAGTGCCAACTTACCGATGTATGTCCTGTGTCCCCACTGAGGTCACTCGGCTCCTTACACATAGCATTATCACACTGGATTCTAACTGTTTTTATTTTCTTGCTTGCCTTTCACACTGAAGTGTGGGATTCCTAAAGGCAGGATTATTGCTTCTTGTCCTAGGATACACTTGGTGCACCAATAAATTTACATGAATGACAAGATTGCCTATGAAATAGAATGTGCTAGGATTTGATTTTCTGACTCTAGCATGATTACCATAAAATGCAGACTAAAATAAAGCCAGTGTTTTGTATTGATCAGCTGCCTTTTTTCTATAGGTATCTTAATCTTCAACAAACTACTATTAGATTGGAATCGTCTTGCTTTTGTTCCCTAAAATTACTATGATTATTATTAGGAGTCTTACTTACTTCTTGGATGCCCTAAACTTCAATAACATATTTGCCATATTTCTATTCTCAGAGTGATTGACATATATTTTTCAGGAAAATATTATTTCAGCCACTGAGAAGTTACACAGGCATTCGAATATGCTCTGAAGCTCAGAAACTGACTTTTGGCACTCACTGGCCACCCGAGCGTAGGGCCTGGCACTCAATACGCACTCAGGAAGAAGTGAGGAAATGAATGAACGCTTGGGAAAGTGAGCGGATGTGTGAATGAATGATGAATTCACTGAGTGAGGTGCAGGGCGCACTGTCTCGCTTCGCTTCTGACAGGCTGTCTTCCTGTGATGGTGCAAGTTGACCCGACATAAATTACAAGTACACTTTCAGGTGTTGCCCACAAAACAAAAGAAAGTCCTAAGGGCAGACATGATGAGGTAACACAAAAAGGATGAACAGTGAACGAACTTCTAAGGTGAGGTGCAGGTAGCAAGATCAACCCTGCATTCAGGAGCAGTTGAGGAAATTTGCCACAAAGCAGGATACCTGAGCTAGAGATTCTAGTATTAAGCTGCAAATGAAGGTGCTAAAGTGTTCCCTTGCCAGGCAGACCTCATTTCCTAACTAAGAAAACCCACATATCTCTGGAGGAAAGAAACCCCAATTTAGATATTAAGGATTTCCACATATTGAGTTTAATCAAATGTAAGCTTGCAATTAAAAAAATCACCAAATATCACAGGAAACTGGCTACCATGAATGAAAGTCGGCAGAAACACCAAATATCAGACTTAGAACCCCCAAGAACTTCAGTGATTAGATTTATGCAGAATAGCTTATAAAGCGACTGTGTGAAGTTTTTAAAGGGAAAAAAAGATGTAATCAAAGTTCTGAACAAGGAAATCGGCAGTATAACTTTCCCGAAACTTGGCTTCTTATCTCTAAAGTTAAAATAGTAAAATCATTTCTAGACATCTTTTATGAGTTGCTGAGAAAAAAAATGTAGAATAGTATTCAAACTAAGTATAGGAAATGAAATTTTCATGATGTTTTTCCACAGAAGGGGACTGGGGACTGCACAGTAAACATTGCTTCCTGGAGGAAAGCCACCCCAATTTAGATACTTGGATTCTCAACTACTTTTTTCACTTAAGATGTTATCTGTTTGCCTTTCATGAAATCTTCTAGACATCTCCTTTTTATCAAACACAGTCTTTCAGGAACACACCACCATTTATTTAATCAACCCCTTATTGTTGAATATTTACATTGTTTCCAGCTTCTTGCTGTAACAAACAGTGACATGTATGCACACTTGTAGTCAAATTTGTGCGCATTTATTCTTTCCTTGGGATAAATTCCAGCAAGTACAATTGTAACTGTAATTTCTCATTAGGAAATTTCAAACGAAAGACCTATATAAGATAAGAAGCATAAGTTCTTGAGAAGTCTCTCCTTTAGCAATACAATAATCACTTTCAGAGGTTGCTACCTATTTCTTAGATTCTTTCTATGCATGTGCATATATTTTTTATTATTTTTGTTAACAAAAGTAGAATTATTTTAAATTATTGCTCTTTAATTTGCATTTTTCACCTAACAATATAATATAGGCATGTTTAATAACCACTTAGTTGTATAATCTTAGGCAAATTTGTTATCCTCTCAGTGTTTGTCCATGTCTACCGCAAAGAATCATTGTATCGACTGCGTTAGTAGCAGTAAGCACTTGTATCAGTCACAGTTCAATCAGAGAAGCAGAATTAATTCTTCTATTAGAACTAATTCTAATTTCTATGTAGCAAGAGATTAGTTACAGGACTTTGGTCTCATGTGGTTGCGGGAGCAGGTTACACCACTGGTAAAGCTGTTGACATTGCATCTTGGACAGTAGCTGGACGTCTGTAGGGCAAGCCGTCAGCAAGTGAAGACAGATAGAAAGTAAGAGAGAACAATGACAAGCTGGAAACTATGAACACAAGCTGAATCCATGAAACTGCGCCAGAACCCATGTCAGTTCTCTGCCTCCAACCTTGACATGGGTATCCTGCAAGAGAACCGGGTCCCCCTCATCAAAAAGCTAAACAGGGCACACCCTTGTGGCTCAGGTAGCTAAGGTGCAGGCCATGGAAAGCCCTGGGTTCAAGACCCAGGGCCAAGGGGGGCTAAAAAAAGAGCTAAATAGACACCCAGCTCAAGAGATGGAGAAGATGAAGGAGAATCGCAGGGAAGGTGGGGCAGTTGCAAGCCCGGCTGTTGCCTCCACCAAAAGGAACAGCAGATAAGTGACGACATGGACGAAGCACCTGCTCAGACTCTGCACACATGAAAAGGCTTCACTGCTGCCCTCCAAGTCTCACACAAATGCATCTCACGGAGCACATTCTAGTCAGAAACATACGTGCCGTGAAACATCCTCGCCAAGTCAACACATTACAAAACCACGATTAAAAAGGTGTTATTAGAGATATCCTTTAAGTTCTTTATCCTGTGATCTGACACACGTTGAGGGCCTCAAGCAGGAACTAACAGAAATAAATTCATTCTCTGGCTACTAAAGTCCTTCCCTAGGCACGTGTGTATAAGGTTATGTGCTTTTTTCAAAGGCAGGGCATAGAGGGGTGGTCTCTGACATCTGCAGTCTTCTGGAAAAGGGACGGAGCATTCCAGGAACAAAGAATCACACCCACTTTTGGTCCTAATTTAGTTTGGACTGGAACTGTCATGGTGCAGAGGGGCGGAGATTTAATGTGTCCTTCTTGACTCCTGCCTCACCTTTCTCTCTAAATTGTCTGATTTCTGGTGCACATTCCAGAGCTGAGACAACCCAGCTACCATCGTCTCCTATCTGTGGTTGTAAATTCTGTACTTAGGTAAAACTGGCCAGTTCTGCAGCTCTGGTGATTCAGCAGTGCTTAAAAATAATCACAAGCTGAACTGTATGTTAGCTTTAATTTTATCATTTTGAGGGAACTTCTAAGCACCAGGCAACATTATTGTAACATTGAATGTTGTTATTGTTACTGCTGTCATTGTCAGCAGCAGCAGCAGTGAAGTAAAAAATGTTCATTTTAGCTTGAACAAAATATTTGGAGATGAGATTCTAGCAAGAAAAGGAGTCTAGAAAGGTAATCTAGACCTGTCTGGATCATGCCAATCCTATTAACGCCGTAGTAAGAATTTTGGGCATTTTCATGAGAGATATTGGTTTACAGTTGGTTTTTCTTTAGTATTGTCTTTATCTGAGTTTTGCATTAGCATAATCTCCTCATAGAATTAGTTAGGAAGTGTCTCCTCTTCAGTTTTTCTGGAGAGACTATGGAGAATTGATATTCTTAACTATTTTGGTGTAGTTCACCAGTGAAACGATTTTTTTTGGAAGATTATTAAATATTGATTAAGTGTATTTAATAGATATAGGCCATTCAGATTATTTCTCCTTGTATTTTAGTAGATGTGTCTTCCAAGGAATCAGTCCACTTCATCTAAGTTAAATTTAAGGGCATAGAGTTGTCAGAATACTCCAGTATTGTCCGGTAATGTTTACAGAGTGATGACCCCTCTTTTGTTTCTGAGATAACTAATGTGTGTCTTGTCTGTTCCTTGATTAGCCTGGCTAGATGTTTATCAATTTTATTTATCCTTTCAAAGAACCAACTTTGGTTTCGTTGGGTTTTTTTTGTTTTGTTTTGTTTTCCTATTTTCAATTTCATTGATTTCTGTTCTATCATTTCTTCTCTGCTGGTTTCAGAAAGGGGGTTTCCGTGTGCATGGACCTCATCCAGGGGGCTTATTCACTAGGCCACCAGAACTCACCAGGTTCCTTTATCTTATGGACACATCCCTACCTCAGTCAAATAAAAAAGATCCCCCTGATGGTATAACAATTTTAGGTCAAAGAGTTTCATTTGTAAAACTTTGTGATTCAGTGTGGTTTAATATACATTAATTGTCCTCAGGAAACTCCTAGATCAGAGTATAAGTAAGTTACAAGACCAAGTAAGAAACTTACAGGATAAAGAGAGTCAACTGGAAATGACCCAGTCTCAGCAACAATCCAGAATTCAGCAACAAGAGGCCCAGCTCAAACAACTGGAAGATGAAAAAAGAAAATCTGATGAGGTGAGAAAGTGAATAGATTTCTCAGTTTTTCTCTTCCCATAAACCTGTATAATAGCTAATGATTTTTGGATATCTAGCACTTCACCCATTACATTTTGTCAAGTTTCAGTCAAGAAAGCAGAATCTAGTGTAGCTCTTTCAAGCAAGAAGGGAGTTAACACAGAGAATGCTGTAACTCTTAAAAGGGAGAGATAAGAGTTAATAGAAGGTAGGAACAACTGCTCAATCTGAATAAATGCCGAAGCTCAGAAATCACGGGGAAGCTAATTCATGAGCAACTAAGTAGGAGATAGACAGTAACTCTCCCTGAAGCCCTGACGTCTATTATCTGCCTGCCTCCTGCTAGTGCTAGAGAAGAGCATGGCTTTCCTCTCCCCTTTCCTTTCCAGACCAGTGCAGTTGCCTTGCTGGCAGAAGCTGTGCTGGAACTCTGCTGTCAGGGAGTCTTGGAAACTTGCCACACAGGGGAGCACTTAGGAAAATGGTGTTTTGTTGAGCAAAGTCCACTTGGGATAGTCAGCAGCCATACAAACCTTTTACCCGTACTTCATCTATGAAACAGCAAGAAGAATATGTCCCTGCCTTATATGAAGTGCCATCACTGATAAAACCATTATAAATATATATATATATATATTATATAAGTGAAGACACAGCTAACCTCCAAAAGTCCTATCAGTATCTGTGACCCATATACTGTGAATTTCTACCTCTTCAGTCTCAATCCACAAGGATATACCATAAGTTTAAAACTTATTTATAAAGTTAACTATCAATAATAAAATAACATTTTGCCAGTGGGATATTGTTATAAAAAGTCACTCCCATTTCCATTTTTTGGTTCTTTTCCATGTATTCTGGCTACGGGATAAGTAGTATCATATATTAAGCACTGCCTTAAAGCCTATATATATGGAGATATATATGTATATATATATATATATATATATATATATATACACACACACATATATATAGATGATGTCCTATAAAATTATGTATACAGGTATATATCTACATATGTGTAGATGTATATGTGATTTTTATAGGCCATCACCTATAAATATATACCTATATATGTATGTATGTGCATATATATATATATATATGTAATTTTATAGGACATAACCTAACCCCAAAAGATGTCATCTAGCCAACATCAACTGCCTCTTACATAGGTCCTTCCATTGTTTTGTCAGGTTAGTTTTTACTGAATGATAGGATATATGATAAGACCAGCGACATATATTTTTCTTACTGTAAAACTGTTTTCTTGGTAAGTTCACAGATGGTGGTCCTGGCAAAGCATTATTGACAAAGAGAGCAAATTCATATTCCTCTGAGGACAAATTGTTGTTTTCACCATGAAGGAAGAAGCCCGGTTTAATAGACTTACTACAAGTTGTCTTGTTCCTTCCCCACCCACTGCCCTCCAGTGTCAAAATTAGTTTTTCAGCATCAGTGTTTGCTGTTGATATGCTGAGTGTATTAGCCTTGATGTGCCCGCTTATAAAATGTGTTCCTGTCACTAAGCACTTTGTACATGAGCCCGTTGTACAAGAAAGAGGTACTAGAAAAATAAACCGGACAGTGACAGAATGTACTGCTTTTACTACCTCATTACTGATAACTATCTATCCTGTAGATGTTTTATGGTGAGCAAAAACACATGAAGCATACATGTATTCATATTGCAGGCCACATTGTCAATAGTGTGTCAGCCACCACGTGTGATTATTTAAAATAATTAATCCAGAATTTGAAAAGACACTAAGCATTTGGCCTTTTCTACCATCAATAACCCTTTGCTTCTCAGGTCAGAAAGCCAATGCAGAGGATCTACTATTCCAGATTCTTTATTCTGAATATACATGCAAGAATTGAGGACATTTTGGGGGGGGATTCACAAACCCAATAGGCCCTGTGAAACATACACCAAGTCAATGAATCACTCTAGAAATAATCCATCTTTCACCTTCCTTAAGACCCCAGTCTTGTGTTGTGAACCACATTAGCATTCTGGGTTCCAAGTATTCGTGTTGACTCACCGTATACCTCTGTATTGTAGTTCCCTAAAAGTAACTCCTGTTCTCCAATGTCCCGTACCCTTCATAAAAGACCACAGATCTGTTTGCAGAACGCTTGGGAGAAGATCATATACTGCAGCAGTGTCAAGGGCTTTTTCCTGAAAATAACCTGATATTCCATTAATCGGCAGATCCAGTAGAGTAGCGGTTGGATCAGCCACCTCCAAAGGAGCTCAATCCACATGCATCCCAAGAACTGTTTCACATCCTGGGTCCAGGGGGGAACAACCAGGAACAACCAATATGAACAACTAAAATAAAGTGCTGCTTCTTTCTCTCTCTCCATCCTGCCTGGCTACTCACCTTTATTCCTGCCTGTACCTTACCTTTAAGAAAGAGAGAAAGAAAGAATCCCTGACACTCCATTGCTGTCATTCAAATTGGGCCTCTGTTCACCAGATCCAGGTGTTTTGTTTTTCAATTAAAAAATAGGACACAAGTAAAATTCTAATAGGTTGCTCATACATCTTAGTCTTATAATTTTTTAAAGGAAAGGTACAGGCAGGAATGAAGGTAAGTAGGCAGGCAGGTAGGGAGAGGAGGAAGCATCACTTATTAAATTTAATTTAGTTGTTCATCTTGGTTGTTGCCCCCTGATGCTAGGATATGACTCTGGGTCCTTGGGATATGTGCAGTTTGTGCTGGCCAGAGGCAATGGACTTATCCTCTAAACTTCCAGGGCAAGATAAGACTTCTAATCTTATGATCAGTTAACCACAACTGCATGTTGCTATTAAGCCAAAGCATTTTGTTACATTTCTGGATCTATTGCCTTCTAGCAGTAAGTTGAATCTGGGAGTTAAACATTGCCACTTGACCTCTGGCACTCTGTAATACTATCATCCCCATTAAAATCAGGGATCCATTTTAATGTTGGCATCTTCCACCATTATCAAAGGATAGCATTATAGAGCATTTAAAGGAATCTGGTGCTTCCCTCACCAGTATATTTGGCAAGACCTTGGTGAAGAGAGTGTCTTATGAGTGATTTGTGAGTCATGGTGATGAAAAAGGTGAGCAGGTCACTCACGATAAGTCTACTCCAAACTTCCTGCCTGCTTAAGTCTTTGGATTCCCTCCTTTCCCTTCCATCAAGGAAGTATGGCATCTTAATGTTGTTTAATATAGGTCACTGTTGGCCCCAAATTTCAACCAACTGAGCAAATTATTAGTCACTTTAGGTGTTGAAGTTAACACATTCAATCCTGAATCTCTGATGGGTGCATCCATATCAATATATGCAGCCTATATTACATTATATCCCCTTCTCCCTAGTATAACACCATATGACTACGTTACTACACATAATATATACACATACACACATGCACATACACACACATATCAGGTTTCTGCCAAGTTAAATTGGCAAAATCTTTAAATTGGCATTCTTTTCAAGTCACTACTTATACTCCCCCCAACCCCCTGCATGTGCTAGGTTCTAGCTCTCATTAATGGATTTGTGGTATTAAGAAGTGGTAGTGGTGTAAAGGCAGGTCTCTTACAGGATATTTTCCTCAAGTGAAGTCAATACAGAGTCCTCAAGTCAAAGGTGATTAATCTGAAATAGCAGAGGGAGAACTTCCGATGCTGACAAGAGAGCCTCAGTAGAGTTTGGAGGCATTAAAAATCATTGGAATCCTGTCAGACATAATTTCAAATTCTCAGTGTTCCATGCATTCCCATATTTTTCACATTAAAAGACTTGACAAGGCTATGAAGTCAACTTGGGCTTGGTAATTCTACAACCAACGTGATGGAATATGGGATTTTGTTTTTTGATTCTTTGACCTTCTGCCTCCAAGAAAGAAGAAGTTTTTTGGGGGCACTCATAGAAACTCTTTGGGTTTCTGACCGTCCTGTTCCAGTAATTAAATCTGCAAGTTGCAACCTTTCTCCTTGTAAGTGCATTGACATGGTCAGATGTGGCCATCCCACCCCACCAACTTTGTCATTCTCAATTCCACTATAGCATTCTTTGAAGCAATCATATAGTCTCCCAAGAAATTCAGCACAGGCAGTTATAAATTATAATCTACTCTTTTGTCATGGATTACTAACACTAGTGACAAGCTCATACTGTCTTTAGCTCTAATCAACTCAAATAACCAAACTCAGATTCCCACCTTCGGATCTGTTCACTGGAACTACTTCTAGAACCAAACACATCATTAATCAGGATTCAGGAAAGCAGCTTTCACTTGATCATTTTACATACTTCAGGCTGGAAGATGTTTTGCTGTTGCTGCTGTTGAAGAAGGAAGTGGGCAGGAAGGAAAGTGAGGAGGCAGGCAGGCAAGAAGAGAGGAAGAAGCACTTTAGTTGGTATTCATCTCCTTTGGCCCCTGGCCCCAGGTTACAAACCCAGGTCCCTGGGCTTTTACATGGGCCATGCCACCAATGCCAGACTTACCCACTAAGCCAGCAGGGTGTGCCTGGATGACTCTTTATATGGGCAGTTAGGTACCTGCAAAGCTGTTGAAAGGTAGAAGAACAAAGTTAAGGAAAAGAGCTGCTGGCTCTCAGGAACTCTGAATGTGCAGGCATGACGGAAAACTGCTGTGTTCACATGTTTTTCAGTAGACTTTGCCAATTTACATTCCCTTGACATTAGACCATTATTCATCATAGAGTATTCTCTTTTTTTTTTTTTTTTATGTTTTTCAGCTTCTCAGGAGCAACCAGGAATTATCAGAGAATCTGTCTGGCTTGCAGCAAGAGAAGAAAACTCTACATGAAAATTTTGAGAAATTTTTGAATCACTTTGATGTCCATATGAGGTAAACAAAAAACAAATTCCATTTGGAAGAACTATACAAAGTAGTTAGTTCTTATTGAGTCAGCTCCAGGGCTTAGCAGGGAGTGCTCACTGAAGGGACCTTTCAAGAAGGCCAATGGCTTTTCTTTGTTCCTGGAAGTTCTAGCTATGGGGCTTTTCCTGATCAGGCGTGGGGTTTGATTTCTTTCTAAGAGAAGAAGGGAGAAAGGAGTTACTGTTTATTGTGCTCTGGTGGTTTCTAACTTCTTGCTTTTCTGAGGTAAACCTTTCTCACTTGGCATGGGGTTTGTTTTTTTTTTACTCCCTCAGGTACTTTCCTCATCTTGGGCCATACTTTCCCCATTTCAACTCTTGATAGTATTAGCCTGAGCTGGATGAAGTATGAGTTTTTTATATCCCTATAGCCCTTTGTACATGTCTCTCTGAAATTACTTCATAACTGCTGTATTTTGTGAGTCACTGTCTTTCTCACAGATTACAGTTTTTTTAAGGCCATGGCCATCATCTTTTTATCAGCTGTCCTTGGCATACAGTAGGTACGCAACAAAAACGTGTGTTCCTCAACTTTCTGCTCTTTCTTCCACTGCCTGCTCATTACCCCACCAGCTTTTCTCCCATTTTCCTCCTCTCTGGAATGAAGCAGAGTAGTTTCGAGTATGGACTCTGCAGCCATACTGCCTGGTTATAAGCCCTAATTCTAGTAGAAACTGCCTGTGTGACCTGGAATGAGTTATATAAACTCTCCATGCCTGAAGTCCCTCATTGTTAAAATGGGCAAAATAATAGTACTTACAAAGTTGTTGTAAGAACTAACTGGATGGATATCTGTAAAGCACTTAATTAGAACAATCTCCAGCATTCAGCTATTATGCTCTCTATTTATTTGTAGGTTCTTTTTTCACGTGACTCATTTCTCTGCTCCCAGCTCTATAGTCTTCTGCTGTATTCCATCTGTAGGTCAACATTTCTTACTTTTTTAATATTCTGACTCACTGATATAGAATTAATGATAATGATTTAAAAGCCATTGTTCCTTGCTGTACAGCAAAGTGTATTTTTCAGAGTCTTGGTATTCATTATTTTGCTTTGATAATCGTATCACTAAGAAATATAGAAAACATGACCAAGGGGGTATGTGTAGTTCAGCTCATACTGCTGACAAATCTAAGACTGGAAAGAACTCAAGTCAATCTGTTCAGTGTTCTTTCTACATTATATTTTGCTATTAGGGGGAGAGAATTAAGTGCTCTATCTAAGGTACATAAAATAGTACATGCTTGCCAAATGTACTGATACTGAATCTAATACATATTATATATATGATTATATTTATATACATGACATATGTATAAAGTACATATATATACACACATAGCAGATAAATATCAGCATCCAAAGTACAATTATATTTGTTCTTTAGGTACTTAATTATTTTTTCATTTCACAGATAATGAAACAAGAATACACATTTCTGAATGAAAGACTGCTTTCCAAAATTCCTCTCATGTGCATTCTTAGTCTTTATCGACTAGTTTTATGATTTTACTGTCATAGTTTGAATAAAATTTGTATTCGCTTTCTCTTACTATTATGTCATAAGTATCATGTTTTGTTGCTAGTCTTCAAATTTTCTTCTTTTGTAAAATTTACTATTTCATAAAGTTAACATGCCCTCGCACTAATAGCAACAGACAGATTGAGTTCACTTGCTGAAGAAGACAAACAGAACCCCAGTGACAGTGTCTGCAAATGTACAGTGCGACACAGGAGAAGGATAAATATCATGCTGTATGAGTCAGAGCACCACAGAACCCATGGCTATCCCCAGCAGGAGTCCCGGGGGCCCCCCTTTCTAAGAGTCAGAGCTAGATGCACCGCCACTCAGTTCAGGAGCCGTCCACAGGTGCACTGAACATTCCACGACCAGGGATCTCAAATGGAGTGTCCGTGGAGATTTTTAACATTCTGCTGACCACATAAACATATTCCTGCTAGGCAGCCAGCCCCCAAAGCAGACCCTTCCTGGGCTCTCACTGAGACCAGATGTGGAATTACCATTCTGACTATTATCAGTCAACGATGCTGACAAGCTGGTGAAAACCATACTGAAATTCCCTGGACCTGTTTTAATCAGTATATTTTACTCCTGACTAGTGGTCAGCACCAAACAGGAACAAACTGAGCAAAACTGCTGAGGTTAATTCCACGTCTGCTGGCCTCAGCCCTCAAAGCACAGTTCTAATTTTGTTAAGAATTGCTCATTGGTCCTAGTATTGATAAGTGTATTCAGAGTCATACTGGAAACATTTCAGTATATTTTTTTCATTTAAAAATTATTTTTGTGGAATAAATTCCTAGGAGTGGAATTACTAGTCTAAAACTAGAACTGTGGATCTTAAAATGTGTTGACAAGCATTCAAAAGCATCCACCAAATTTTTCCACCATCATCATATAGGAGTAACAATTTCATTACATTCTCACTATCGTGGGGTGCTACTCTTATGGAAGGAGGGCAGCTCTAATGAAATTTTCCTCAATATTCTTTGTTTTAATTGATGGATAATTTACATGTAATAGAAACACAGATTTTGAATGTATAATTCAGTGAGTTTTCACAAATGTCTACACCTTCAAAACTACTACGCAGATCAAGATACAGAACACTTCCATTACCCTTCAGATTCCCTCCTACCTTTCTCTAGTCAATATGTACCTTCTGCTCCCCCACCCCCTCCTAGGTACCCACTCTTCTCATTTCCATCTCTCCTAGAATGTTATTTAAATGGAATCATACTGCACGTAATCTTTTATGTCTGATTTTCTTTGTTTAGCATATTCTGTAATTTTTAATGTTCACTTAAATAATCACAAATTACTTGATATTCTATTTTGCATTTCTTTGATAATTTCTTGAGGCCAGACATTTTCCTGTTATTCGCCCACAGCCTTTCAGACAGTGGATCCTAACCCGACAGCTGTACATGCCTGGACCCAACTAGGATAATTAAATCAGAATCTGTGGGATAAGATTTGGAGAATCAATATTTTTCTAAGAGCTTCCGCATATGATTCTGATGTGAACCAGAGTTGAAAACTGCAGCGTGGGGAAATGAAATAGAAAAGTGTTAAAACTCTATGTTCATTTTTATTTCCTTCCCCTGATCCCAGTCCTGACCTTTATAGATAATGCTTATTTTTGTCATGTTCACCCCAACCACTCTTCCAGAGGAACAAATTCCTCACCTTTTTGAAATAAAAATAATAGAATGACCATCTGGTTTTACTTAAACACAAGCAAAAAGTTGTTCCTCAGTTTTAGGACATGAGTTTTGTACTGCCTCAGAGTGCTAATAGTTGACAAAGCAATAATGAACTTAGTAAATCCACATGTTCTTCAGACAGTTTGGACAACAAAACGTCTGACTGAACTGATACGCACGCCAAACGCGCAGGAGCGAGAGCAGGAGAGGCTGCTAGCCCTGCCCTCTGTGCTGCGCGCATGCTCGTGCACCACGCCTGACACTCCCGGAGGAAGCCCGGATATCAGGCCAGAGGACCTGGTCGTGTCAAGCACAGCATTTGCTGGATGGAACTGATTCAACTGCAAAAGACGGTGGCTCTGAAGACTAGATTATCACATGGGGAAATGCTTGTGGTATAATAAATGAAAGAACATAAGATTTTAAATAAAATTTAAAGAGGCAGGGAGGCAGGCAGCAGGCAGGAAGGAAGGGAGAGAAGAAAATACTTTATTTATTTAGTTGTTCATTTTAGTAGACCGCCCGCCCCACCCCACCCCGCCATGGCCCTGGGCCTTGAGCTGGACCCCGAGTGTGTGTAGGGACTGTGGTTTACCGCCTGAGCCACCAGGTGCGCCAAGATCGAAAATTTCATGTAGCCAATGGTTAAGCAAAAGATGCCTATAAAAAGACTGGAAGGATGTACAGAAGTATTATAATACTGGTCACACTGAGTTGTATTTTTTGCCAAATATTTTATAAATCTTTCATCTTAGTTTAATAAATTTATTTTTAATAGTTCAAATAGCAGAATAAAATGAGATAGCATCTATCTGCCATGGGAAGCTTAGAGACTTGGATTTCAGTGTCCCAGGAGAGGCTTTGGTAAAACATTACAGAAATACATGTGCTGTTTCAAATTATGGCAAAACAGCAGAGGAGCTGAGAGACCCAGAGGACAATCGGTAGATTGTTTGTAGACTGCTAGATGTTACCACTGAAGCTGTGGACCAGAGGAAGCTGAAACCCAGAGCCATCTTTTACCAAGCTGTTCCTTGTACAAAGGAAAATGAGAATATTGCAAGCTGGAAATATCTCCCTGTAAAGAATCTAAGTCACCGAAGTAACATTATGAACACAATCTGCAGAAGTATGAACCTCATATTACATAGGAGGTACTGCAAGAACTACAAAACTCGGGCTTCAGGCAGTCTTCTTAACCCAGGTGTCTGGACCAACTCTGTCAGTTAAGATGTGGATTAAGTTGCTGTAGCAGAGACTCTGAGTATATAATTCTTTAAAAAGGACAGACGTCATGTTACCTAACAGTGCAGGCAGCAGCTGTTCAGGAGCAGCATGGTGGCCCACTGAGGCAGAAGCTGGAATCCTGTCTTATTGCTGCTCCAGCGTCTTTTACAAGTTGCCTTAATCCACACAGTTCCAGATGGCTCACTGCCATGTCCAGAAGAAAGAAGAGTGAGTGGAAAGCAAGGGTATTCCATCTACTTTAAAACTCACTGCTTCCACTCACCTTCTGTTGAGCAGAACTTACCAACATGGCCTCATCTAGTGGTAAGCACAGCCAGAAAATGTAATTCATATACTGGACAACCAAGTGCCCCGCTGAAAATAGAGGGTCTGTGATGATAGAAGAAAGGAAAAATGAATTAGATGCAAACCCTGAAGTCGCCGCCACAGATAATGACAAGCTGTACCTGGCCTCGCTTGCATGTCTTTGGCCTACAGAAACTTTTCAGCTTGGCATCTAACTGACAGATCAGCTAATCTTCTGAGGGAAAACTGATTCTCTTATATACGATTAGCAAGTAGGAAGGAGAAGGGGACTCTTGGAAAAGGAAGAATTTTATGAAAACACATGTAGGGATAAAGCATAACACAAGGACTTCAAACTCTTGGAATGGCTCTTCTATCACTGTTTGGATAGAATCAGCATCTAGATAAGTGTGTTTTTCTCTCCCCTCTCAACTAGTTCTTAGTTCTAGTATAAAACAAAATATCTCATTAGGAGAAATCATTGATACCTGCTTGCCTAGCTTTACTGGTATCATCACACTGGATATAGAGGGAGGCTCTGGGCTAGGTTCTGCTCTGCAGGAGTGACTTCCCTGTGTCAGGAGTTGCCAAGACACCTTCAAGTTCGGTGATGCATTAGAAGGATGCACACAACTAAGAAAGGCTGTTACGCTCATGTTTATGGTTTATTACTGTGAAGGGTAGCAGGTTAAAATCAGCAAAGGAGGGCACACCCTGGTGGCACAGGGTGCCATGTGAAGCCAAGGACCCAGGTTCAAGACCCAGGGCAGGGATGGGAAGAGATGAAAATAAATAAATGAAAATGTTTCTTCTTCCTCTCCTTTCTTTCCTCTTAAAAAAAAAATCAGCAAAGGTAAAAACCACACATAGTTGCAGTGCCCAGGAGGAAGAAGATGCAAGCAAGCTTCCAGTTATCCTCTTAGGGGAGTAGTGCAGACAGCACTTACTGCTCCCAACAACTGTGTGTGACAACATGCATGACATATTCCCGATCGAGCAAACTCACCTGAGCCTTGGTCCCAAGGGTTTTTATCGGGGTTCAGTAACACGCATGAACTGCCCCAGTGATTGACCCTGAATACAGTCTACAGCCCCCTAGTCCCACCCCTCCAGGGTCAGACTGCTGCAGCGTGGCCTAGGGGACTCGGTGAACAAAAATTCTTCCACCAAAAACCATATTGTTGGAAAAAACTACATGGGTGTGACCCCAAGACCCCAGGAAAGCAAAGATATTCTTTGGATCAGACAAGATTTTCTATGACTTAGAGTTTGTCTCTTAGGAGCCAGTCAAGGGCCAGTTCTTTCTTTGGAGCATGAAAGGTTTGAACCCCTTTTCCCCTAAATTAACTCCGTCACACAGTGTCTGTCACCTGGTCAGAGTGAGCAGGTGGTCTTCACACGTTATGCGTTAAAGTCATAAGTGGTGCCCTGTGAAAAGCCTGGGGTACTTGTTAGTTCCCTTCATATGGTTTGAGTTTCCTCAAGTTTGAATCAGCCCCTGGTGAGATTTGACAGTTGACGAGTGTTGACTACCCAGAATCACAGCCAGAATGTGCTCTCAATTGCCTACAGTGACAAAACTCTCATTCCTTAAAAACATTTTATGTAGTTAAATGGCATTATCTAAATTTCTAGGCGTTCAGGGAAGTCAGGAGTTATCTAGATCATTGGACTAATATTTTGTAGCATGCTCTGTTAGAGCAGCAGTTAAGTCGGTCACCCCCGACAGAACAAGCCATATTCCCTGGAGTTGGAGTCATGGGCTCAGAGAGATATGGCCAGTGTGACTAATTAATTTTTTAATGAAAAAAATAGAGGTGCTTCTTTCTTCTCTCTCTTCCTGCCTGCCTACTCGCCTTCATTCCTGCCTGCACCTTTCCTTAAAAAAAATAAACCAAAACAGACATCAGATGTACGTGAGCACAAATAACAAAGAAACTGACTAGTTTATCTAAACCAAAATTTTGTTCTTCTAACAAGAAATCTTCAGGAAGATGATTGTTAAAGTTGATTCCGTTGCTCAGTCATGTCTCTCAGGACCAGGCTCTTTCCTTCCTTCAGCTCTGCCTTGTTTAGTGGGTTGCCATTTTTGTCCGAAGCTTTATCACATCCTGATTACAAGGCAGAGGCTCCAGGTAACGCCACTTCAGCAGGAGGACAGTCAGTGCAGAGAGAGATGGTTTCACAAGTTCTCACCTTTCCACACTGGGACCCACCCCGCTTCCTGAAATCAAGAGATCGCTGAACATCTACATGAAATCTGGGTTCTCTTATCGGGAAAGAACAGCAATCAGACCTGTGCCTTAGAGTCTGCCACAAGTCAACGGTTCATAGTGAATCAGAAGTCATGATAGTGTCCCTCCCAATTACGCGCAGGCTCCTTCTCAAACTTTAGCCTGCGTGGGAATTCTCTGCAGGTGTTGGTCAAACACAGACTCACCCCCATGATGTCTGATTCTGCAGTTATGGGAAAGAATGTGAGACTTTGTGTTTCTGACAAGTTCCCAGTTGCTGCTGATGTTGCTGGTTAGAGAACACAGTTAGGAGCCTCTGCTGTCGGCTTAGAGAAACCTGGTTTGGGAAGGGTAGTTGCGGCAGTGGTTCTCGGCAAGGGGTTGGTTGGCCTCCCAGGACAAGGGGACGTCTTTGTTGTCACGCTGTGTTAGGTTGTGCTGGCATCTAGCGAGCAAAGGCCAAGACTGCTGCTAAGCATTCTACAGATGCTCCACCAACAGGTGGCCCGAAATGTCATGTGGAGGGCGGTGAGTCCTGGTTCAGAGTGATTTGGTGTATCTGACTTCAGAGGTTCAGCGTGGAACATCTGAATGTTTAATTTGAAGATGTACTTTCTGAATAATAATGTTTTATTTGGAAGGCAGTCATCTTCAAAAAGATTTGACTACTGGTGGTATAGAAAGTTTAATTTCTCGTCTACTCAGGTTAGCTGTTATAATAGCTTGAAAAGGTAATGTTGATTTTTGTTCTTTTTTAAAAAAAACAGATTTATACATATATAATTCACACTCCATACATTTCACCTATTTAAAATGTACTCAGTGACTTTAGTTGTACAACAGTCACACAATCAGTTTTATAATATTTTATTACCCCCAAAAGAACCCTTTAGCTCTTAACTCCCCTACCCCCCAACCCCTCCGCATCCCCAGTGTTAGGCAACTACTAGTCTACTCTCTTTATATTTGTCTATTCTGGACATAAATGGAATCATATAGTATATAGTCTTTTGTAACTGGATTTTTTAAAACTTAGCGTGACGCTTTCAAGTTTAATTCGTGTTGTAAAATTCGGCAGTACTTCATTCCTTTTTGTAGCTGAACAATGCAGGTTTGCCCTGCTATCCAAATAGGACCTGTCTACTTTTAGAAAGAGGGGATAGAAACCTACCTGTATCCCATTGTATAGTTACACCACCTTTTGTTTATCTGTTCACTTGTTGATGGGAATTTGGGTTGTTTTCACCTTTGGTAAGCCCTGTGAACAAGGCTGCTAATGAACATTTATGTACAAATATTTGTACATTTCTCTTAGGTATATATCTAGAAGTGGGGCTGCTAGGTTATATGATTCTGTGTTTAGCCATTTGAGGAACTGCTGGACTTTCCCCAAAGAGACTGTACCATTTTACATTCCTACCAGCAGCACTTGAGGGTTCCAGTCACTCCACATCTTTGTCAGCACTTGTTATATCGTCTGTCTTTTTTATTTCGGCCATCCTAGTGATGTGTGAAGAATCTCGTCGTGGTTTTGATTCGCATTTCCTTAAAGGCTAATGATGTTGATCTTTTCATGTGCATATTGGCAAGAAAATTTATATTAGAATCAGAGTAAGAGTCTTGAGTAGAGACCTTGGCATTTAGAAGTCCAACTTAAAGAACTGAGAACAAGTTATCTGACGGTTAGAGAAAAGGCGAATTAGACAAAAGGTGAGTCCAAGAGTAGAGCCAAGAACTACACAATTTTGATGGATCAGTGATGAATCAATGGAATAGGATTCAGAATTTCTATGTTAGGGATCAGAAGTCAAGGAGTTTCCCAAATTAAACTCAGTCATAAAAGCTATACCATAACTATCAGCTCAAAACCAAGGTCAGAAAGATTTGAGTCGTGGGAATGATGAACACTGGTCTTATTTAGGTTACCCTTAGCCCATTCTCCCACTGTGGGGTACGAAGTCTTAGAGATAAAGACAAGACATGTGTCCACATCTGGTGCCTGACAAAACACTAAGAGGAAACCCATGAAGGGTGCATCTTGAGGAGGCAAAATAGATTCTCACTGTGTTCAAGTGTACCTATCTTTACTCTTCTAGAAAGTATAATAAGAAACATTACCACTACAAAGTCAAGCTACAAAGAGTCAAGGATCATTTAGTCCATGAAGTAGAGCAACGAGATAAGAAAATTAAAGGCCTGGAAAGTGACATTGAAATACTGCAACAACAAATAAAAAAGGTGAGAAAAGGTGACCCACTGAGGATGCTGGTGGGCCAGTCATTTAGAGAAAACCCATGAATTTTAAAATTTATTTGTGGCCTCTTCATACCCCATGTTTTCATTTCTCTCCTTTGCACCTTCTTTCAATGTAATTCTTTAAACTCTGCTAAGAAGGATATAAAACTCAGTGATGCTAAACCAAATTGACACAGAAAATATTCTACACTGCCAAGTTATGATCAGTGTTTTACCTTCAAAGGAAGCTGGGTGTGCCCTTGTGGTTCAGGTAACTGAGATGACTGGGGTATAGACCATGTAGAGCCCAAGGGCCCAGGTTCAAGACACAAGGCCAGGTTGGGTAGGTTGGGCCAAAATAAGCAAATAGATAAAAACATTTCCTCTTCTCCCTTTCTTTCTTCCTTCCTCCCTCCTTCCTTTCTTCCTTCTTTCCTTCCTTCCTCTCTTTAAAAAAAAAGAAAATATCTTTCTTAAACACTCCTCTGCAGAGAGTTCTGAGCCACCCTCAATAACTCATTTCATTTATGTGACCTTCATTTTGCCTCAAGTTTCTGCCAGTTTCAAATGGCAGTGAAAACGGGTGATCCTTATTCTTTTATCGGTCTTTGACAAGTACCGTCAAACCTTTTCTGAATATCTATGGTTTATTTATGTTTGTCTTATTGCTCTTTTGACTTACTGGTGTGTGTGTAAAAAGGAAATGGAACAAATTAATCGAATCATTAAACTCCAGAAATTCAAAATGGAAAGCAATTGACTAGGTCAGTATGTTTTCCATTGGAGAGCTCTAGCCCATTTCACAATTTTGAAAACAGTATCTTTGCTCCTAAATACTCATTTCTACATACACACAACACATGTTTATTACACTATCACTGTGTGTCAGGGATCTCAAAACAATTCATGTAATTTCAGTCATTCCAGTGACTGTTACCGTACTCCAGGTTAAGACACTCTACATGAGGTGCACCCAGGTGTAGTAGTGGTTAGCTCAATTGCCTCCAAAGGAGCACAGACCACATCCCTCTGGGTTTGAGTCCCAGGTGGGTGGGTGGGTTGCGGGGGACAACCAGTGTGAACAACTAAGTAAAACAAAGTGCTTCTTCCTCCTCTCTCTTCCTGCCTGCCTGTACCTTTCAAAAAAAAAAAATCTCTGAATGACATACAAAAAATTAGGGTATTTATGATGCATAGGTTGCCAGTGATATATTTAGTTTAAAAAAATCCTCTTGATAATGCTCTATGATAAGAGAGGAAAATAAGTTAGATTTTCTAGTACCTTCTATTTTGTCACTAATACATCAGACTTTTAAAGACTCAAATTCTGTTTAGACTCACAACTAGGAAAACAATATGAGACGTATATAAACAGAGTAGCAGTCCTGTGAATGGGCCTACCAGACACCCACCACCCTACCTCTGCATTACCAATTGTTTTTTTATGCTGACTGCCTTCCACTTCAAGGCTTCAAGGTTTACATGGCAAAAAACAGCCTCCAACTTTCAGTGAATATGTTTTCTTTCTTCCTGATTATACTGTGTTAGAGGGTCCCCCCAAAATTCACGTCTACCCAGAACCTCAGATTGTGGCTGAATTTGGAAATTTGCAAATTAAGATCGTTAAGATGAGGTCATAGTGGATTAGAGTAAGCCCTAAACCCCTTATGACTGGTACCCTTATAAGAAGAGGAGAAGGCACACATGCATACACACACGCACGCGCGTGTCACCTCAGGGTGGCTGAGGCAGATCGGGGTGTTAGAATGACAAGCTGAGGAATAGCAAGGTTTGCTGGCAAACATTAAAAGCTAGATAAGAAATGTGAGGCAAATAATCTCTCAGCAACACGAGGAGAATCTTACCAACACCTTATCTTTAGTGTTCTAGCCTTCAGAACTTGGAGAAAATAAACTATTGTTTTAAGCCAACCATTTTGGGGCAATTTGTTACAGCAGCATGAGGAAACGGACATTCACCCTGAGAACCATAGGTTTCCATGACCCACAACAGAGATTACAAATAAGTAGAAACCAAAAGAATAATTGGTCGTTTTGCTCACTGCCATTGAAGGGTAGTGTGGCCTTTGGCCTTAGACAGACTTGGATTCAAAGCCTAGCCTTACTGTGTAACTCCCTGCATCTCATGTTCTTCATCTGTAGAATGAGGGAAATAATTCCTACCTCACGATGCCTGGGAAGGTTAAAATGTGAAACGCCTAAAGTGGTGCGTGGCACATAAAAATTTGCATAGACGTTATTTTCTTCTTAGACGCATATTAATGTGTGTATAGCTCACAAGAGAAATGCATAAGAGACCTGGAAATACTTAGCATAGAGAAGACTGAGCTGAGATCTCTTAATGCCACCATTGTGCAAACCTGCCTATCATGATTTTACTTATTTGAGTCCTAGAGACCAGAACCTGGATAAAAAATTGGACTTATTTCCTAAGCACCCAGTCTTCAGAAAAATAACACAAGTTTTGAGGGACTTCATTCCTTTAGTCTTCCCTTTATACAGTGAGCTAGCAGTCTTCTGACTGTGGTGACTATGCAAACCACATTATCCCAAATATCTTACCCTTTTATTAGAGCAGGTATTTTGATTTGGGGGTTCAAAATTTAGTACTTTCAAACGACAGGATATTAGCTGCCTACTTCTTCCAATTTCCTTTATTTATTTTTTTAAGAAACGGTGCAAGCAGGAATGAAGGCAAATAGCAGGCAGGAAAAGAGAGGAGGAAGAAGCATCTTGTATTTTTTTTTTAATTATTTAGTTGTTCGCAATAAATAAAGTTGTTTACCCCCCGACCCAGGACTTGGACCCAGGTGTATGTGGCCTGTGATCTTCAGATATGATTGACCCTACCACTGCTCCACCAGTGCACTCCCCAGTTTCCTTTTTATCCAGTTACAACTGCATAGAATAGTATTTGTGGGATGCCTGCATCTTCTTTCAGTCCTTATCATAAGTGCATCTGAATAATGGCAGGTAGGACTGGTGTTAGACTTTGAAACATCCTAGGTTAAGGACTTTAAAATCTGGAATGGCTTGTTTCAGAACATAGTAGAATTTCCTTCCTTACAATTCTTTAATAATAGGTGCATGAATGATCTTGCCCCATGTTTCACCCATGTGCCAGAAGGTTATTATTCTTCTCCCAGCCCCACTGTCTCCCACCATTGGCACAAGGAACGAAAGGTGAAGCCACTTGCCTGTTACCTTTGACAGGTCATTGTTTAAGTGAGGAGGACAGTTTTACACTTTTGAGATTCTAAACTCCTCACCAACGGTGATACTTACTGATCTCTGATGACTCTTTCAATATAAGAATGTTAGTGCTTTATCACACAATACACTCCTTTATCATTTTAGCTATATAACTTAATTAGCTATTGCCTTCAGCAAAAAATTTTGGTAGGAACTGAAAGAAGCTAAAAATCATGTCAGCATAATCCCTACAAGAATATTTTTAGCACCTGGCTTGACTGGCCAAGCCAGCTGAGATGCTGACTCTGATTTCCCAGTGAAGCTACCATCTTCCTGTATTTACCTTCAAAAGATCTATAACTACAGTGAAGATGAAAATGAGTGTGTGGAAATGTTTTCAGTATAGCAGCGCTGAGAATTCAGTTGTGTTTGTTAGGGATTTGATATCTACAGAATTAGAACACAGATGAGAGCATTAAAACTGTATTGGAAGTTGAGTGCCCAGATAACTTTTTTGCTTTTTTCTTTTGTCAATGTACAATTGTTTTACAATATCATATAAGTTTCAGCAGTACAGCTTCACACTAGTGAGTTTATATGTGGCGTGGCCTGGTGGCTCAGGTGCTAAGCCAGCGGCGAGGGCGTAGACTGTGTAAAGCCTAAGGACCAAAGAACCTGGGGCTAGGGGACACGACCAAAAATAAACAAAAGTTCTTCTGCCTTTCCTTCCTCCATCCCTCTCTCCTTTCTTCCATCCCTCCTTCCTTCTTACCCTCCCTTCCTTCTGCTTCTTCCTCCTCTCCCTTCCTTCCTATCTTTAAATAATAAATAAACTGCACCATACCCACTATGTAAGTTCTAAAATATTCACTGTCAGGTATAATCCCTCTACCTGTTTATCTCCTCCCCTTCCCCTTTGGTAACCATCATTTTGTTTCAGAGGGCAAGCCCTGTTTAGTGTGTTTCTTAATATTACACGTGTGAATAACATCATCCAGTATTGTCTTTCTTTCTCTGGCTTATCTCACTTAACATAATTACCTCAAATTCCATCCAAATGACAAGATTTCATGTTTTAAATACCCAAACTGTGTGCCATTGTGCATGTATACCACATCGTCTTTATCTAGGCAGCCATGGATGGGTTGGGGCTGCCTGTGCCTGGCTGCGGTGGCCGCTGCTTCAAGCAGCCTCTGGAGATGAGCCGCTGGGGCCAGCGTGCTTTACCGGTCCAAGGGGAGGGTTGCCAGTAGCTCCTTGTTCTGCTGTGTTGGTGTCATCTTCCCAGATAGTTTGAAACATTAACTCAGAAAAAATGATTCCATGTTCAAACAAAGCACATGACATAAAAGAATCAAAAGGAACTGAAGAGCTATCTAGTTTATATTGTCAGCAAACAAGTCAAAATGGACTAGGACAAGAGAGAAAAAGTCAACAAGGGAAATTTACCACTAGGATAATGGTCTTAAATTAAAAATTCTTCTGATATGCTAATTAGGAGCTTTATTATCCCTAGGAGAAGGCCTTCCAAGAGGAGATCATTACTCAAAACGACATCCTACTCTTAGAAAACAGGAAACTTCAGGAACAAGTCACAGCGCAAGAAGGCTTGAACCGCAGCAACAAATGGATAATATCTTCTGTCCAGAAAAGGTAGGTGCGGTTCTGCCTGAGCAACCAAAAAACTCCACAAGGAGGACCTCCCTCCCTCCCCGAAAAATCATTCCAGGGACTGCTTGGAGTTTGTCGCCAGTCTCGTAACAGTCTGCTGTCCACAGTTTTCAGCAGTTCGTGCAGGTGGCAGAGGTTGTGAAATTAAAGAGAAAAATATGAAGGAGGCAAGCTGACCATTCAGATAGACACTCACATGAGCTCTGCCTCACTGAGGACCTGCCATGCTCCTCTGGCCTGTTGCTTTGTGTACACTCGTTTTTTATCATCTGACACCTATGGAAGCAGGGTAGACCACAAGAGGATCAGGCTCACACCAGTGACTTAAATTCCTGAACCTACGGCGTATCTGTATGTTCCTTTGCAAGACCTGCTCTGTGTCTCAGGCAGCCAGAGCGTACACTACAGAGTTGTGGACCTGAACTCAAGATCTGGGGCCGCGCGTGGCGACAAAGAAAGAAAAAATGTCTATGTGTATCTTGTTCAGTGTATTGCTGTGTAATGAGAAATACGCCCAGCAGATAGTTGCTTAGCAACCAGCCCAAGCATTCTCGCCTCTATAGGAAAATTTCATTACCATCAAAAAAAAATTTGGAGTGCAGAATTAGGGCAAAGAGTAAGTTGATTTTTCATGGAGAGTAAATAGCAACTATGATCATTAATTATACGCTCGTAAGCTCTAAATTCACTAAATTCTTACACCAATCCCTGAAGCGGGGAGACACGGTTATTAGCCTTATTTTCTGGGTGAGAAGCTCAGGTGCAGAGAGGTTAGCAAACTCAGCTGGACTAGTCAGTGCAGAGCAGCGTGGGAACCTCAGCAGCTGGCCCCACAGCACCGCAGTTGGGGAGAGATCTGCAGGCCCTGGGAGTCTCCTTCCACTGCACTGGGCGAACGCCTCTCCAAGCAGACAGGAGGGTCTCTGATGATCTTCTGATGTCTGCGTCTTCCCTTTATATATTCTGTACAGCCAATTGCCCCTCTCAAACTGTTATCATTCAGTCGACTTGTTACCTTGCCTTCACATTAATAATCTTGTCTCGTCCTCCTAAAGACAAACTCCGGTCACCTGGTTGGACCTCTGTATTTTCCTTCAAGTAAGTTTCCTCATTTTACAGATGAGGAAACTGAAGCTCAGATTTAGTAACTTGCCTGTGGTCACACAGCTAGTAAGTGACAAAGCCAGAATACAAGCACAAATTACTAATCAAAATGATTGTACCGTTGTGTCCCAAATAAACCATGGCCCTGTTTATTCATAGAGTGAACCTGGTATAGTGATTGAGAGCTCAGGCTTCAGAAGTCTGAATGAGGGATCTGGACTGGCATCCCAACTTGGGGTACAGCTTTCTGGTTTTATCTTTTTCTTTGTTTAAAAATAAAGTAAGGAACGGCAGGAATGAAGGCATGTAGGCCAGCAGATAGGAAGAGAGAAGAGGAAGAAACAATTTTATTTATTTTTATTTAGTTGTTCATCTTGGTTGTTCCCACCTAGTCCCAGGTCTCAAAGCTGGGTCCTTGGGATATACGTCAACTACTTCCCATGGCCTTTTCTGCTAGACCACCAGGGTATACCTTTACTTTTATTTTTATTTTTAAAAGAAAGGTGCAGCAGGAATAAAGGCAAGTAGGCCGGAAGGCAGGAAGAAAGAGGAGGAAAAAAGCACTTTTTTATTTAGTTGTACATCTTGACTGTTCCCCTCAGTCCCAAGATGCGAATAGGGTCTTTGGGATGTATTTGAATTGCATTCAGCCAGAGGTAGTGAACCCAACCGCTCTGCCACTAGGGCGCAGCTGCTTTTATCTTCTTAAAAAACTTTTCTCCCTCCGGGCCTCAGTTTACTCATTTGTAAAACAGGCTTCATAAAAATATTTCATGGGGTTGTTGTGAGGATGAAATGAGCTAATATATGAAGAGTTTGAAGAGCTTACTGTGTCGACAGGTTATAGTGCCTAAGTGCATGGTAAGTGCTTGGTAGATGGTTATTACTGCTGCTGCTAATAATAATAATGGTAATAATAATAATAATAATAATAATAATAATAATAATAATAATAATGTTACTACTACTATTTCTGCTTCTGTTTTTTCTTCTACTATTGCTATTGCTGTTACCACTCCCGCTAAAGTATGGGATGACTGTATAAGAAAAAATATAATATTTGAAGGGCTGCAGAGTCTCTGGTTTCAGTCCCATCCCTAAATGGGATGATATCCTACCTGAAGTTTTTTAAGGACTAGAATTATGCCCTTCCTATGCTTGTATGTAATATACCTCTGTTCTCATGATGTTCTGACTATACACAGGCCGGAGGCTTATTTTTCATTTGATCTTCGATGATGGGATTATTTCTGCCCAAGTTGGTACTAAAATCTAGATAGTGGGCTAAGACCCAGGGCTAGTGGGAAGTAAAGCACAGTTTTGAGTTTTTAGTAATGATGCAAAAAGTTTTAGCTATGCCTGATTGATGCCGTTCTCAGAGTACTCTTCCTGGATGAAGAAAATAAGCAATTACAGGAAAACAGTCTCCAACTCATACAACACCTCGGCCTCTTAGAGCGCCTTATAAGGAGCATCCAAATCCATAGTGGAGAGGTAAGATGTGTGCTTTCTGTTGGGCCCTTAATCAAAGATTGGGTTGTAAGATTGTCCTTTTTTCCTTCCTCATCTTCATAGCCTGCACTTGGCTTCATGGTGAGCTGTGTTGTGGCAAAGCAGCTCACTGCCTGCATACCAGGGCAGCAGACCCTAGATTGCTCTTGGCCAGCTTTGCTCTTTACCAGGCCAGCTTGTATTACATTCTCCTCCTGTGTGATCCCAGAGCAACTTGTGCATGCCTCATTGCTTTTTCCTGACACTTTATTGTCATTGCCTTTTCGCTTCTCTGTCTCATCAGTTTAGCAGTGAGATCCTGGCATGTGTCTCTTATGTCATTGTATCTGTGGGCAGATGCTCCATAAATATTTGAGAATAAACAAATGTCAAATGTTTTCACATGGATGCTCATTCTCAGCAATCGTGTTTGCCATCTATTATTCTAGTCCATCTGACAGGTGAACAAATCTGAGACTCCAACAGGTAAAGTGAAACTCTGTTTGTCTGGCAAGGAATCAAGCTTAAGGAGAACCTGGGTCAAAGAAAAGCAATTATGCTTTAGAAACTCAAGCTTACAAGTAGGCAAGTCCAGAGAGGCGCAGCAAATAGAGGAGATTCAGATAAGGGCCAGGGTCTGGCTAGGGACTGAGTCAGCAAGAAGGACTTCGGTGAGCAGAGTTGCACCCTGGACCCAGGACAGAGACTGCTTGCTCTGCTCGGTAGTTTATTTTCCCAGGATGCTTCACATAGATTCTGTTTCCTGGGTTTTACTGTTACTGTGAGCAAGAGACTAGGAAACTTGCCTCTTGTTTGCTCTCAGAAAGGTCATTACTTCCAAGTTGTGTGAGTTGTTTTGTAAATTTTGTCAAAAGTAGAATGGACAGATTATGTGGCCTAATTT
This sequence comes from Solenodon paradoxus, assembly GCA_004363575.1. Classification (NCBI taxonomy): domain Eukaryota; kingdom Metazoa; phylum Chordata; class Mammalia; order Eulipotyphla; family Solenodontidae; genus Solenodon; species Solenodon paradoxus. The sequence continues at coordinate 486,194 of RJWH01000653.1, forward strand.
CCAGTAGTTTATGTCTTTACTTGAGTTACAAATGTTCTCAGCAGTCTATAGTCATTTACGATCTTGCCTAACCGCTCATTCAACATTTATCGATTCCAGGAATATCCTAGTTCTTAGAAACATAAAGATAAGACCCTGTGTTCAGAAGTTTTCCATCTAGAAGAGAAGGACATGTAAGTGCATGAGCCAGCACTACAGTATTATAGGTGTGGAGCTAAAAGACTTAATACTGTGTAGACTAGGACCAATAGCCTTGAGAGCCACAGTATTGCCCTTAAATCAAAATAAGAAATGTCACATGGACCAGGACTACAATACATCAAGCTCAATACTCCATGTGTGACAAAGGAACCAGCTTGTAATATCTTGATATTAACAGGAGTAAACAACTCCAAATTTGTTTTTAAACTTAGAATTAAATTTCCTCCAATTCAGTCCCCTCATGTCATACAAGAGGGAAATAAGACCTATTGAGGTTACATGATGTCCCTGAACTCACACAGCTACTGCTTACCTTCCCCAGATCTCTTAAATCCTCAGTAATTGAGTACCACATATTGTAAAAAGACCAGTATAGGTCCCTGAGATCAGAAATGTTGTAGGTTCCTTCCTTCCTTGCAACTCCTCAGGGGTTAAAATAGTGAGAGTTTGTCATTTGTTGAGTGCTTTACTATGTACCTTGTACTGTGCTATACATTTTATGTATATTATTTCATTAAATCCACAAAATAATCTTACATGTCTGTCATTTGCATTTTCACAACTAAAGAAACTGAGGTCAGAGGCAAAGTAATATTATTTCCCAAGGTCACATAGCTAATATATAGAACTGAGACTGAAACCAACTCTCTCTAGTGCCTTGTTCTTAGTATCCCAAGTCTGCTGCCTCCCTTTCAGGAGCATTGACGTAACCAAGGACATGGCCTTCTAACAGACCATTTACTTCCAGTGTTGAAATTCCATTTCCATCTTCATTTTCTATCAGATTGCATGAGGGACATGACCTTGTACCCAACCATATTCCTTCTTGTATTGTAGTTGCATCTTTCTTCTCTATTGTATTGTAAAAACAGGGGAGCAGGAATTATGTCTATTTTTGTTAACTACTACATCCCAAGTACTTAGCACCTGGGCTGCTGCAATGACTCTCAACTAATCGTTTCAGTTTTTTCTCCTCTTCTAGTCTGTCCTGCGCAGGCCCGGAGAGTAATCTTTATGAAGCATGCTTGATTTCATACTACTTCATCTCATAGAGTTGCAGAGAATTCCTTTGTCTAGAAGAGAAAATTTAGGACATGCTCTGGTAGCCTAGCAGTCTAGTTCACACTGGGATCCATCCCACATACATCCCAAGGTCCCGGGTTCAAGATCCAGGGCCAAGGGGAACAACCAATGTGAACAGCTCAAAAAAATAAAGTGCTGCTTCTTCCTCTCTCTGCCTGCCTACTTGCCTGCTCACTTTCATTCCTGCCTGCACCTTTCCTTTAAAAAAAAAAGGATGAATTTCATTCATTAAAGAAACATTTATTGAACATATATGCATCAGTCTTCAGTGTTTGCCAGGTAGTTTAGATACAATGCCTGCCTCACAGAACTCAGGCCTACTGAGAGTGGCAGTTAAGCTCTAAAAGAGCAATGGGCCCAGAATGCTGTGGAAGCAAGAGGAATGATAAACCTCTCTGAGGGTGGTTAGGGAAGACTTCCAGAGTTGTTGATATCTAAGCCAGAAGAACTGAAGCCACATAGAAGCTTTCCATTTTCCAAATACGTTCTAATGTCAAACAAACCTGATTAAATGAAACTAATAATCACTGTTTACCCAAAAGCTTTGAATTGTTTACCCTCTGTGTCATATATTTCCCTTTCTTAGAAAAACACATCCCGTCTCCCTTCTTCCATCTTTCCAGCATTTATTTGTGAAGTCCTATAGTTCTCATAGTTTGTAGGCAGAAGTCTCTGTAGAAAACACAATCAAAGCCATGCAATGACTTCCCCATCTTCAGAATAATATGCAAATTTTCTGATAAGGTCTTCATATTCTCTATGACCTAGCCTCTGTGAGTCCTACCCATTGCACTCCTCACTGGTCCTCCCTCTCCACTTCCCCTGTGCCTAAGTCCCTGAATCATTTGTGTCTTCTGCTTCAGGCTCTTCCATTAAGTCCCTCTGTCCCCATTGCCTTCTTCCATGTCTTCCTTCCCCAAGAGTCTCTCCTAGCTGGTTCCTATCAGTTCTCAGAACTCAACCTTAAATATTTGCTCTTCCTTCTCAATTCTGACTTTGTGACCTTTGATAGTTTTTCTCATCGCATCCTAGGTCAAATCCCAGTTCAGCATTTCACTAGTGGTGGGGAGAAGGGAACCTTATTCACCTTCTAGTTTTCTCATCTGCGAAAATTATTAATACTGAAAAGGTAGCTGTTCTACACAATCACATGTACACCAGTGTTCATGGCAGCATTTTCGTAATTGCTGAGAAGTATAAACATCTCAAATGTCTGTCAAGTGATGAATAACAATAAACACATGGCACATCCATGTAATGACATGTGATTTAACCATAAAAAGGAGTGAAGTATTGACCCATGTATAACATGAACTTTAAAAAAATTATGCAAAGTGAAAAAGGTCAGTCATAAAAGGTCAGTCATATGTATTGGGCATACCCTGGTGGAATAGCAGTCTAGTTCACCTGGGAGCAGTCCCGCCTACATCCCATGGTCCCCGGTTCAGGACCCGGGCCTGGGGTAGGAACCAGTGTGAAAAACTAAATAAAAATAAAATACAGTGCTTCTACCGCCTCTCTCTTACAGTAAGTAAATAAATAAAGCACTTCTTCCTCCTCTGTCTTCCCGTCTGCCTGCCTAATTACCTTCATTCCTGCCTGCACCTTTCCTTTAAAACAATAAATAACCATATACTGTATACTTCCATTTATATAAAATATCCATTAAAACCAATCTATTGACCTAGAAAGTAGATTAGTAGTTCCTAAGGTTGAGGGATTGAGGGATGGGGGCAGGGGTGGGGGGACAGCATAGTTTAGAGGTATAGAGTTAAGAGTAATAAAAATGTTCTGAAATTGATTGTGATCGTGGTTGTACAATTCTGATAATACGCTAAAACCTCTTAACTGTGCACTTTAAATTGGTGAGTATATCTCTATAAAATTCTTATAAGAATTAGTTGGTGCCCTCTGGTGGAGTAGTGGTTGAGCGCAGTCCATATCCATCCCAGGATTCTCCGTTTGTGTCCTGGGACTGGCGGGAATGGCCAGAATGAACAACTAAATAAAATAAAATACATTTTAAAAAAATGTTCCTCACCTTCGTTCCTGTAGGCATCTTTTAAAAAAATAAATAAATAAAGGTGGCTGTTGGGGATGAAGTGAAATAATGCACATAAATTAAAATTACCTAGTGTATAGCTTGGCAAATACTTGGCATTCAGTTCCTGCAGTGCATATATGTACTTGTTCTTATAATGAACATTTATTGTGTTCCTCCTGTATGTTAGGTATGTTTATATTATTTAATTTTCACAACAGCCCTGGAGTATTAGCCATTAATGTTATCCTTGCATTTTAGATGTTGTAAACGAAACTCAGAGCGGTGAAGGCATTTGCCCAAGTCTAACTGGTAGGGCCAGAATTCAAGCCTTGTTCTTCTCTAACTCCCAGTCCAGTAATATTTCCAACATGTGGGCACTTTCTCTAAATGACGGCTTTTTACTCCTTATATAAGCTTCTCATTTCTTTCAAGATATTGAAGACTTTCTCACAGACACCTGTTGATCTATACCAAAGGTTACACTGAAGTCCTAGTTCTGGGCAATCAGTAAGCCCTATAATTGTATATAAAATTTGATCTGCATTGATCTAATTTTCCCTGAGGAGTGTATTTAGTTTTTAAAGTCATGAAGCTCAAAATAGATATTTACTTTTCATGATTTAGAGGGACAGAAGATGTTTACTAGAGTACTAAAATTTTAACTAGAGTGGAATGATTATATTAGTTAATGAGTTAATTCACATAGAATAGTAGATATAAATAATAAGCTAGCAGTGGAAGTCCTAGTATAAAAGGTGTGACATTTACAATTACCAAATTGTCTGCAGGCATTAGGCATTACTTTTACTTCAGAAGCATTTATTTAGTTATTCATCTTGGTCGTTCCCCCTCACCCTGGGATGCAAACCAGGTGGTTAGACTTTACACGGATTGCCCTGGAGACCGCAGATTTAACTGCTGAAACACCAGAACACACATAGGCTTTACGTGTTTTTTCCAGTTGTTTTTTTTTTTTTTCAGATAATATTGACATTGTATTAATCTAAGGTGTATAATAGTGATTTGAAATATAATATCAAAATGTGAAATGATTATCACAAGATTAGTTAACATCCATACTGTACACAATGACAACTTGCTTTTTCTTATGAGAATTTTTTTTTTTAAAGGTACAGGCAGGAATGAGATGAGGAGGCAGGCAGGGAGGAAGAGAGAGGAGGAAGACACACTCTTTCATTCAGATGTTCATCTTGGTTGTTCCCCATGGTCCCTCAGCACGGAACTTGGGTTTTGGGGATCTATGTGGACTGCACTGGTCAAAGGTGACTGATTTAACTGCTACTTCATCAGGGTGTACTATAATGAGAACTTTTAAGATCTGCTCTCTTAGCAACTTGTAAATACACAATATGCAATATAATACAATAATCATCATGTTGTACATTACATGCCCAGAATTTATTTAGCTTATAAATAGAAATTTGTAACATTTGACCATCTTCACCTAATTTCTCACCACCCACCTCCTTCCTGCCTCTGGCAATAACAAATTTCTCTCTCTCTCTCTCTCTCTCTCTCTCTCTCTCTCTCTCTCTCTCTCTCTCTCTCTCTCTCTCTCCCTCTCTCTCCTTTCTCTGTCTGTCTCTCTCAGGAAAGGTAGAGAAAGGAATGAATGTGAATAGGCAGGCAGGAAGAGAAAAGAGGAAGCAATTTTTTTTTTTATTTAGTTGTTCATGCCAGTTGTTCCCCATGGTCCAGGGTCTCAAACCTGGGTCCTTGGGATGTATTTGGATTGTGTATGTTGTCCTCATCCACTAGGCCACTAGGGTGCTCCCTGATTTCTGTTTCTGAATTTTGGGGGGGAGGGGGCAGTTCTACATATAAGTGAAATCATACAGTACTTGTCTTTCTCTGACTTGTTTTACTTGACTTAATACCCTCAAGGTTATTTATGCTGTTGAAAACTGCAAGAGTTCCTTTTTTAATTTTATTATTTTTGATGACTTTATTTTTTGTTTACTATATTTTTTAAGAATATTGAGTTTGCACCTCAGTCTGTGCACGTTTCACACCATACTCACCACCTGGTTAACGCCTTCCTTTCCCTCTTCTTCTCTTAGTCACCCCGAGTCACAGTCTTGCATCCTATGAGTTTTGTTGAGATTCATCGGTTCATTTGTTGTTGTTGTTTCATATTATACATATGAGCAAAACCATCCCATGATTCTCTTTCTTTCTGACTTATTTTGTGTAGCATAATCACGTCCAGTTCCATTCAGGTAATTGGAAAAGGCATGATTTCATCTTTTTCAGGAGCTGCATAGAATTCCACTGAGTGTATATATCACAGCTCCTTTATCCAGTCATCTGATGACAGGCATGTAGGCTGTTTCCATGTCTTGGCTGTTGCTAATTGTGCTGCCATGGACATAAAAGTTCATATATATTTTCTGATTAGAGTTTTTGTATTCTCTGGGTATTTGCCTAGAATTGGGATTGCTGAATTGAATGGTTGATTTTTTTTTTTTTTTTGAGGAATCTCCATACAAGTTTCTAAAGAGGTTCAACTAATTTATATTCCCACCAACAGTATAAGAGGGTTCCTTTTTCTCCACATTCTAACACTCATTATTTCTAGTCTTTTTAATTTATGCTGTTCTCATTGATGTGGGTGATATCTCATGAAGAGCATTTTTTTCATGTGTCTGTACATCATCTGTGTGTCTTCTCTAGAAAGGTGCCTTCAGCTCTTCTGCCCTTTTTTTTTTTTCTTTGAGTGGGTCATTTACTTTTTTGTCATTGAGGTATATGAGCTCTTGATATATTTTGGAGGTTAACCTGTTGTCTGACGTATGTTGTACAACTACCTCTCCCACTCAGTTTCTTTCACTGTACAGCCAATTTTTCAGTTTGATGTCTCAATTGTTTAGTTTTATTTTACTTTCCTTTGCCCTAGGTATCACTTCCTCATCTCTGAGGTTGATATCATGGAGCATTTTTTTCTATGTATTTTATGGTTTCAGATATTACATGGATCCATTTTGAGTTAATTTTTATGCTAACGAATAATCTAGCTTTATTTTTTTGCAGGTGACTGCCCAATATTCCCAGTACCACTTGTTCAATAGACTTCCTTCTTCCGTTGTGTGTTCTTGGCTGCTTTGTCATAGATTAGCTTCCCATATAGATACAGTTTTATATCTGGACTCTCAATTTTATCCCACTGGTCTGTTTGTCTTTTGCTCCAATAGCATATTGTTCTGATGACAATAGCTCAGTAGTATACTTGGAAGGTCAGAGAGTGTGATGCCTCCATTTTTTCTTCTTTTCTTTTTTTGGAGACATTTTGGTTATTTTGTTAGTTCCATACAAACTTTAGTATTGTTTGTCCACTTGTTTGAAAAATGTCCCTGGAATTTTTCCATAAATTATATTGAATCTGTATATTGCTTTGGGTAAGATGACCACTTTAACTATGTAATTCTTCTGATCCATGAGCATGAAATATTCTTCCATCTCTTCATGTGTTCTATTTATTTTGTCAATGTCTTGTTTTCAGTATTATAGGTCTTTCATGGGAGTTCCTTCTTTTAATGGCTGAATAATATTCCATTATATGTGTATATGTATGTATGTAATGTATGTATGTGTGCAGATATACAGTTGTCCCTCGCTATAGCGTGGCTTACTTACCACAGCTTCAGTGTATCGTGAGTTTTTAAAAAATCTATGTCTAATTCTGTATCGCGGAATTTTCGCTCTATCGCAGGATTTTGCAGTATACGTATTCTTCACTAATGAGTACCCACGTGGAATTTTATATGTTGTTAAAATGACGTAGGTTTAAGAGTGTAGAAAGTGCTTATAAGAGTGTGGTAAAGGTTAATAAGAGTGTGGGAAGGGTTTATAGGAGAATAGGAAGGGTTTATAAAGCCTTAAAATATATATAAATAATAAAATTATAATGCTGCTACTTCACAGATTTTCACCTATTGCAGGGGTCTCTGGAACGTAACTCCCGCCATAGGTGAGGGATTACTGTATATCCATCTGTTGATAAACAGGTTGCTTTCATGTCTCAACTAGTATAAATAATGCTGCAATTATCCTAAGGGGGAAGATGTCTCTTTGGGACAGTGATTTTTATTTCCTTTGCATATGTACCTGAAAGAAGAATGGTTCTATTTTTAATTTTTGAGGGACCTCTATACTGTTTTTTATCATGACTGAATCAGTTTGCATTCCCACCAATAGTATACAAGGATTCTCTTTCTCTATATCTTTGCCATCACTTGTTATCTGTTATCTTTTTATGATAGACATTCTACCAGATGTGAGAAGGGATCATACTTTTGACCAAAAAATTGTATTTCTAAAGTGTAAGTTATAGAATTATAATGCCAATGGTTTATCATTATAATTTTTAATTTTATCCTTTATTTGCTTTTAGAAAAAAGGATTTAAAAACATCCCTGAATTTGAAGTGTTGTCTAAAATCTTGCCCTTTCCGAACTCCAGGTTAGTAAAGACAATTTGTGTGTCTGAGAGTCGTGACTGCCTAACTAGTCCTGATTTCCTGGCTTGAGAAAGCAAAGCATTTTGGAAGTAGTTTTTCCTAAATTTAATAGCTGACTCTTCTTCCAGTTCCTTCTCTCCTTGCCACTGCTTCACTCCCACACAGGACAAAATCCTAACTTAAGCTAGCAAATAATCCATAAGCATAAGTTTAAGGTAAATTGTATTTGGTTTCCTTTAAGTTATAAAAACTGAAATCCTATTGATGCTTTATGCCTGTAACCCTGAATGCTACCAAGCAATCCTGTCTACATGAAGTCCTCACAGTTGGCCTTTCTTAGTTTTTCAGGAACAAGTTTGATAGAGTATGAGCACATTGGAAGTCTTCAAGAGACTGAAGAACATAAATCAGAAGAAGCACTGGCAAACCCCAAGTCCCTCGAATTGAAGTCTCATTCATGTTCACAGAATTCGGAAGCTGGATATATAAATGTGGCAAAACCTGAAAGAGACACATAGCCTCCAAGAACAAGACCAAAAGTCCTGAGTACAAAAGCACTAGTGTGTAAAGCTATACTACTAACTTCAGGATTGGGCATGAAGAGGGAACATGACATGGAGAAGAGCTCCCCACTGGACATCCACCAGGAGTCTTCATAATTGTTGATAAATTCATTAAACCATTTCTCAAGTTTCTTTGATATCCTCAAGTGCCTTATATTAATCAATAGTCGTGACTTAAGTTTAATGACAAGTTTCTGTTCCACAGAACACAGATATGGCTAATTCACACTTTTTCCTATTTTCATGGGTATTTTTTTTTTTTAAGTAAAAACAGCAGAAGCATATTAAGGCAAAAAATTAAAAAGAAAATAAAACCCTCATGCAACCCCACATTTTTTAACACAATTATATTCATTTTGAGCTTATTCCCTTTGGGTTCTCCTTCAAATGCATATACTTTAATTGATTATTATGTTTTATATTCATTTTCATAGACTGACTTCAATATACCATAAAACATTTTCCATATTTCAAGTCTTTACAATGATTCTTTCAGTGGTTATATAGTAAGCTATCATGTTGGTGCTCTATTGTCTCTTCTTGTTTGACATTAAGTTTACTTTTCCACTATTTAAGATTATGCTGTGGTGAAAGTCTTTGTGACTTGTAGCTACTCCAGAAAACAAGTTCACATGATGTGCATAATTGGGTCAAAGAACATAAATGTTATATAGTTTTAGGTACATCACTTGTCACATTGCTTTAAAAAAAAAAAGAGGCGGTGTCAACATGCCGTTTCTGCTGTCAACCTCTGCAAGCCTCACTTTCTCGATGCATAAAGCGAGAGGAGAAAGTCACGTAGGTTGCGGGGTATCAAATGAAATGAAGTGTGTGTTTAGCATTTAGTACCTGTCTAATAAATGCTGGATGTTTATTTATTTTCACTAGCAGTTTATGCTTGCGATGGGTTTTCCACAACCTCCTCAGCATTGGATATGATCAGTTTTTAAAACAGATTATAAAATAGTTGCTCTAAAACCATACTGATGGATGAACACTATTGCTCCTTCTCTCCTTCCTCCCCCTTTCCTCCTTTTTCTCCTCCTCTTCCTTCTTTATCTTAGAGACAGAAGCAGAGAGAGGGAGTAATCAGCAATTTTAAAAGACCCCTTCTTAAGTTGAGACACAATTTTTATGTGTAACCCTTGCTTCCTGAGACCACAGAACTAGAAAAGATGATTAAAGGATATAGGGAATCTTAGCTATGATATAAAATACTCGAATTCCAAACCTTGTCCACGGTCACCTTCTCTCAACTCATTGAATCTATTTGTTGAATCCCTACTATGTGTTTACTAGTAGGCACTGTAACTAGCTCTAAAGATAGACAAGGAGCATTTCTATGAGGATTTATGGAGTTAATTTACTACTAGGTTGATGTATGTGGCAGGGAGTGAAGTGGGGAGGCAGCATGTAATTTTGGATGGTACATGCCATGCTGAAAATAAATCCGTGATCTAAAAAGTGATGGAGCGCAAAGATAAGAGTTACCATATGAGTGACATCTGAGCTAAGACCTGAACTCCCCACCCTCATTAAGATCTAGAAGAATATTAAAGACAGTTAAGAGCAAAGAGACCATGGATCTCCATAACCTCAAGAAAGAGAAAGACCAAAGTATAGTAGCAGAGGGTGAGTGATGAGAGCAGATCGGTAGTGGCTAATGTAAGTCGGCCTCTGTATGTTAAGAAATTGATTTTATCCTAAATATAGGAAGCCTGGATGATTTCTAAGAATTATTTTACTCTGGCTGCTGTGTGGGAAATGAACTGAGTCAAATGTGGCAGCTTGTAGCAGAACTGGAACAAATTCTAGTGTCCTGACTTCAAGAAAAGACAGTATTTACTGGGCAAGACATATGTACCAGACTGTTCTAGAAGCTGAGGAAGAGAGTTCCTGCCTTCATGAGGCTCACAGCATGTTGTGATTCGTTAAGTCTTGGCTCAAGGGCTAATAAAGAGCCTGGAGACTGCCCAGTCCAAACCCCCAGCACGAGCGAGTGTTATCTGGATTGCATTGAGTGTATCTCAGCTGACCTTGAGCAAAAAAAAAAAAAAAAGGCAAAAGCGGCGTTCTTCTGGCTTCCCTCCTCCACCTGCCTCCCCCGCCTGCTCGCCCCCGATCCCATGAGCGTCAGGTGAGCCAACAGCTTGCGGACTCATTCGTGGGCCGGCCGGAGGGAGCCCGGTGGACTCCAACAATCTAATCTGGTGGTAGCTCGGAAGCCACAAAGCGCTCCTCCCGGTGGGCGGGGCCTGGCCCGGCTCGCCCTTTCTGCGCTTGCGCGGGAGAGGAAGCCGGCAGAAATGCGCCTGGGTCGCCGGAACCTCGCGCTCCCGACTTCTGCTTCCGGGTCGAAGCCATGGCGGTGGCAAATTCAAGCCCTGTCAACCCCGTGGTGTTCTTTGATGTCAGCATTGGTGGCCAGGTGAGACTAGGGCACACCCGCGCCGAAGGTTAAGTGCTTGGAGCGGAAAGGCAGAGCTCTCCCACCCAGGGAGAGCGGCCGGGGAGCCCGAAAGTGAAAACTGGACGGCAGCCTGGCTACCTGCCCGGCGGGAGTGCGGGAGGGGGTCCGGGAGGGGATGCGGGAGGCCTGCCCCTCTGCGCTCCGTGCTGCTGGAAGCGGAGGTGGGCGGCTTGCACGTCCTGCTCGGTGAGGCCTTCTCGGCCTTGGACTAGACCTGACCATCTCCTGCCGGTTGCAGGAAGTTGGTCGCATGAAGATCGAGCTCTTTGCAGATGTTGTGCCTAAGACAGCCGAGAATTTTAGGTAAGGGGGTGCTTCAGCTCTTGGGCTAAGCCAACCGGAAGCTGGGCTTCAGTCCACCGAGTCGTCTGCCTGTCTATCCGTCCATCCAATGGCTCTTGACTTCTGATTCTGATTATCTTTCTGTTTGCCTTGTCACCATTTTGACTGTTGCTTTGTCAATTTATGTTGTTAATTGTTATGCCTGGGTGTCTGGACATCTGGGTGGTTATTGGTGGGTTCATTGGTTCCAATGCCTGTGCCTTCCTCTCCCGAGATGAGGGGCGCTCACTGAATTGTTCACTTTTACCTTTCAGGCAGTTCTGCACTGGAGAATTCAGGTCAGTTTCAGATGTGGTTGACTATTCGGCTTGCTCCTGAGGGGTGGCCTCAGGCTGCGGTGAGGGTATTGGGGAACCACCAGTAGGCCTTGAATGATTGCTGGCGACAGTTATAGAAGGTAATACCCCTGAGGGTCTATCCTCAGTTCATTTGCCTTTTTTTTTTTTTTTTTTTTAAAGGAAAGGTGCCGGCAGGAATGAAGGTGAGCAGAGACAGGCAGGAAAAGAGAGGAGGAAGAAACACTTTTATTTATTTTGATTTAGTTGTTCATCTTGGTTGTTCTCCCAGCCCCGGGATGCAAAACCAGGTCCTTGGGATGTATATAGACTGCTGTTGGCCGGAGGTGGCAGACTTAACCGCTAATATACTAAGGCGCACCCCATTTGCCTTCTCTGTCTCTTCATTCCTAACTGTCTTTAGGAGGGTCTCTTTGACTCCACTGTGTGGTAAACTGAAAAGGCCTGTGATTTCCTGTTGTCATTTCAACTCTCTCTCTTTTTTGTTATAGAAAAGATGGGGTTCCAATAGGATACAAAGGGAGCACCTTTCACAGGTAAGGCCTTTGGCAAGCCATCCTGGGGTGAGTGCTCAGGGGTGTAAAATTTCCTCCTTGGACCACTACAGTCTTAATGGGAAAATGAAACAAATAGTATAATTCTTCATTCTTGAGAAGGAGTGTCTTATGAGCTCAAACGTTGATTTGAAAGTTATTAAAAGCTAAAATGATTAGCCTTATATTTTAAAAATCAATGTTAACCTTAATGACAATGACTAAGTCAATGTTTTTCTAAACCACAGAATCTTCTCTCAGGATTCCTTTGTTCTCTGTTTCAGGGTCATAAAGGATTTCATGATTCAGGGTGGAGACTTTGTTAATGTAAGTATGTTCCTTTCCTATCAAAGACCTATAGGCTTATTTTTTGTTATTATTGCTGCTGCTGCTATTTTTACTGCAGGGACCCAGTCTTACAGCTTGAGATCAACAGTTCAGTTTGATGGGGGTCAGGATGGAGTAGGATGTAATTTAGAGCTGCAAGCTCTCACTCACTGTACCACTAAATGACAAACATCCACATTTTTATTTGAGTCCCTAACTTCCGTGGTCCAAATCTCTGCCTTTCGGGGCCAGAAACTGATCTTTCCCAGGATACCTATTGATGATCCCCAACAGATTCAAATTAATTAGTCATATGAAACATAACCTGAGATCAGGTGCAAATTGTTTTTTTCTGAGTGGTAGTATGTCTCTTTCTAGTGAGCTAAATGCTTATGCCCCATTTTTCTTTCTGCTTCTGGTATCATAGTGCCTGGAAAACTATGAAGTTGGTTAGTGGGCAAGGAATCAGAACGAGAGAGAGAGATAGTTCTGGAGGTGTGTTTCCTCTGGTCACCAGGAGAGCCCTGTGAAACAGACCTTCACTAATAAGTGTGTCTTTCCTGTGACTGTTGTATGCATCCCCTACCCATCAGCCTCCTCCCCTTCCCCTGACCTTGGAAGGTGCTAAACAAGTCACATTTTTCCTTAAGCCTGTTTTTCTTGTTGCTTGGTCTTTCTTATTGTCGTTTGGTTAGTCACATTGCTTTTTTTCTTGCATGTGGATGACATTCTTCATACTTAACTCTCATGAGTTTTTTAAGACCTGTCTTATGCTAGGTGGTGTTGTAAAGTGACAGACGTTAGGCAAAATTAACCTTTCAAAATGTTTTTCGTTGGTATGATGTTGTAAAACCTGGAAATTTCAAAAATTTTTTGAGTTTTGTTTTCTCTTTAAAGAAAGGAAAATAGGAATGCGGTAGGCCTGTGTTTCTCATGCAGGAACAAATGGTTGATTCAAGTAACTGCTTGACAGGGTGTGTTCTTACTGTTCCACCAGTCTCCACTGCCTGATTCCCTCATGTATGCCTCTTGCTCATCAGGCATTTAATTTAGCAACAACTCATAATAGTAGGGCTTGGGGTGACCATGAACTTTTTTTGCTAGCTGGTAAGAAGGGCTTACAGGCTATTGTCTGTCTTTTATTCTTTCTTTCCACAGGCTCCTATGCTGCCATATTGTCTTAACAGGGACAGGACCAACTTCTTACTGGTCATTGCCAGGCACATAAGACCACTTGCTTATAGCCACAGGGTTACATAATGGTTGCTCAGCCAGAAGGCTGAGTGTCCAAGAGAAAGTTGTTCAGAGCCACCCTTAGGAAAGAATGAGTAAGAAGCAATACCTCAGGATACAACCTTCTAAAGTTGGACTGCAAATATTTGTTTGTTTTAATTTATTTATTTATTTATTTTTTTGGCTTTTGATTGCAAAAGAAAAATGCAAAGAAGAAAATAAATGACCTCTCAAAGAATCCTACCTCTAGAGGAATACACTATTGGTCTTTTAGTTTACGGTTGCCTGTGTCTTAACCTGTCTAGTTTCTAGAGACTGCGTTGTGATCTGTTTGACCCAATCTGTGAGATGCCCTGGCTAGTTTGTAGCTACAGGTGCCTTAAATGGGACTTACTTTGTTAGTCAAAGAGCTGTGGTTCCCATGTTGACCAAAAAATGTAAGAGTAGGCGTTAAAGAAGCTTGCCTTCAGGGTTAGCAGTGTTCTTTGTCTAGGCTCTGAGGGGCCCAACGCTCGCAAGATGCTAATACTTCCTGTTTTCTGCTCAGGGAGATGGTACCGGAGTTGCCAGCATTTACCGAGGGCCATTTGCAGATGAAAATTTTAAACTTAGGCACTCAGCTCCAGGCCTGCTTTCCATGGTAAGTGTGGTCCTAACTAGGTTTGGGTTAGATTTATAGCTGCTGTCTCTTGGGATGGAAGCAAATGCTTTCCTTCTCTAACTTGGCCCAGGACTCACCTATACCACACCCACTTCCTTTCTCAATCTGATTTGATTTTGAGGGGCTGGGACCCCTGGTGGGTTCGGGAGCCAAAACCAAACTCTGATGTTTGTTCTTACCTTTGTTTGAGCAGGTGCATGTGCTGGAATTCAGTCTTGCTGCTCAAAATGCAGCAGTTGTGTTTCCAAGACCCAGTGCTCACTTTTCTCATTGCCCCATCCCCAGGACTTGCCTTGCCAGTCACACATGCTGCCTTCTAGCTGGTCACCCCTTTCGCTCACTCACCACTCTTACTCTCCCATACTGGCACACCCCCTCTCCATTTACAATTTGCAAACACATATCTTTCTCCCTTTTTCAGTCTCCCTGTCCACCTCACTCAACCGCCCTTACTTACCTACCCCCTGCTCACCTTCATATTCTCTCCTCCTTACTTCTCTATTTTCACCTTTCAATCCTCGTTTTCCCTTCTCTCTCCCCCGTTTCTTCCCTCTCACTCTCCAGCTCTCTCACTCCCTACCCCTCCTCACTCATTTCCCTCTGCCTATCCCAGCTTTCCCTCCCCTGGCCTGGTGTTGTGTGCACACTGACTGCCCTGCTTGCCCACACGTTCCCTCATCTACTTGGATATTTACCAAGTAAAGAGGTGCCAGTGCCCGCACTGTGTCAGCAGGCCTCACAGTAAGCCCTGAGCACGTAGACCTGCTCTCTGGCCCATGACACTTACGGGAGAATCGCACATTTTAAATAACAGGTCTGGTGTATAATCTATGTCATTAGTGTATTAAAGTGAGGCCAACTCCCATGTATGTAAAAGTATTGAGAGAGCCCAAACAATGAGAATAATTGCTTCTAGGATTTGGGCAAGGCTTCACAGACAAGAAGACATTTTAATTCTTGATAGAATTTCATACCAGATAGCATTTCTTTCCTTTTTTGTTTATTTTTTTTTATTTCGGTCATTTATGTTTATTTAGTGTGTGTTCAATGCAACTCAGTTCCATAACATGAGAAGTTTCTATGAATCAAAGCATAAATACGCACTATACAGTCCAAAGTAGATGTACAGCATTCAGATATGAAACAAAAGGGAATGTTCATTCATACACATAGTAGCTTTTGGGGTTCATCGGATATAGTTGTCCAGGTAAGTTTCTAAAGATGGGGAGAAAAGTGACTGGTTAGAGACTGCTACGGCCATATTAGACACCAGAGCATCTCAGCATCAGTGTGTGACAACTCGAACAAAAGACAGTAGGCATTGTCTGTTCTTAAAAAGATTTCTATGCATTGAGGTAGTTGTGGAAAGTTTAACTTTCCACAGTCAAGCCCACTTTGGGTTTAGGACTAAGTTCTATCGATCTAAAAATATTGACGGATAACAAAGTTTTCCAAACATAGCTATTCTGACTCAGTTTTTTGTAAAAAGTAGATGTTCTTTCATAGGTTATGGAAACCATGTACTTTTTGATCAAACTTTGTGTTTTACAACTTGGTGTTTTACAACAGAGACCCTGATGTAGTGTGAGTGGCATATAGGAATGGAGAAGCTAGGCAGAGAAGCTTTTGGAGGCTGCTGTAATCGGGCGAGACTAGCACGGCAGACTGTACAGGTTCCCGTTTAGGAAAGCCAGGCTGGGCACGTGTAGGTAAAGGGTGCAGAAGCGGCTTAGGTAGGCTCAGATCTTCACCATGAGCATGGGAACCTCTGTAGGTACACGCCTTTATGTTAGTGTCTGTGGAGGAGTCCAGAAAATGAGAGGAAGCCTTATTCTCTCTCCTTTCAGGCTGACACCGGTTAAGTTGTGCTGTCATTTGTCTTGTAGCATAATTGTTTTTGCTTCCTCCACTAAGTCTCGAGTGCCTCAAGGGCAGGGCCTGGGTCTCTTTAATCTTCAGCCTTACTACTGGCACATAGAAAGCTGCTAAGCAGGTGTTGGTGAATGAAAGATAATCAGAATAACGTCTGACATTTATTGAACATCTACTCAACAAGTACCTTACTTGCATCAATTCACTTTAAGTCTCTCAGCATCGAAGAGAGAAAGGGTCTATCTCTTGTTCCTAAGCGTAGGCCTCTTCTGACTAGTTCAGGCAGCACCTTTGTAATGTATGAATTATTCCCACATACATATACAAAACCCTAAAATAGCCTTGTCTTCATGGGGAATTTCCAAAGTATAATCTAAAAATCTCTAATTAGAACTCACTTCTGTGTATTTCACACACATTCCTTCACTTGAACACAGAGCCAACCAACTTAAATCTATTAAACATCAGATTAAGGCTAATGACTTAATAATTTCTAGTGTTGCCTCACTAATATTAATTTAGGAGTCCTATGCTTTTAATAGTGCTAGTACTTTCAGTTTTCCATTTTCTCATTCTTTTCCAAAATAAGGGAGGTATGCAGTCAAATACTAACATAGTCACACAAATACTTGATGTGCTGCTGAAACTTAACTTGGGCTTGCTGATATAAAGCCTCAATTTAGCATATTAAAGTGGACTTAGGACTATCAATATATAATGTACCCAAGGTGTGCTTCATATAAAAGTCAAATGTCTCTTTACGAAGTATCACTCTGTATTTTAATTACAGCATATTCTTTTATAGTGCATTATTAAATATGACAAAAATAATTTCAAAGGAAGTGAAGGGAAAGAATGTAGCTAGAGAGTTTCAGATTTTTTTTTTTAAAGTAATTTTTCCTGTGAAATACAATAATAAAGAATTTGGAGAAGAGCTTTAGAAAGTAAACATTATTGATTAGATGACTTTTTTCTAGCAAAGCACTAACATAGCCACCTCTTGCACCTTAAAAAAAATTATTTTTATTACCATGGTTATGATACAGTACAAAGCCTTGCAGTCTAAATAGCAACAAACCTTTTCTTACCCAGTAACTAATTTGTAATTATAATCTAGTTGTAACTAGTTTGGGATTAACTATAGGAAATCATGTCCCATAAATGCTCTCATTATAAAAATTCATACTGTAGGAGAAATGTACAGGTACTCGAGAACCGAGCTTTTGAGGGCAGAGATTGTGTGTCCTGTTCATCTCTGTGACCTTGGGTCTTTGCTTTAGCCCTGGCACACGGTAGATGCTCAATGATGCTGAATGAAAGCGTGGAGAAATCTGAGCTACAGATTTTTGGGGGGCATCCTGATCTTTGGTTAGCATGGCCAGCAAAGCTCACTGAGTGTGTTTTGGTTTCCATCAGGCAAACAGTGGTCCCAGCACAAATGGCTGCCAGTTCTTCATCACCTGTTCTAAGTGTGATTGGCTGGATGGGAAGCATGTGGTGTTTGGTGAGTCCACTTGCCCCTTAGTCCACGCCCCATTTCACCCATAGTGGGCCTTCCAGAAGAGCCAGTCCCCAAATTCATACAAAGAATACTTCACTGGTTAACTGCTCTGGGTAGTAGGCAAGCTAGAGGTGATGGGAATGGTGGAGAGATGTAGTTTGAAAATTAGAGGAAAGGATGAAGGGGCCATTTGAGATAGGACTTGAGTGATACTGTACATTTTGGGGGGAAACCCAGAAGGTAGTACTTAAGAAATCCCACACTGAGGCAACATGGTATGTACGGTGGGGCTTTGCAATTAATTATTCAGACCTAGGTTTGAGCCCTAACTCTGTTATTTGCTACCTAAAAGTAGTAAGTAACAACTTTGTGCAAGTATTTCACTTCCACTAAATCTTAATATCCTGACATTATTATGAGAATCATATAAGTTAATGACTAGGGATGGGCACTGAAAGTGGGGGAACATTCTGCAAATGAGAATAGTAAAGTCCAGTTCATATTCTTCCTACAGGAAAAATCATTGATGGACTTCTAGTGATGAGAAAGATTGAGGTGAGTCCTGTTAGATTTCTTCTTTCTCACCACTCTTGTCTAGTACCTGACTGGTGTCAGAGCTTGAGAACTGGTAGGCCTAGTCTTCTCTATCTCTGGCTATATGACTTCCTTAGGGAAAGAGAAAAGGCCACAAGTCTGTCCCCCAAGCTTTCTTGGCGTTTAAGTTAGCAAAGCACACTAAGGTTCGTCTCTGATGGCCCTTTCACCTACCTTATAAAAATTCCACTCAACGTTGCATTCCAGATCCTTCATGATCTGGTCCTTGCCTGCTTCTCCACAGCCTCTTTTCCTTCCCTTTCTTCCTCCATGTTCAATCACGTCAGGTTACTAGCTTTTCTCTAATGTGCCACCCACGGCCCTGCCTCTTGCTCCTTTTAGTCTCAGAGCGTTTGTTTATGCTCTCTACCCTACCTGGTATGCTCTTTTTTCTTTCCCTCCTGGTGTGATCCTATTCATCCTTCTAGACCCAGCTCAAATGCCCCCTCTTCTGTGAATCATTCATTGATCTCTTAAGCAGTAGTTTAAGTGCTTCCTCTACCCTATTTACACTCTCTCTTCTAACTTACTACATTGTTACATATCATAGGTTTGATGTTTTTCAAATGTACATTTTCTCTTGGACATGGGCTGCTGTCTCATCAGTCTCTGATGTCCTCAGTCCTCAGCACAGGGACTGACAGGCATCAGTAAATTTTTGGTAAATAAGTGTCTTTGGATAAATCTCTGCTGTGCTTTCTCTCCAGAATGTTCCCACAGGGCCCAACAATAAGCCCAAGTTGCCTGTGGTGATCTCACAGTGTGGGGAGATGTAGTCCTGGGCAAGACTGAGTCAGGTACGTGAGTAACTTCAGAGAAATCACTTCCCTTCTCTGAGTCCGTTTCTCATCTGTCCGATGGAGGCAGTACCTACGTGCTAGGATTATTATAAGTATCAACAGAGGAAGGGCATTAGGGCACTTTTTCCACCACTTTGTCATTTATAAAGTCTCACCCTGACAACAGTAGGCAGTTTCTGGCAGCACTGTCCAGTTCTATTCAGCAGTCCCACCAGAAAGACCTGGCCCCAGTATGGTGACTCCCTGCTGGGACCCACGTGGGCAACCAGGAGACACTCCTGCCGTGCCTCTGATCAGAACTGATGCTGCAGTTGCAGGTACTGACTCTGTGTTTGCCAGTCTCATCAGTGAGTGAGCACGTTTCTCAGCTTAGATGGACCTACTATCCATGCTTTCCTGTGTGCTCTGTGCTGGGCATCATGCTAGGATGGAGAGTGGGGCAGGAGCAGAAAGACGTCTCTATGTGTAGGAGCTTCAGCATTCTCGAGGTGGTCACTAGTAGTATGAGTGACATTGCTAAGTATTACAGGAGTCCAAGGAAGAAACCGATCTCTTCCAGCTGGGGAAGGGGTGGTGTTTAGCCTTTTGTCTGTTAAATGTTCAAGTCTGCAAAAACAGCTGGAAGAATTATACAGTGAATACCCATATGCCTTTCACCTAGGCTTACCATTGATTTACAGTCTTGTTTTATCATTTTGCCTTGACATTTCTTTTTCTTTCCCTTCTTCCCTCTTAGCTCATTCCCATTCCCTCTCATCCTCTCTCCTATTCCCCTCGCTTTCTCCTTTCCCCCTTTTCCTTCCTTCATTACCCATTTGAAAGTTGAAAACTTCTTAGTACTTTACTCCTAAATGCTTCCACAGCAACTCCTAGAAGTAAGAACATCCTCCATAACCACAGTAAAAATACCTAATATGCATGCTTAAACTTTCCCAGTCGTCCAAAAAGTAATTTTTATACCTCTAATTAAATAACTCCCATCAAGTTTCACGTTTCATTGTTCATTTATTTTTAATTATAAAAGTCCTATAATACAATCTCATTATAAAAAAATTTTTACACAACACTTAAAGCAAAAAATCTCTCCTCCCCTTCCCCTGTACTTGACAATATCCCACCCCAAGTCCCGCTCCTCTCCCTAACAGTCACTTCTTTAGCAGTTTGATATATGTCCATCAGGCTTTTCTTTGCTTGTCTAATTTAGAGAGGTTTTGTTTTTACTAAAGAGCATCCTACTTCATTGTTCATTTTTTTCCATTTGGCATTATGTCTTGAAGACTTCCTTCTCCGTTCTTTCAAAACTACCTTGCATTAAAAGCAACAAGATTGATAAAACATTCTATGTGTCTAGCATATAATTTTATCTTTCTCTTAGTGATTTAAATAGTTATACTGGCTCTTTGTTTTATATGTTGTTTTGTGACTTTTCTCCAGAATATATTTTAAGAATAAATTGGTAGTGTATTACTTGACTCTGGAGAGATCCTTGTTAAACAGAAGTTCTAAATTTTGAGAAGGTGACAATGATCAGTCTTTTCCCTTATAGCTTTTGTGTTTTGTCTCCATTAAGAAGGTCCAACTCAGATCATGTCTTCTGTGTTTTTTTTAACATTTCTATAATTTATCCGCAGACTTACAAAATTATCTAAATTTAATTTTTCTATACTCTGCCTTTTTTTTCTCCCTGATGAAAATCTAGTCAAATATCACAGCATTTTAATTACTGTACACACTTCTGTCTGTGACTTTATGTTCACAGCATCCGGCACTTACAGGCATTCAGTAAAAACTTAGGATGTGAGTTAATGGGGAGAGAGAATGTCCGGCATGTTAGGTAGGGAAGTGGTGTGAGGCAGGAATGCACAAGTGTGTTCTGGAAGCTGCCTGTGAACTGCTCTTCTCCAGCCACGTGGTGCCTTGGGCTCAGTGGATACCTTGAGTTTTCCTTTCTGCCAATGCTGGGAACCCCTGGGACTCAGTCTGCTCTCCCCCTTCAATAGCTGCTGGCATTACCTCCCTCTCCCATTCCTTTCTTCATTGAAATAAAGTTGAACTCACTGCAGGAAATTCTTTATGTTGAGACCTTTTTCCATATTTTTCTGAATCCCTTACCGAACATTCTTGTTGGGAGGTTGACTTCCCTCGTTACCCACTGTTAACAAAAGGTCACATAAATCTTTGCCCTCTTCTTGAAAGCCCCTCTTCTCAGCCTGCAACCAAAGCAAAACAAATTCCTCGGGATCCTATTGACATTCCAGAGGCCTTCTAGACCTCTAGTCGACAGTCTTTTCTTGGTGGTGGAAATGTGCTTCATCCATATAATTAGCACAGCTTTATTTGACTTTTCAGCACTTAAAATGTGGCTGTTGTGACTGAGGAAGTGAATTTTTAATTTTAATTAAGTTTAAAGACACATGTGGTACCTCCAGTTCAGTCTCCTAACCCTGACTTGGTGTGAATTGAATCTCTCATTGCTAACACTTAGGGACAGTATGATTTAAATAAACAACTATCGTATATTGAGCTAAGAACGTTACTTGTATTATCTCCTTTAATTACCAAAACTCCCTATCCTAAGTGTTAAGATATTAGGGAATCTTTGTGGCAGTCTGACAAGGAACCACAGATGGGTACCCCCGTTTGGGTTACTGACTAAAGTGATTTGGGTGAAAGTAGGGAAGAGAAGAGATTAATTCTTCAGGGAGCAAGCTCTCCTAACATCATTTTTCCCCCAAACTGTAAAGTTACAAGTATTTATAATTTTTTCTTTCATCCTTCCTGGTCCCTGGTCTTTAACCTAGGTCTGTGGTATCCATAGCCTGTACTTTTAGCTGCCTAAGCCACAGAGGGTGGGACATAGTTCTGATTCTTATAGGAAGTGTTTTATAGCCTCCAGGTTATTTAGAGCAGAATGTATGTTGAGAGCCACTACAAATGATGTTCTCAAGCCCTGTTGGGCAGTATTTCTCAAACTTTAATGTGCATATTAATCACCAGGAGAGCTTGTTAACATCTCCTTGGTTCTAATTCAGTGGGTCTGGGTGGGGCCAGGGACTCTGCATTCCTAACCAACTCTCATGTGATGGTGATTCTGACTTGAAGTGGCAAGGCTGCAGGGCACTAACAGTCTGTCTTCGTCGAGAACTCACTGTGTTCCCGCAGAAATGATGCAGGAGGGCATAATCTCTCAGTGGTCTGGTCCAGCAGGAACCTCCTGCATTCAGCTCGAGACATCACCTAACCACGCAGTTGAGGCCCTGCGCCCGACACTGGAAAGATAAGAACACAGGTGGGAGAGAGAAGGCCAGTAGTCACTGTACCTGTCTGTGAAGTATTTCCTTCCAGAACATCTGTATTTTGCCTTAGGTGCTGGCTTTGGTTTAAGTGAAAATGGAGTTTCCTGTATTGCTCTCTATGTGGAACCTTGGATTTATCTTGGTCCTGTGGGAGCTTTTTTAAAAATATACGATTAATTTGGTTAGATAGCCACAGATAAACCTTGACCCTTAGGAATCTCCTGCTATAGTCTGAACTGCTCCTTACAACCACATGGGGGCTGCTGGAACGTGTTTTGAAAGCTCAAGAATTTCTTGAAAAAAGGAGTGACTGTGAGCTCTGGCAGCCCTGCTGTCTGAATTGCTTCTCCCCTGACCCCACCCACCTCCACACCTGGTACCTTTGTTAGGACACAACCACTTTCTTTAGTTCATTGTTTCCCAAATTCCCCTGAACATAAGAATCACCTGAGGCCATTTGTTAAATTTGTTAGTAGGGGTTTGAGTGAGTTTAAGGTAGGACCCAGGATGATAGGTTTTTAATCAGCATCTCAGATGTTTTTTTATGTGGGTAACACTGGGTTAGGTGGTGCCTAGATGAATATCTTTTTACATTTGCATCTTAGAAAAAAATATATAATTAGTTCAACGCATAATGTTAGAGTTATTATAGCTTTCAGTGAAGCATTATTTAAGTTCAGGTAGTGATTAGGCTGAAAAACAAACTGAACCTGTGGATGTTGAATATGGTAACCATTGTGAAGATACTATTCTGAAAGGTTGAAGGAACATAGATCCCCGACTCTGGTATTACCTATCTATGTGATATGTTCTGTAGACGACGACTCTGAAAGACATAATCATCAATAGCATGTGGGCCGGTTGTGCCGCATCTGGGTTTGCAGTGGAAAAGTCAGCAGCCTCACAGTCTCTAGGGGAAAGCCACAATTACAGTTCAGTAAAGCACGGGAGTGGGGGCTTTAGACAAGAAAAGTGAAGTGGGAATGCTGTGTCTATGGAGTGATTTGGGAAGACTGCAGAAGAGCTGATGCTTCAACTGAATATACAGAAGAGTAGAACTTGTCAAGTGGTTAAACTGGGGAGGATATTCCTAACAAAGGAAACAGCAGGAGCAAAGGCATAAAGGCTGGAAACAGTAGAAAGTGTAAGGGAAACTGCAAATAATTCAGTACAGCCAAAGCTAACCATAAGAGACAAGGCAGGGTTGAGGAGCTCATAAGTTACCGAGAGGGGGGATGGTCTTTGGTAGGATATACATTATTTTCCCCGAGTAGAGAGTCCATTGTGCTCTTGAGATTCTCAGACGGTGTGAGATCCTCCAAAAAGAAACAGGCCAGTGAGGGTTTTCAACAGTATACTGTGATCGAATTTCTTATTCAAAATGTGTTTCTGGCAGCCTCTGGCAGATGAGCTGGGGGCAGTGAGGTGTCCACTGCAGTCGTCTAGGCAAAAGATAAGAGGGTCTACATGAAAATACAGGTCTAGAGGGCACCAGTGACTTGGCAGCAAATACTTGCATCCCTGCAGGGTGTGTGACACTGTTTATTCCCTGCCCTCAAAGTCAGAAGCCTTGCTGGCTAGCAAGAGATGGGAAGGTGGCATGTCTGGTTCCATTGCAGTCCAGTCCAGTTTAGAAACAAAGCCCCCCATCTTGTACCCAGTCTTAGACACACTGAAGAATAACTCTCAAACATTTCTGTAGTGATATATAGGCAACTCTAAGTAATGATTACCTCTGTGGAATAGAAATGGCAGTTTCAGTGTATATTGTCCTGTACATGCTTGAGTTTTCTGCACTATAGAGTATCTTATAATAGAGGTACATCCTGTGTGTCTGTAGTTTCATTGATCCTACTTCCACTTCCTCCCAGGAGCACATGGCGAGCAACCACGTTCCCTCGGGTCTGCATCTCCTCCTCCCAAGTCTAGGCAATCAGTGGTCCCCTCCTGGGTGATCCCACAGAACTTGGTGTCCCTCTTTTACAGCATTGAACACATTATATTCACAAATGTGCCAGCCTGGTTTTGTCCAGACTACACATTCTTTGAGGCAGGGACCATGCTGCTCCCACAGTGCCTGTGATAGAGCTGACGTCCTGGAGCACCATGCAGTTTTCACATTTTTATACATTCTGCTTGGTGGCCTGGGATTAAACTTCTGTCTGAGCCTAGAGTGTGATACTTAGTACTCATTGTCCTCTGGAGGAGGACCCTCTTTGGGGTTGGGGGTCAGTAATATCTGAGTAGAGGTAACCTGTTCTTTTTGTAAAGCTAGCCATTAACAGAGGGTGTGGACTTTCCCAATAAATTTGGGATCAAAATATACAAGGAAGGAGGCTTGCTCTTTGTTCTAGAACTCCACAGAGAACCATCAAGATCTGGTGGCGGGGTGGAGGGGGACAGACTTTGGGGTCAAGTAGATAGGAAACCCCATCACTTGACATCACTTGGGACCCTAGTTTTCTCCTTTGCTTAATTACACATAATAAGTACTGCAGTTTTGAAGGATAAATAATGGGATGATGTGTGTGGTCGTAAATATTAGTTTCTTTCTTCTTGGTTCTTATGTAATACATCTCAAGGAACCGGTGGTCTGACCTATGTCAAGACTCAGACTGGCTCTGCTTTTTGGGAGAAAGAAGATCATGAGTGCAGAGGGTAGCTGGGAGCATTGTCTCATGGAAGCCCCCTTCTAGTTCCTCTGAGCTGCTTCTCTCCATACTTACTGACCACCATGTCTCTGCCTTTGTAGGCCTTCCCTTGTTCTTGATTAAGATCATCTGGATTGGTCCATACCTTTGCTTCTCTGCCTGCTACTGCCCTCTCTGATCAAGACACTTTGGAAGTATCGCAGATTAAGAACTCAAGGGTTTTTTTTCTACTGTAAATAAAGTTTTTGGTTTTGGTTTGTTTGTTTGCACCTGTTCTTTTTAAATGGCTGTAATGATACCCCTATCTCCTCATGCCATAGCTTCAGCTAGGAGGACTGGCTCGCCCCAGAGAATCAAAGCCAAGCCCTTGTGATGTACAGTTGATGCCTGAGATTTGCAAGTGGTTGTAGCAGTCTGCTCTTAGGTTCCAGCTGATTTGGGCAAAGAAAGCAAAGCCCAAGGGCCTTATAGCAAGATATATTCTAAGGATGTTCTTAATTTTCCTTAGTTCTGAAGCCTATAGGAAAAGGGTCACTAATTTGAATATTTGGGGATAGGAGACCATTTGATAATCATGATTAAGTAGGAAAAATTTAGTCAGATTATATGGAGTAATTTTTTAAACAATTCACTTTCCCTTCAGAGCTCCCATTTCCTCATCTACAAAGTGGGGTAATACCTATCCACTGCATAGCTTTGATGAGTTCAAGAAGAAAGTGGACAAGAACTCACTTCTAAACTGTTGCTTGCCTTGGAAAGCGCACAGCCCAACAAAGTATCCCAACAACAGGTCCCACAGAGTATGTTCAAGAGGTAAAGAGCGTTCTTTGATACTCCTTTCATGAAGCAATTTCTGTGTTCTCCTATTTCTACTCATTCTGTTCATGGAGGGGGGTGACTCATAACTACCAGCAGAAGCAGAAATACGAGACAGCTGAATTCTGTGATGGGATAGAACCTCATTAAAAGTATCATTTCAGCGTATTAGGGAAAGAGGGGATAGACAAGGCCCTGCTGTATACATATATATATATATATATATGTATAAAATGTGTATTTTTTAATATTAAAATTTAAGGAAAGTGCAGCCAGAAATGAAGACAAATAGGCAGGCATGAAGAGAGAAGAGGAAGAAGCATTTTCTTTATTTTTATTTAGTTGTTCACACTGATTCCCCCAGACTCAGGACTCAAACCTAAGATACATGGCCTGAGTTCCTTTGGAGGCAAGTGACCTAACAAGGCCTACCAGGGCGTACCTATAACTAAATAAAGGCTCAAGGGACACGGCGAAGAAAGGACTATGATCTACAATACACATTCAAGTAACAGGGTGGAATTAAAAAGCTATAGGCAAGATGAGCAGCTGGAGCCGGAACTGATGTTCATGTGATGTGCCATCCACTTAAATCCAGTTACTCCTGACATCTGCATTCTAGGCCAGTCTGTCCTGGGCACAGAAGCAGCAAAGATAAGAAGAGGTGGTCCACACTTATGACAGAAGACAGTCACAGTATGGATTCAATGTTGTCACTCTTCAAATATGAGTCCTGTGAGGACAGGAAAATAATTTTTGTCACTTTTAAAGAGGAAGGCAGGCAGGCAGGAAAAAACAGGAGGAAGAAGCATTCCCATGTATTCATTTGGTTGTTTCCCCCTGGCCCTGAGTTGCAAACCTAGTCCCTGGGCTTTATGTGGTCTACACCCCAGCTACTGACTTAGGGGTTGGGACACCAAGACACACTGAAGACAGAAAATTTGGTCAGCTTTTTTACGCCAGAAGAGATAAGCATCTGGTATGCAGTAAGTGCTCAGTATTTGCTGTGTGAGTAATAGTGGTATGCACAAGATGCTGTGGGAGCCGAGTGGAGAGACTGAAGTGAGAACAAAAAAGGTTTCTTGGAAGAGGTAACATTTGAGGTAAGTATTGAGAGATCGATTGGCATAACCAGAAGATAAGGGTGGGAAAGACTTTACAGGATGAGGGAACATGTTTTTTGGACCAGTCTATTAGACTGGAGGGTCAAGGTGAAAGTTATTTTGTAAAGATTTTTGAAATGAACCCCCCTGCCTTTCATGTCACTTAAAGGGAGGCAGGAGTTGTTGAAACTGGTCCTCCCACTGGGCAGTGTGAGCCCAATGTTGCAGGAGGTCTAGCAGAACTGAGCTGGGAGCTCCCACTTTACATAGGAGATGAATTTTGACGCGAACTGTTTATCCTCCATCTAGTGCTTTCTGCAGTGGTAGATAAGTGGATACAAGGAAACTAATTTCTTAAACAGCTCATCTTCCTGCTCATTGAGCTGAAGAAAACTTAGTGAAGAAATTGAATGAATTAGTAATGATACTTTTAAGTAACATTTTAAAGAGGAAAGCTACAGAATTTGTATTAGAAGCCATTCTTTCACTTAGAGGGAAGGTTGCTCACTTAATCTCAGAAGTTCGCTGCCATTGTTCTGTAACTCCATTTTGGGAAGAAGTACTCAAGCCTCTAGGGTACACTTTTAAATGTCATCAGTGTTGGCAGAACTGCCTTCTGAAGAAACATTTTCTTTTTAACAGTGAAAGTCATCAGGAGCTGGAACAAACAGCTCTAGAATCCACCTACTCTCCACACATGCATCACAGCAAATCTTTCTTACCTGGATGACTGGCACAGCTCCCCAGATGATCAGTGCCTTTTTCTCCAATTCATTTATACACCATGTCATCCATCTAGCAAATAAAGATACTGGAGCTAGATTCTCCAAGAATGCATAGACTGGCTGAGAAGATTTAATGAGGGTAACAGTCTATTATAGGACTCCTAACCTGATAACTTCTGAGCAAGACCTACAGGATGAAGAGTTTAGTGGGGAAAGAGGAAAGGAAAGAACTGTGTTTAAGTAGACTGGATAGTGTGTGATAACCCGAAGGAAACAATGGCTAGAAGATAACCCAGAAGGTTGGACAAGGAATGTACAAGAGTGGAAGGTAAGTTTAGAAGTTCAGTAAAACACACTTACGGATCTGGACATTCAGTGGTAATCACTGATTTAAAATAAGACATGTCACAATCAGATAATTTCAGATGAACACTGCTTTTGGTGAGGAATATTCAAGTAAGGGTAGAGAGACTGGCTAGGTGGCCATAACAGTGCTGTAAAACAGGGATCAGCAAACTGCAACTGGCAAACTAAATCTCCATTTTTTAATGGCTTGAAATTTTTTTTAAATGTTTCTAGTTGAAAAAAACTAAAGGATATTTTGTGACTTACAAAAATGATATGAAATTCAAATTTTAGTGTTCGTATTTTTTTTGCACAGGTACACTGTATACTGATCATCTGTAGCTGCCTTCAGTTTCTAAAATTGAGTGGTTGAGACAGAACATTCTGACTGCAGAGCTTAAACTATATTTACTATCTGGCCCTTACAGGAAAAGATTGCTTACTCCTGCTCTAACAGGTGGTGGTGGTCTACACTAGAGGCAGTAGGAATGACGGGACTGTGGATTAGCATTTAGAGATACTTCAGACAGATTCAGGGAGACCTTTAGGAAGTGGAATTGACAGAACTAGAAGAGACTGATGGATCAGAGACTATTACACTAACTTCCTAGTTGGTTTCTCTACTTGATTTTTGCCACTCTACAATTCATGCTCCATTCAGTAGCAATTAAAAAAAAAATCATGCTACTGCTCATTGACAATTCTAAAAATTATCCTTGCTATTGCCCGTAGGATAGATTTCAAATAAAATATACTTAATTTGTCCCTAGTTACCTCTATATCCCTGTCTTCATTCTAGTTTTATTGGATTATTTTCCTTGCATTTCCCCCAGACACTATCTCTTTCCTCTAGGTCTTTGCATAAACTTCCTTGTGCATAATCAACACTCCACCTTCCCACCTTCTCTCCCAAATGTTTTGTGCTTTTGCAGGTCTGGAATGTTGAGTGTTTGGTGTTTACATTTAAGAGTTCATCCCTAGACTGAAGGTGGTTACTAACTCATTAATTAGTTCATCCTTAGCAGACAGCAGACGTTCAGTAAAGAATGGAGGTGGAGGACTTCAGCTACATCAGGTGGCAGCCTCAATTAGGAATCGCTTGTGAAACATGGATAGTAATTTCACATGACTTGTTAAGAATTAAATGCAAGGAAAACGCCAAACTTGCTCAATAAACGTGAGCTGAAATCAAGTGATTTGTGGCCGATACACAAAGACAGTTTTACACGTCTGGTTAACATATATTGGAAGACAGGTTCCCACGGAGTACATTCCCGCCCTCCGCCCTCCATATGCTAATAGGGGCTGCCTGAGATCCTGCGTGGGCCCTCCAAGACGACCGCTCAGCCCAAAACAGACTGTCTTCGATCTCATACGTTGAAGCCTGTTCCAGAAATCCTCGCTGCACTGAGTGGAAGGCCATTGCAGAAAAGATAGCCCTATCCGGTACTAATGGTCTGAGGTCAAAAGGACCATATTTGGAGCAGAGGAGAGAGGCGTCTTCACATGGAGCTCGGGTGTTGCTGGGCCACCTTCCAATCCCTCGGGTCAGGCTGGGTAAAACCCGCTCAGGCGCTTGGCCATCCCTTTCCTCCGGCCAGGATCCAACCTTGGACTTGGGGCCCGACCGCCTGGGTAGCTGCCTCGTGAAAGTCACGTTCTCTCTGCCAGTCCTCTCCCGTACTCTATGGTTCTCGTGCCGACTCTAATTCTAGTTCCGGTCTCTATGGCGGCGGCGGAGGCAGGAACGGTTGTAGGTCGACCGAATTAGCCGCCTAAGGGCCAATGAGGGTGGAGAACTGATAAAGTGCTGGCCAACAGAAGCTAGGAACCAGGGTCAGGTGGTGAGATTGACAGCATCGCTGGCCAGTGAGCAATGCTTAGGGCGGGTCGATCACAAGGCTTATCCCGCCCGTCCCGCCATTCTCGCTAGTTCGATCGGTAGCGGGAGCGGAGAGCGGACCCCAGAGAGCCCTGAGCAGCCCCACCGCCGCCGCCGGCCTGGTTACCATCACACCCCGGGAGGAGCCGCAGCTGCCGCAGCCGGCCCCAGTCACCATCACCGCAACCATGAGCAGCGAGGCCGAGACCCAGCAGCCGCCCGCCGCCCCCCCCGCCGCCCCCGCCCTCAGCGCCGCCGACACCAAGCCCGGCACCACGGGCAGCGGCGCAGGGAGCGGCGGCCCCGGCGGCCTCACATCGGCGGCGCCTGCCGGCGGGGACAAGAAGGTCATCGGTGAGGGCCGGACGGTGCCGGGGGTGGGGCCACAGGGAAGCCTAGCGGCGAGACCGTTACCCAAAGCGGGGCGAGCCAGCGGGCGCGCGGCCGGCGGGCACCGATTCGGCGGCGTGCGCCGCCCCTCCCCCAGACCCCCCCCCCACTCGCGGACGCCGCTCCGCGTGCCCGGCCGGCGCGCGCCGCCTCCCCGAGACCCGGCGGACCCCCGCCCCTCCCCCCGGGCGGCCGCGCGCCCCGACCGCGTGTGCGCCGGGGTCCCTCCCCCGCCGCCGGCCGCGTGCGCTCGGGCTCGCACGCCGTTGTTCCCGTCCCCCACCCGCTCCCTTCCGCGTGTACCCGGAGGGCGCGGCGCGCTGCCTACGCAGGCCGGAGTGGGCCGGGCGGCTTCCCCTCGCCTCACGTGCTCTGCGCCCCGGGCCGCGCCCGCCGCCCGCTGTCTCCACGCACACCCGTCTGCGGCCCGCGCCCCCGGCCCCGCGCGGCCGCGGCGCACCCACGTGGGCTGGGAGAGCGGGCTCCGGAGAGAAAGGCTGTCAAGTGGCCGCGGCGCGCCGCCGGGCAGCGAGTGCCGGGCCGGATGCTGGAGCGTGGCGCTTGTTTAGAAGGATGTCTGATAATCGTGGACTGTTGTTTCTTTTCCTCCAGCAACGAAGGTTTTGGGAACAGTAAAATGGTTCAATGTAAGAAACGGATATGGTTTCATCAACAGGTGAGATGACCGCCACGGAGCCTGCCTCCCTCCCTCCCTCCCGCCTCCTGCATGCTTTCTGCTCCGCTGGGGGCTTGCGGCCGTGGGATGGTCGTTGAAGCGTTTCTGGGTTGCTGGCGCTGCTGTGCTGTGAGCGTGGTTTTTGTTTTTCCCGATGACTGAAGGGATTAGTGGATCGGGAGATGTTCTTTGTTGTGCAGCTAAGTACTAATCTAACGTCAACTTCAAAGGCTGCTTATGGTACAGAGCAATTTAAAAGATACAGTTTAAGGCCAACTGAGGAAACGAGGATTACTGGTAGATTCCATTAGACTAAGGTCCACCACATTTGTATTCCTGTCATCCTTTTATATGTTGCTGAAATTGCTATTTGAGACAGGCTCCACTAATGAGTATATAGGTTATTGGCAGCTTGTTAACCTTGGGCGGTAGCATGATCTGGCAATGCCAGTATATAAGGCCGTGTCATCTTTTCTGATGTTGTATTGGCTTTGTCTAACGTTTTACTGTGTGCTGTCTTGAATGCCTCGATAAATTTCTCACGAGGATTGCTTTGACAACAGCTCTTTACTCATGGAGTAAATAACATCTGGAAGAAATGGGCATTTTCCTTCCTCAATTTGTATTTCTCCTACTTCCTTGTCGCCAAAACCATACTTAAGTATATTTTATTAAAGCTTTGGTTTATAACTTACTAGAATGGTCTTAATCCGTGATGGCATTGTTTTCTTCATATTTGGAGGGGAAGCCACAAACTACATCTTTAGGATTGAGCCTCAGAATTATAATAGCAGTAATGGGAAGGAGCAATTTTACTCACTCTTCGTGGTCTCCCTTGTGAGCCTGGCATAATTTTCAAGATGGCTGCCAAGGCTAGTCGTGCAGTTGGAAGCCTGTAGAGCACCCTGTGTGCCGGTAGCATTATTAGCCCTACAGGTATGATACTGTCGTCGCAGCATTTTCTTATAGCCTACTTTAGAATGCTTTTAGACAACTAGGTGTTTTAAAGAACATGCAAGAGTAAGAAATAATACCAAATATTTGCAAGGTGAACACCACTGCAGGAAACCACATGGGCAAATCAAGCTTAAAGACAGATAAATTGGCTAATGAAAATCGTTCTTTATTCAACCATAAAGTATTGTGAAAATGCTCAAAGTAAAACAATGTAAGCCTTCGTTGATCTGTTTTCCATGTTTGCAGTTGTGGGGGGAAACATTTTGTTTCTTCCAAAATCTTAGTTTTCCATCTGTTCTTACTGTACTTATTAATAGGCCAAGTCTACTACATTTTTCATCAGTTTTTGATAATGGGTTACCTATGGAAGTAAGGGAATGCTTTGATGCTTATTTTTAATGGACCACTCTTTAGTTGATCTCTTAATTTGTTAGCATTTCAGTTAGTGTTTCCATCTTACTGGCTTTCTTCACTTGTCCAAACCTTAAGTCAAAAGTTTTTCTGTCTATCCAAAACCATTCATTGGTTCTGGAGCATATTTTTAACAAATTCCAGGTGGTTATGACTTGTAGGCCATACTTTGAGCCTGGAGGGATTTCCTAGAACACTGGTGGGTGGGTACAGTGATAGACAAGGTGGAGAGACTGACTGACGGTCAATTTCAGTGAAGAGGTTGCAGTTTGTGTATGTTTTAAAACTTGTGGTAAGTACCCTTGGGTTTTGCTGCAAATAAGTGGACACAGGTTGTGATATTTTTGAAGTGAAAAAGTGATAGCCAAGATTAGAGTGTGGTTCTTGATGTGTGCTTAACCATTCCTTGAATATCCCTGTCTTGATTTGGCAATCAACTCAGTTCATCCTCCAGGACAAGTTAAATGTGAATTCGCGTTTGATGATCATTTGTACTGTCCTAACCTCAACTATTTTGTCAAATTAATGGGTACAAATGTGCTTTAATTTTCTAAAATGGTCAGTTCAATGGTTAAGACATTGTAAAATTCGAATGCAATTAATCCAGAGAAAGTTTGCGTTAATTAAGGTAAAAACTATATCTTAAAGAACACATTCTGGAAGCTAGAGGCTGCTCAATATGTTGATGGGCCTGGAGGCACTGACTCCGGAGTGTATGTGTGACCCGTGTGAATTCTCTGTAAAAGGGGAGGTGCTGTGCTGAGGATGATTGCTGGGACACTAATACTTCAGTTGTATGTTCTAGGTTCTTGGGTTTCTGTAATTAAAATACTTTAAAGTAAATTTTTTTTTTGCTTTAAGGAAAAGTTCTCATTGTAAGTGATGTCTAAATTATTGCCTATGACAATGATTTTTTATTTTGTTGGAATTATTACTTAAAGGACTTTTCTCCTGATGATTTATTGTATAAAAGGTGCTAAATAAGCAGAGCACATAGGCTGTCCCTACTGGCTCATGCAGCTGAGTCACTGATGTATTGCGTACAGCCCAAGAATCCAGATTTGAAAGCAGGACTGGGGTGAAAAACCAAATAAATAAAGATGTTTCTTCCTCCTCTCCTTCCCTCTTTTTTTTTTTTTTTCAAGCATAGAGCTTTTAAAAGAGCAACATTTTTGACTTTATTTTGTTAGACCATATGATATAAGTATTTTGAGAAATTCATTGTTCTTTTTGTGTGCTGTGTCAGCAAAAGATAATCTGTGATTAGAGGAGTTTATTAGCCCTTTTAATTTATAGTGACCAGAATGGGAATATTCTATTCATGGGAGTACTTAAAGTGCTAAATAAATCATTTTAAGGTTTTGGGGTGGGCACAGAATTTGGAACGAAGAGTCAAATTGAGCCAAGGTGACCTACTTAGTTATCTATTATTCCTGGATATTTTGTTTGGACAACACAATGAGATCTGAATTTTAGCTTTGGAGCATGTATTCATATGTAGCTATATAGAACCACCTTTAAATGAGACATACTTTCTCTCTATTTGCCAGTCTGTCTGGCTTAGTTTTCTCCTGCTGCCTTTTCCTTTCCGCCTAGGTTGTGTATATTTGCTTTTGAGTTTATTACCTGTGGTCTAGGAAGATGTATAATAGACCAGCCTAGGGAAAGACTTAAAATCTCTCTTTAATGAAAAGTTGTGACAGGTTTAGTCTGCTTTGGAGGGCTAGGGGAGCTCCCTTTTGTGTACTCTGTATGTGTATAACTGACAGTGACCTCTTTCACTCAGTGGTGATAATGAAAGCAGCCAGCATTTATCAAGTACTTATATCAGGCACTGTTATAAATTCTTTAAATGGACTAATTATTAATTCATTTAATCCTCAACTTTTTGAGGTGAACTATTTGGGGGCACAGAGGTCACGTGACTTGCCCCAACAGAAAACATAGCTAGTAAGTGGCACGACTAGGATTTGAACTCAGTTGTCTGATTCTGGGGTTTTTGTTCAGTCTCTGCTTTTTTTTTTTTAAGTTATTCAAATTGGTTGTTTCCCTCAGACCTAGAACTTGAACCCCAGGGGTATGTGGCTTACTCCTTCAGAGGGGATTGACCTAACCACTGCTCCACCAGGGCGTGCATCAGTCACTGTTCTTAAACTCTGAAAATAATCCTGTCATCTTGGGTTGGGTTGTCCACATAGTTACAGAAAATTTCTTCGGCTAACTGTTCTTAGCCATTGAAAAGCTTCATTAAATGATCTCTAGATTGTCACAGGAGTTTCTGTGTGCTGACTGCTAGTTGCCCCAAATATGAAAAGGTGTCTTCTTATCTTACAGATTGGCTTGCAAATTAAAAGACTTGCTTAACAACTTAATATTAGGAAGCACTTAAGGAATTAAAGGAGAGAACTTTAAATCTTTAATTATTCTGGTTTTATATCTGCAAGCTGAGAATGGCTTTTACCTTATTAAAGTGTGACCTTACAAAGACTAAAATACTAGCTGTTTTTTTTGTTTTTTGTTTTTTTTTCCTGGTATATTTTTCTTGTTCACTTTTTTTATTGAATGTTCACTGCTAACCTTAGAGGTTTAAGCTGTGCATCATTGTAAATCAATATGTATATAATACATTAAGTTTACACTCAGCAGTCTAAGTATCCTTTACCTTATAATTGACTCCTTTTGATTTGCCCATCCCTTTCCCTCTTCGCTTCTGGTAACCACTAATTTGAGTTTATACACTAAAAGTTTATTTTTGTGGTTCACTTCTTTGTTTGATTTCTTTATAATACCACATGAGTGAACAGTTTGTCTTTCATCTTCTGACTTATCTCCTAATGTTAAGTTTGTAGAACTGTAACAGAAAGAAGACTGTCAAGTCTCTTGGGTTACAGAAGTCATAGAAATCTTAACTTTTTCCTTTTTAAAGGAAAGTACAGGAAGAGAAAGAAGGAAGAAACATTAATTTCGTTGTTCATCTTATTATGTGTCCTCTGTCGCTCTGTGCACCTCATTCCCGCACCCCACACCCCCACCCCACACACACACCTGGGTCCTGGGATGTTGGCAGACTATGCCCAGTGGCCATATCTGCTGGGCCATCTTAACTTGATCACAGAGCAAATTCTAAGCCGTGGCCATGTAAGCAATGAGTGTGACATGATGACTAGGATGCTGTGGAACTAGGGACGTGAGAATGTGCAGGCATGTAAGTAGTCCCCATGTTATGCTGTCATTGGTACTCCTTAAAAGCACTATGTATTTGCTGCTTTCTTCAGGACTGGGGCTCTTAAGAAAATTACTTATATGAGGAGCTTTAGGTTTGATTTATGTGCTAGTTATATTAGCCACTGATATCAAGTTGGCCAGAAGGCATTCCTATTCACCAAGTCACTAGTATGTAAAATATTTTCATTTTAAAAATCAAGAATAGGGAATTCACGTATATACTTTTAATTTTCTTAAGAGGAGGAAAAACAGTTAATTTTGGTTTTTCCTTGGGCTTTTACAGGGTTCACACCCCTGCTGTCTTAGTGCCTAAGCCACAGGGGTGCGCCTTGCCTCTTATTTTCCTAGTTTCGGGACTGTGGTTGCTTAGTTCCTGCCCTCCACTCCCAGCCCTTGGAAACATATACAGTCTAGCCTGAAAATCTGTGGAAAAGAGGGAGTGTGTGCTGGATGAGTGATGGGTGTTTTAATAGAGAGCAAGCACAGAGATAAAAGTGGGATTTGTGATCTTGGGGCTCAAAGGA
Organism: Solenodon paradoxus; assembly: GCA_004363575.1. NCBI lineage: Eukaryota > Metazoa > Chordata > Mammalia > Eulipotyphla > Solenodontidae > Solenodon > Solenodon paradoxus. Next base: position 522,192 of record RJWH01000653.1, read on the forward strand.
AAAATTCCCCCATTTCTCTTGAGGTTCTTTATAGGCTGGAAAAATAAGCAAATTAAAATGAGCCATAATTAGTAAGAGAAAAACTCAGGTTTTATAACATACTTATGGAGAATTTACATAGTGGTAAATTCTGAGGTAGCAGGGGCAGACCCACATTGATATCCTGAACTGAGTCATGGCAAGAGAAGGGACCTGGAGTCTCAGGAGTGGAGAGGGTCACCACATGGCAAGGCAGAATGGCTCATCCTTACTCTGAAAGTAAAGATAAGTAACCATCCTTTCTGCATTCTTGTAGAGAAGAACAAAAGGCCATTTTTGGATAGAAAGGTGGAGGCCCAAGGAGTGGCATATGCTTGATTAAGGGAAGGGCTAAAAGTTGAGAAGAACTGGAGCTTCTCTTTTGCCTCTGGGGCATGAACAGGGGAATAATTCTGAGACTTGGAGTGTTCTGTTTTAGCCCCCTCATGATCTGCAAGACTTGGAAACTGATCTAGATGCTTTAGGTTATGGAACATATAGATTCTGTCTAGGTCTTGGAGTTTGGTTATAGCTACAGAATTATAAATTAATTTTGCTGTTGGGTGAGCTAAATTGTTTTTTAAAAAATGGTTTCGATACGGTAATCTATAAACAGGATAATAGAATAAGAGTATTCAGTTATGGCTAGATGGATTGGCAAAAAGATTTCTTTTCTAAAATTTTAGGCTGTATTTTACATAAAGAATACAGGAAGAGTAAAGACGGTTATTTTATGATGGGTGGGAGAAAAGGATCATCAAACATGGTGAAACATACTGGGTAGTCGTTGCGTTTGGGTGGATTAGGCCCTACTAGGAAGTTGTGTGTGATGCTCTGTACAGTCACACGTGCTCTGCTTGTCTGAGAGAGATACATGCCTAGACCGCCAGTGGATGTCTGAAAAGAAACAGTGCCAGACTCCGTGTGTGGGTGTGGTTTTTCCTCTGTATAAATACACCAGTGATGAAGTTAAATCTATAAATACAGCATAGTAAGAGATTAACAATGATAAAATAATTTTTGCGATATATAATAAAATTTACATATATGCTATCTCAAAATAGCTTACTATGTAATAATTTAGATCCTGGTTGACTGACCACAGGTAAACCAGAAAGCAAAACTACAGATAAGGGGGATTTGCTATAATTGTTTTGAGCTGTGAGCAAGTTTAAAATTTTTGTCAACTTTCCTTCCTCAGTTTGCATTTTGACTACTTTTAAGACTTCTCAATCTGGTTAAGATTTAGTATCTTGCAGGCATTTAGTACTGGCTACATGTTTGAAGCTTCGTTGTACTACATCCGGACATTTTACCATTTTCTTTAAATCTCAAGAGGATTTCTTTTTCTTAAGCTTTCTCATAACTTAATGGTATCCCTTTTTCCTTCGGTCTTTTTTTCCTCCTTGAAGTCAGTGTCCATATTTACTGAATAAGAGCAGTAACCCACTCAGATCGTGAGAAAACCTGCCGAGTGTGTTTTTCATTAGATTTCTTAGTTGTAAATATCCCTTGTTAACAAGAGGACGCAGTAGTAGGATGCAGCAGAAAGGACACAGTTGACTGGATGGGTGGTCTAGAATGACATTGTTGGAATGCAGTAGTCCTGTGTCGTGCCCTGCTCCCCGCGTTCCCCCAGTCTGTGTTTTTAATTTCCAGTGTTTTGCATTATTCTGAAAGATAACACATTTCTGTGAGTTTTATTACAGTATATCAATCATACTTCTGCTTTACGATTTATAGTTAATCTCGTACTATATCTAATTTATAAATTAAAATACCATAGTTTGGGGTTGTAGTATCTACATAGGATTCCATACTGTCTGCAGTTTTGGGCATCCACTGGGGTGGTCTTAGATAAGGTGGTCCCTATGGATAAGACTACTGTATTGTCATATATGACTGTTGAGCACTTGACGAAATGTGACTAATGCATCTGAGAAATAATACTCAATTTATTGTTGATGAATACTTTTTCAAAAGTGTAAGATACAGATCATATTTTTTGTACTCAGTATGAAAGAAGAGATGTAAAATGTTCCAGTTTTTATATTATGCATGTTAAAATGATAATTTTACCTGTTAATACTTTTTTTATTATGCTTACTAGAATACAATTTGATTCTTGGCTTACCTTTTATTTCTATTGAACAGCAGTTTTAGATACACTGGACTTCAAGTAAAGTGATTGTACCAAGTTATAGCAGTGTGAATAATGAATGAGCCTTTACATTCGCATTCTTTCGTTATATATTCATTTCATATATGTGGCTAGTATTGAGTGAGTAGATGGCACTCAAATATCAAAAATAGCGTTTATTTTAAAGGAAAGGCGCAAGCAGAAATGAATTATGTGGAATAATTGCATTGTAAGAGAGGATGTAAGAATGCTTGTTTTTTATTGCCCATCCCAAATTGAAAAAAACCGTATCTACCGCTAAGGCTAAAATGAAGAGATTTCTGAACTCTGGTCTTTGGCCAGGACCTGTGGATCAAATTCTCTGAGAAGATGACTATATTTCGTTTCCTCATTTGTAGAGTGGCAGATTGTTAATCACCTACTTTTTAGGACTGTGAGAATAAATACAGTTAAGGCACTTCTAATTTTTCCCATTTTGCTGGGTGAGGAAAAGATGCAGTGAAGATGAGTTTCTAAAGGTTACACCTAGAAGTACTTTGAATTTCTGGGTAGTCATTTCACAAGTTAAAACTAGATCCGTGTGAGTGTCCAAGACTAGCATTCTCTCAGTTAAACTGCATTTACATATATACACATGAATACCAAAGATGCAGGCAGCAAAAGAGCGGAGGAAACTGTTTTGTTCATTTTAGTTGTGTCCTCTTTTCTCCCTGTCCCCTTCTGTCCCCATCCCACACCCCGGGCCCAGAACACAAATCTGGTTTCTTGGATGTATGTGGAATGCTAGACCTAACTGCCCACACTTTTTGTTTTCATTTTTTTTAACTTAAGGAGAGGTACAGGTAGGAATGAAGGTGAGCAGCGACAGACAGGAGGGGGGGGAGGAGGAGGAAGCACTCCTGGTTGTCCCCCTCCAGCCCCAGGTATCAAACCTAGGACCTTGGGGTGGATGTGGAATGCTCACAGCCATTACTCCATCAGGGCGCGCCCACACTTCATTTTGTGGACAGTTAAATTTCTTTCCGAAATCCGGGTAACACTTTGGCGGTATTTTCTAGTAAGCTGGTTTAGTGTCAACAGTTGTTAATGAATACTGTTGTCTCTACCCGTGTTGGCTTCCACATCTGTGTGGAAATCAAAACATCTCCCTAGTTGTTTTCAGGAGGGTGATTTTTTTTTTTTAAGAGGGAGGAGGAAAGTAGCACTTAAACATTTGTTTTATTGAGTTCGTCTTACTATTCCTGTTCCCCTAGTCCAGGTCCGTAGGCTATTTGTGGACTCAGCAGACTTACCTGCTAGGCCACCAGGTATGCCTCAAGGGGATGACATTATGTATTGCCCTACCGCCCTACCTTTTGTTAATTTTAAGAAGATTGCCTTGTTCCTCGAGTGCTGGTAGAGTAGGGGTTGGAAGCAGTCTGTATACATCCCAAGATCCCAGGCTCCCAGAGCCAGCAGGACAACTAAGATGAAAAACTACAGAAAATAAAGTGCTGATTCCTGCCTCCCTGTCTATTGGACTTCGTTCCTGCCTCTACCTTTCCTTTAAAAAAAAAATTGTCTTGACTAGTAAACCTTCTAATACTCCTTATAAGACCCTGAAGTAACATTTCCAGGTAACTTTTTATTACAGTGTACATTTTCAGTATTTAAACTCTCATTTGCAACTTTATTAAAAGACATGGTGGATAGTATCACCACAAATATGGGTTGAAAAAAGGAACGATAGGTTGGCTACCCAGATATATGGGCAGTATTATCAGTAATGAAAAAAATCTCTCCATGGAGGTTGCATTTTTAGTGAATGTGTAATGCATGTTAAAATAGTGCAAAAAATTCTAGATTCAAAGCTTAATCAAGTTGGAGATGAAAAACTAATTAGTGATGACTATGGGACTGTTGATGTGATCATTATGAACCTATTTGACAGAGGGACCATGTGACCAATGGCTAATTCCTTAGGCGTTCCTGAGAGTCATCTAGCCTCTAAGAACAGTTTTCAGTCATACACTGAATGTTTTTTCTATATATCTGGGTTTGTGTTCGTTTTTTGTTGTTTCAGAAATCTTTGTTTTTTTTTTTCTGTTCTCTCTTAGCATTACCTTAAACCTAATCACCAAGCTAAAACAAAAAATACAATTTAGATCGTTCTCCACTCCCTTCTAACATTTCATTTATCCACAGAGCTTTTCCCTTTTTACCTAAAGATTATCTGGTCTCTCATACTCAGCCTTTCAGTCCAGTTCTGGTCTGAACTTCTGGAGTAGCATTTATAATTAATTATGTCTAACTTGTTTTCAGACTTTCCATAATAGCCACAGAAAATACCTTTACATCTAATAGTCTTGTCCTGTCACATTTAAAAGCTTTTGCTGGCTCTACCTACATGGTAGTTTGACCCCTGTTTATACATGCACACACGCAGACACATGGCCATTTTCCTCCAGCAAATTTTAGCTCAGCTTGCATTGAATTTGCTGGTTCTGGGTTTATCCCTGTTTGTAACTTTCTCTTTACCCACAATTTAGTTCTCGACAACATTTTAACTAGACTAATAAAGATTAATGTAAAATGGTATCTCAGGTGAAGGGAAAAGTGTTTGTATGTACCAGTAATAACAGTTTCGTTACTTTCACCTTAGTTCTCTAGTATAGTGCTTGCCATGTGAATAATGTGGCCGTTGGTGGTATCCACATTTGTACTTGATTTGTAACAGCCTTGTTTCCAAAAAATTAATACTTTATTGTTCTGTGTCGTTTTAAGTTCTTGGTAAAATTGAGCAGAAAGTACAAAGCCATAGGTAAGCCCATGTGTCTACTCTTGACACACAGGACCGTCCCCCATATCCTGCATCAAAAGTGATGTTTGTTGCAATTGATGAACATACACTGACACATCGCCGTCATCCAACGCCCATAGTTTACATCGAGGTTCATTCTGGAGTTACACTTCTCTGGGGTTTTGGGTTTGAGGTGGTGGTTTATACAACCTCTAGGACAACTGGGAATTAGAAATGGTAAAAAGGAAATTGAGGATGAAGTGAAACCATCTCCTACTTATGTTAGTAACCGTACTCTGGAGGGAAGAATGGGATGGTGTGCTGGAACATAGTTAATGTTTAACGGAATGAGGAGTGATAATATGTGTTGCTAGTTCCTTCTGGGTCTTTCTGTTTGCCTTTTTTTTTTTTTTTTTTTTTTTTTTTTTTTTTTTTAAGAAAAGGTGTGGGCAAGGATAGAGGAGGAAGAATCACTTTATTTTATTTAGTTGGTCATCCTGTCTGTTTTCCCTCGACATGTCCCCTTCCTCCCATGAACCCAGGTCCTTTGGATATATGTGGACTGTGTTCAGCTGAAGTGGCTGATTTATGCACTTTTCCACCAGGGGTGCCCTTTCTCAGTCTGGTTGGCAAATATTCCAGCAGTAGCAAGAATAGCGAGGTGCACGAAGGATCGGTAGATTGTGAATCTTCGGCAACATGAAGTGTGTTCCTCTTGTAACTTTTCAACTCGGTTCTTTCTGTCTTGCAGGAATGACACCAAGGAAGATGTATTTGTACACCAGGTGAGCGCTTCTTGTGGGCGTTTCTGCTTTTATCTCAAGACTTGTGAAAGGGAAGAATGGATGCGTGTCTTCTACTAAAATATTAGCCATTTTGCAGAAAATAAGTCTAACCGTCAGACTATATAGTGCCTGCTAGAAGAGTAGTAGCATGTTTAAATGTATGCATTGAAGCATTGTATCGGCAGTACAGGTAATTAAAATTAGTGTTTTGCTAATACCTGTAGTTTTTTAAAATGTTAAATCTGCTCAACTCCTTATACAATATTTTCAGGTGGGGGGGGAAAAAAAAGGCAAACCCTAAACTTGAACTAATAATGAATGTTATAAAAACACAAAATGTTAACTTTTCAAATATTCATAGGTCTGCCTGTATGGTAAGGACAGATCACCCTAATCAAGGAGAAAATGGGATAAAGTTGCAAAATATATAGCGATTTTAAATGATTACTAGAAAACTAGCAAAGCGACACGGGTTTCTGTATTCTAAAGCACTCTGAACAAGTTCGATAGGCTTTCACCTTTCAAGAAAGAATAGATGCTAAAGGATCATTTAGGGAAATAACTTTGAAAAGTGCTTTGAACATTAAAGAATTTATGGTGTATGTAAGCCACTGCCAAGTCAAAACTTAGTATCTCAAACTTGAATATATTATAGAATCCTCCTTAGGTATCCTCAGAAGTATGCAATGAATGGGTAGGAAAAACACATAAATATGTTACTACATGCTTTATAGTTCTTTCACTAAGACTAGTGAAAGGTAGTCTACTTGTATTGAAAATAGCCCTTGTGATCCAGCCATCAAAAGCCAATTTCCACATTCACACTGTATTTAGGCACGTGTGAATTTGAATGGCAAATTGCTTCTCAGGAGGGGGTTTTTCAGTTGGTGCTTTGTAGCTCTCTGGAGTGTCATTAAGCAATCAGTGGCAGTCCCCAGAGGGAAACTAGATCAATTTCTAGTACATTCAAAGCATAACAGAGTCAAGTGTAAGTATGGAAACAACTCAGTTCTAAACATAAAGTTAAGATTGCTCAAAATGTTACTTTAAAACAAATGTTGATTTTATCAAATGGAGTACCCACTCCTATACCTGTTTTGTGCTTCCCATCTGCATGTTCAAAGGAATATGCAGACTCAGGGTCAAGAGACAGCAAGGCTTGTCAGTCATGCTGCCTGAAATAAAAGAGTTTTAGGATTTTAATTATTCGTACTCTGCTATCCCCTATGACTGCAGTAATTGAGAGTTGGCTATATATGAAAGGTATGAAAACTGGCAGTTTAGATGACAGATGAGATCAATTATTTGGTTGAACGCATGTCACCCAGTTGTACTGACCCACAAGGTGTCACCAATCTGCTTCCCTTTTTTATTTTTGGAAGTGGTTTCAACATTTAGCTGTTTCTTAGGACTTTGGCTACTTGAGTCTTAATGGTTTATCAAGGAGACTGTAGTTCTGGGCAACTTAGCTTAATTGGTTTTAGACGTGTTGGTTGTCCTACCTCCTGGGATGGAAATGCATGAGTGATCCTGTAATGAATATTGATACGATGTAGATTTAAACATGGAATTTTGAGTCCCAAAGACCTAGATTTAGAAAATCGCCACCTTAAGTTCTGTGACCTTGGGCAAGTCACCTAACTTTTTAGAAGCCTGTTTTACTTGGTTTTTTTTAAAAGGGGGTGGTAATAATACCTCACATCATCTGTCATGAGATTGACTAGGTATGAATGTACTTTGTAGAAGTTACTTACATACAGATGTGTGAGGTGTTATTCTTCCTCTTGTTGCAGCAGTCTGGAGAAGTCAAACATCTATAACGTGAGTTACTGCATTCTGTGGAGATAATAACCAACTTTCCCATGCAGTCAAATAATATAAAAAGTGGCGTAATTAGTACATCAAATAACATTTCCATTGAAGTATTATCACAGATGGGTTGGAAGGAATTTTGGCTGACATTTGTAAGTGAGTTTGAATATGGTAACATAGGGACAAAGTTGGCTTGTCAACTTTGAAGCATGCAAAATCAAACTCGCCTGTCATCTAAACTGGCCCTTTGTGGGCTAGCTTCTATTAAGTGCAGTCTTTGGGGGATGAATGAATATCCTCATTTCGTTCAAAGCTTTATGTATATATAATGCTTTGCAAAAAGCATTTTTAAAAATATATATTGTTCCTATATTGAGTTTTAAATCACTTGTTTTAGTTTTTAAAATAGTGGTAAAATGTTGGGGCCTTGTAAGATTTTGCTTTTGAAGTATTTTGGTTGAGGTTGGGGGCAGTGCTGTGGTCCTGGCTTTCCTAAATTTATCGACAGTTTGGTCTTATTTAAAGCTAATTTTAATTGTATATCCAAGCTAAAATAATATTGACTCTGGTACATTTTAAATGAAAAAAGCACATTATTCTCCCTTGTTAATCTATTTTTGGAATGTAATATTACTAGACTGCCATAAAGAAGAATAACCCCAGGAAGTACCTTCGCAGTGTAGGAGATGGAGAGACTGTGGAGTTTGATGTTGTTGAAGGAGAAAAGGTGAGGATGCTTTTTGTGTAAAGGTTTGGCTTCAGTGTGGAAATGTTTTGGAGATCTCATCCATTAGGATGGTGGCTCTAATGTGGATGGATGGGTCAGGTGACCACATGAACACAGGTGTATCAAACCTAATGTGCTGGCCGCAGTTAGAGGGCAATCTCTTCAGAACAGTGAGGAATTAATAGTCATTTCTATGCACCCCAAGCCACATAGACCCTTTTTATTTGCTGTATGTAAATGTGTTCATTGTGCTAAATTGCATTGTCACTGTCAATACATGATGACTTTTGTAGGGTGCGGAGGCAGCAAATGTTACAGGTCCTGGTGGAGTTCCAGTGCAAGGCAGTAAATATGCAGCAGACCGTAACCATTATAGACGCTATCCACGTCGCAGGGGTCCTCCACGCAATTACCAGCAGAATTACCAGAATAGTGAGAGTGGGGAAAAGAATGAGGGATCGGAGAGTGCTCCCGAAGGCCAGGCCCAACAGCGCCGACCCTACCGCAGGCGACGGTTCCCACCTTACTACATGCGGAGACCCTACGGGCGTCGACCACAGTATTCCAACCCTCCTGTGCAGGGAGAAGTGATGGAAGTAAGTTTAACACACTCAAAAGAATCAGTGTGTGACAACTTTTGATGGGACTCTATTTTCAGTGTCTTTCCCTGTATTTGAGCTATTAGTCGTAAGAGGAAGTGGGTTTTATGTTTGATAATATGAACTGAAAAGATTAATAATTCATAGTTCAAATCAGTTACTAGTGTGACTCCTATTCATACTTTGGATTTGTCAGGTTGGGTTTTTAGCTCTTGGTAACTGATCAGTTGGCTTGGTTTCCACTGTGTTTTCAGGGTGCTGACAACCAGGGTGCAGGAGAGCAAGGTAGACCAGTGAGACAGAACATGTATCGGGGTTATCGACCACGATTCCGCAGGTACGGTTTATATTTTTAAATTCTTGTCAAGCATTATGTTAGGACTCAGCAAAACACGATTCTTCTGCAGTGTTTTTGAATCATTCATCTCTTAACACTTCACATTTTCTTTCATCAGATATCTTAAAAGATGAACCCGAAGTCAGTCAGTGAGAATGTGTTCTTTTACATCTTTGCTATCGCTGGTTAAAAACAGCTTGTATAGATGAAGCATATTTTACATAGTTCTTTTTCTTTGTTTCTTTAATAAGGGTATGGAATTTCAAATTTTCTGTCCTCGGACAGGTAAAAGAATAGTATAAATTATATCTTGAAGATCTGCTTTGGGAGAGACAAAGTTCAAGTTGCTCTTAAACATTAGGACTGTCTGAACTATGTCATCTTAAGTGAAAAATCAGCAGTTTTACCTGTGAGGTAACATGATAATCACTTCTCAGTTTAGGTATGTAGTTATTATTGTCTCCCCAGAGTTACAAAATGAAGTCACTCCATTTATGTGTTGGGAAGAAAAAGAAACCACTTCCAGACTGGCATTAAACCACTTGTCTACTTAGGTATTGAATAATCCTTTTTTATGGGAAATGTTTACTTATTAGCCTATTGAGAAAAAGAGTTCAATGAACCAGGCCTCTTTAGTACATTCTGTAGTGCACGTTGAGAAAATATTCCCAGTGCCACATGAAGAACTGCTATTTCATTTCAGGGTCTAAAGCATTGAGTCTGCAGATCTGATCTTTCAAATTAGCAAGTAACACATGAACAAATCAAGCCCCAGTACACAGTAATAACTCTTTAACTGATGATACTTTTTTCTGAAAGTACCCGAAATAGAAATATAGAAGTCTTCAAAATGCAGTGACTACAAAAGAGAAGGGGTTCGGATTATATTTGTGTATCAGGGATGGAGTATTCAAATGAAGCCTTAGGAACTCTGAATCCTTTTAGAGTATATTAGCTACATTAAAATATATACACTGAGAGTTCCACAATAGCTAGTGTCTACAGAGTATTGCATTGATGTATGTCCTATCCTGAGTTTTCAGTTAATGAAAATGAGTTGGAGGATTAGCTGTTTCACTAAAATTGGAAATTCCTAATCCTTGAACCACCAGATTACGTTGATGGTGTGCTGGATATGGAGCTAGATGGATGGTGTCTTCTGTTCAGTCGGGGAAATTATTTTTGATGCTGGTAGTTGTTGAGTTTGGTTGCTCTTGAACTGAATTATAGTTCAAATTGTTTTAAACCTTACATAGATACCCTTATCAGCATTATCAGTGGGTGTTTTTTAACAATGATATGTTTTGAAAGTTGGTCTTAAGTATGCACTCGTGGCAATCTAGCCATTATGCCCATGGGTGCCAACACCAAAATATCCCTGGTTGATACTTTTATTACGCTATAGAGCTGCTTAAATGTTCTTTCTAGTTTCATTGGTGTCTTTAAAATACATAATGAATTTTTGGTTACGTGCTTGACCTTGATAACCAGTATTTGTCTTTTTGAATAGTCTGAATGGATAAACTAGTCAGTGGGGTCAGATAATTGCTATGGTGACATATAATCGTTAGCACAGGATTTTGCAAACTACTTAGCCAGGAGGTTTTTATTTATGAGTAATAACGCCTATAATACATGGGGGAGATTTGGGGTAAAGAATTGAAATTATCTCTAGAAGAGAAACAGCATTGTTCTATTTTTTCAGCCCTTTTAAGCATCGGGCTCCAATATGGCAGAGTTGAACTTGTCCAGCATTTGTTTCAGATGAAGATTTCTGGGAATGGGGATTTGTTCATTAAAGATGGCTTTATACTTTGGTAAAGATGGGGGGAAGGAAAGATCAAGGTAGAATGAGGAACAAAATAGGTTATGAGATAACTGGAGAAAATAAGGGTTATTGATAGTGAGATGCTAGAAGTTGAGAAAAACCTAGATAGAAAACAAGAACTGGATATAGGAGATAAGAATCCAAAAGCCTGTTTGGGGAGAGGAGGGCTGATAACTGCAGTTTAAGATTAGAAAGCTTGCAATTTTGAAAAGAAATGGGAGTCATACCCTGGTGGAATAGCAGTTTGGTCCACCAGCTCTGGCTGGCACTGTCCACATGCATCCCAGGGATCCAACTTTACATCCTGAGGCTTGTGAGAACCACTAAGATGAGCAATTGAGTAGTGTTCTTCCTCTTTCTGCCTACCTGCCTCTATTCACCTTCATTCCTGCCTGTACCTTTCCTCTTATTTAAAAACATAAATGGGGGAAGACTTTAGAAATCGCAGTGATAGGGGTAGGACAGCCACTATTTTAAGGGCTGTAGGAGAAAGCCAGAGCAACTTTGCCAAAGACTGGCCCTGAGTTAGTCCCCTAAAACTGCAGAAGAACATTAGGAAAAGAGGAGGAATTAGGTAATGTAGATGAGTAATTGGGGTGGTTAGAGGTGGAAAATGGAATGTAGGGATCAAGTTGGGCATTAAGAGCCCTTAATGACCAATAGATATAAGAGCCATTCTAATGATGTCCCTGGGACTTTCTAGGGCTGTGAGTGTGAATGGGGGATATATATCAAGAATATATCATTGTAACAACAAAAAAAAAAGCCACCCAATGTCTTTTCTCTTTAATGATTAAGTCATGTTTAATACTTCCTTTGGTGTTGATATCTTTTCATTTCAGACCTTTTTTAAATGGGCAACTCTTGTCTTTTAAGTCTCCTTACAGTTATGACCACTTTCTTTAATTCTAGAACATTTCATCACCACCCTTCCCCTTAAGCCATACCATTAGCACTTACTCCTTTCCCTAGCACTTGGCTGCTAGTAAGTGGAATTTTGAGGTCACGTAGTAATAATAACTAACATTTTGCCAAGTTACTTTCTAAAGCTGCTGTGTACCATTTTTATATTCCTGTCTTTTTGTACTTGTTCCCAAACTGGATTACTAGAAAGCTTATTTTAAAATGACGTCAGGGTGCTCCCCTGTGGCACAGGATCCAAGGTGATGAAATTGCATCAAAAGTGTTGATGGCACTGTGCCACTTTCACTTTGTAGGTGAAAAATGTTTGTTACTCCTTTAAAACCAGTATTAAATATTCGCCTTCCAGTTTGTATTTCAAAATCATCACAATTTGTGAAATGTAAACTGTTTGCTGTTTGATTTTTTGCTAAGTTGCCTGCACACCCAGTTGATTGAAGCAAATGTTGACTTTGGCTGGGTGGGTGGGTCGAAGAAAGCTTTTATTATTGCAAGATTGCACAATATTCATTCTAGGGGCCCTCCTCGCCAAAGACAGCCCAGAGAGGACGGCAATGAAGAAGATAAGGAAAATCAAGGAGACGAGACCCAAGGTCAGCAGCCACCTCAACGTCGGTACCGCCGCAACTTCAATTACCGACGCAGACGCCCAGAAAACCCTAAACCACAAGATGGCAAAGAGACAAAAGCAGCCGATCCACCAGCTGAGAATTCGTCCGCTCCCGAGGCTGAGCAGGGCGGGGCTGAGTAAATGCCGGCTTACCATCTCTACCATCATCCGGGTAAGTAAGCCTGGGCAGTGAGACCGCCTGCGCAGTACAGTAACACGAGAATTAAAACCCAGTGTTAACGTCGTTTGTCTTCCACTTAGCTAAATATTCCATTTTGGTAATGTTTATCAGAGCCACACTTGGCCTCAGCCACCCGAATGCTGACACTGATGGACCTGTATTTTTATTGCGTCTTAAATATTAGAGCCTTACCTTGCTGACAGTGCTCTTCAGAAGTCTGCTCATTACATTGTTGTTGCTCGTCTTCAAGAGACAGGGGCAGAGTGTCTTCATTCGTCACCCAGAGGTGGTACCAGTGTCGCTTCTGAGGAAAGTGCAACTCTGACGTGCTGTCATCTTTTGGTCATTTGTGACTTTTGCTCTCGGGGAACATGGATGGGACTGTTCTTACTTAAAAACTTAGAATGACGTATGCCTTAAAATGGCTGTATTAGTACTAATTTGAAAGGTCAGGTCATGTTCATAATTGTTAATGTAGCTTGTTGAACCAGACTTGGGTTTTGTTACCCTTAAATTTTAAAATTAAGGAATTTCTTTGCATTCAGCCTTTTACTTAATGTGCCTAAGAGCTAGAATGCACATTAGGTAAAACCAATAGAGTTGTTAATGTCCCTACTTTAATGAGATTTGGAGCAGTTTGGTGTGTATAGTTTTAAAAAACATGGCTGTGAATTATACAGGATAATCTATAATTGTTTTTCTTTGCAGTTTAGTCATCAACAAGAAGAAATGAATATGAAATTCCAGCAATAAGAAATGAACAAAAGATCGGAGCTGAAGACCTTAAGTGCTTGCTTTTTGCCCGTTGACCAGATACCAGAACTGTCTGCATTATCTCTGCAGCATGGGGTTTTTATTATTTTTTACCTAAAGACGTCTCTTTTTGGTAATGGCAAACGTGTTTTTAAAAAAAATTTTAAAAAAAGCCTGGTTTTTCTCAATACACCTTTAAAGGTTTTTAAATTGTTTCATATCTGGTCAAGTTGAGATTTTTAAGAACCTCATTTTTAATTTGTAATAAAAGTTTACAACTTGATTTTTTCAAAAAAGTCAACAAACTGCAAGCACCTGTAATAAAGGTCTTAAATAATTGTTTGTGTAGATTTCTGTCTTATTTTAGTTTGTAAATCCTTAGCTTGTTTATAAGACCGTTAACTTAAACCTGTTTGCAAATAGATAATATTCACTGGTAACTTGTTAGGGAATTTTTCTTATTATAACTCCTTATTGAATGACATGTGGGATCATACTAAAAACTAGAAAATATTTACTCTGATAATCTGGCCATTTTTCTTTGAAGGATCAGTTCACCTGTAAGACAGACTTTAGCAATGGAAGCTCTAACTGACACACTGTCACACCTGTTTACATTCAGGAGTGGTAGTGTGAAATTACTCTAGCTGCATTACACCTTTTTTTTTTAATTGAAGATTATTAATATTACTGTAATTGTGGTTTATGGATTGTGCTTTAATTTTCTCATGGTCGATCTCACAGATATAATTGTCTTGTTCTGCTAGAAATAGTGCCCTTAGAACCAGCAATTTGAATTTACTGCTTTTACTGTAACTTTATCATTGAGTTTCACTAATATACTTGAAAAGGAGACTTTATCTTGCATTTCTTTTAATGTAAATGCAAGAATTTTCCCACGCTATAGTTTTAAGTTCTTTTCACCTGGGAGGCAGTTGTTAAAGAAGAGGACTTACTGAATTTGAATCCCTGGAGGCCACTTCTGTTCCTTTGGGAGAGTTAGTGGTTTTAGTCTGAATGGAAGATGCGCATACATTTAAAGAGTCATCAGATTCCTGCCACAGAGCCAGGTATGTCCAGTCAACATAGGCTCAGCTCCTCTATGTGGTCAGTAGATGGTATATATAATAATATGCCTGTGGAAAGGCTGCTAGAGGTCATGGAAGTTACTGGAATTAATTTTTGTGGTCAGCACGCCCTTGTAACCTCAGCCATTGGGGCTGTTTTATATTTTGTTGGATGTTTGGTCTCCAGGAGTCCCGCAATGCCGTGTGAGTCCAGGTGGGGGTGCCCCTGTCCAGAACATGCTCAGTATTTACAGAACAGACTGCACTGGTACCTTGAGTTCTAGGGAAGTTGTTGAGTAAAGTCAGAAAATAATAGTCCAGTAGGCAAGCTAGAATCAGTCAGCTCTATAAAACTCCCAGATTTGGAACCAACTCTGCTTTTTAATGAAGCGATGCAGTGGAACATACACTTGAACACGGAGCAACTAGGGGCAGTTACCAAATGGAAATAAAATGCTCCTTTTCAAAGAAATTTTTTTTGCCATAATGAGTGATAGTAGAAGTGATGAGTGAAAACTATGATGGTGACAAAGGTGATGGAGTTAAAATACTTACGGATGCTACTGGATAATAGATTTAGATTTAAGACCTGGGCTTGAAAGAAACCAGAAAGTCTCGCTTCACAAGGGAGGAAAAGTAATTCAGATATACCGATGAGATAACGACCTAGCTGTCCGTGAGGCACCGTGGTATTTGGGGCCTAATTGAGAAAGCATAACTTGAAAGGCTTCAAGGGAGGTAGGGAAGTGGTGTGGATGCTACTCTGACGAGATTGCGTGCTGGTGAATAAAAAGCTGACGGTTTGGCGCACCTGGTGGAGGGTTGCTTGCAGATCGCGTATATCCCGACATCCTGAGTCCAGGTCCTTGGACGGCTGGAAACAACCAAGATGCACAACTAAATTAAAGAAATGCTTCCTCTCAGCTGCCTCTGCCTTCTTTCCTACCCGCACTGGTGGGACATCAGCTATAGATCATTGCTTCCAGAGGGTGCAAGCCGCACACTTCTTGGTTCGAGTCCTGGGTGTGGGGGTATAAATAGCTACAAATGGAATTAAAATGCTGCTGCTTCTGCTCTCCTTGCCTGTCAGCCTACTCACCTTCATTTGTGCCCGCACCTTTCCTTAAAAAAAAAAAGGCAGCAAGTTTGGGGTTAGATTTGGTGTCTGGAAAGCCGATGAGAATTCTAGTAGTGGCAGCTGACCGGGGGAAGCTCGAATTTCTGGCAGAGACGAACAAGCAATGCGTGACTCCTTCATCAGAGAAGCTTCTGCCAGTGGAATGATCCGTCTGTTAGGACTTTGAGTCATTTCTGTGCTCCAGAAGCTTCCAGTCACTGAGCAGAAGGCAGCTCCTATAGACTTCACAATACTGTCCTACATGCCTTATTTCCACTTTCCTCCTATCCCTCGTTCACTCCACATCTTCGTAGGCCTCTTTTTCCTTAACTTGCCAGGGATGCTCCCACCTCAAGGCCACTACACTAGTTTTTCTAAAAAGAAGCCAGAAAGCCTCCAGGGTCATTAAATGACTTTGTTCTTCAGTTCTCAGGTTTTGATTAGGAGGGCCTTCCTTGACAACTTTAAAATAGCAGTCCCTCAGACCCAGATCTGACTTCTTGCCCTGCTTGATTTTTCTGCATGGTTCATGTCAGCTGTAAATCTATTCTCCATCTTCACTAGAAAAACTCCATAAAGGCGGGTGTGGGTTGGGGTTTGGGTATTGTCTTTGTTCGCTGTTAACTATATCCCAGCTCCCATAACAGCTGACTACAGAGTAAGAGCTCAGTATGTTGAAACTGGATGAGGTGGAATGAAGGGTGCAAGGATTGCAGCTAGAAAGCTTAAATGTGTGACCCTATAATTTATTAGCCAAAAAGGATGCACTTGAAGTAAGACATGGTTCTCAGTTGCACAGGGATAAAAGGTTTCACCAGGACTTTGCTTGGCAATGGAGTTCTAGGGACTCCAGACAAGTAAATCAGTTTGTTTTAGATGAAGCATATTTATGAAGAAAGCCAACCAAGAGTGATAATGATCTAGCTAAATTCCTTGTTTCACTCTGAGCATTTTTTTTTATCAAGAGGAAGGCAGAGAAGTAAGGAAGAAGCATTTTTTATTTGTTCATTTTGGTTGTTCCCTCCTAGCCCTGGGTCATGAACCCAGGTCCTTGGGCTTTTATGTGGTCTACGCTGCTGGCATAACACCTGAGACACCAAGGTCCACCAAAATTGAATCATTTTGAGACACTGAGATGAAAGTGATTTGGAGTCAGAAAATCTGAGTTGAGGTCCTGCTAATGAAACGTCACTTCCAGTATGGGAGTAGCACATAAAAGTACTGAGCTATGTCTCAAAGTCAAGTCTATGGAACATCCATAAGAAAAGTCTACATCCTGGATTTCACCATCAAACTGCCTAGTACAAACGCAGGGAGGAGCCTCAGGATGAACCTTTTAAATCTCATTATAAATAATACCTACTTCTTGTGAGGATTAAGTGGTTGAATACTTGTGTTCAGTAAATGTTGGCAGTTATTACAATAATAGTAAGGAGCAACTGAGAATTGAAATTATTATGGTGGGTGCAAAAATATGTCTTGCAGACATCTAGCTACAGGAACAAAATTGATCCAAGATGCTTAGCTCTGAAGTTTTAGCACCACGTTTGCCCTCTGCCCATACTTCTGCAGTGCTCCCAAGTCAATGAGTAAACCTGGCAGACATTCTAAATTAGACCTGTGACTTGTCCTGGTGGAGAAGTAGTTAGGTCAACTCCGAAGGAATGCTGTCCACATGCATACCAAAGACCTGGGTTTGTGTCCTGGGTCCAGGAGGATGGGGGAATAAAATAAAAATGAAATGCTTCCTCCTCTCTTCCTGCCTGTCTGCCTACTTGCCTTCCTGCCTGCACTTACCTTTATTTAAAAAAAAAAAAAAAAGTAGGCCCATCCGGGAGACATAGGACTCCTGAGAGGTACCTTTAGCTCAAAAACTTCCTGATGGCCTTGTGTGTGTGTGTGTGTGTGTGTGTGTGTGTGTGTGTGTGTGTGTGTGTGTGTGTGTGTTTAATCCCATTGAGGGGCGTGTTGCTTGGAGGACCCAGACAAACATAAGAGAAAAAAATTTTTTTTAACTTAGGAAGTGTGAAACTATTCAGGGAAGTTGGTTGAATATGAAGCACCAGGCATCCATCCTCTGATCCTGACACTGTCAGAATAAGTAATATTATTTTGGAATTCTGGAGCCCATTGAAAACTTGCAACATTTAAGTAAAGTTTAAATGGTAAACTGAAGTTAATCTTGAGAATTTCAGCTCCCGCCTGGTGACAGGGAGTTGTACACGTGTTGTGTGTGCAGTTAGCGCATAATTTGCAGGAGCCAGGGTAGGTGTGTACACTGTCCTCTAGCTATGTTCTTTTTCATCTGGGTGGATTTGTGTAGCTACAAGGTGAGTTGCATGAGTAAAGAAGCAAAATAAGGTAGGGATGAGAAATAAGACAATTATCCCAAGAGATTTTATTGGCAGGGGAGAGAAAAATAGAACAGTTGCTAGAATGGTGTATCAAGTTAGAGGACAATTTTGTGATGTTAAAGTATGTGTAGATGGAAACAACGGCTTGAGTTGTTGCATGGAAAGAACCAAGAATTGGGGACGGTGGCCCCCAGCCATGCCCAGAGCAGCCAGTAGGGGGCGGAGAAGACTGCCGCTGCCCCACCATATAGTGGGAGCAGAGAAATTAGTTCTGGCAGTGGTCGTTGAAGAGGAAGGATGGTGTGGGTGAGAGGCTGAGCAGCGAGAGAGCAAATAGGATTGGTTTCAGAAGGCCAGAACTCAGTGGAAGCCTGTAGGGAGTCATATCCATAGGAGGCCATTCCCTTGTCTTATCTCCAGTATGTTCTAATTAAAAGCTAGAACAATTAAAAGCAACCACATGTAATTACATAGAAGAGAGATATGGCCCCCATTCTAAGGAAAGAAGCCAGATTCTATCTCTGAGAAAGACCTGATGGCAGATCTACTAGGCAGATTTAAAAACCCTTGTCTTAAAGATGACCATAGAATGAAAGGAAAATAATGTGGAAAAATTAAAGAAAATGATGTTTGAACAAACTGGAAATAGGTTTTCTATCTATTGAGATAACATTAAAATTCCACTAGGGGAATTCAAAAGCAGATTTGAGCTTTTGAAAGAATCAGTAAATTCGAAGATAAGAACATTGAAATCGTTGAGTCTGAGGAGCCGAAAGAAACAAAAAAAGATTGTGAACAGGGCCGGGGGGGCTTGTGGGGCACTGTCCAATAAGCCCGGAGTCCCGGACGGAGAAGAAAGAAGAAAGGGCGAGGGAATATCGGACGAAATAATGGCTGAAAAGGTCCCAAATTTAATGAAAGACATGAATGTGGCCATAGAAGTAGTTCAGTATCAAGGAGGACAATGTAAAAGGGACCCGACTCCACGACACGTAATCACACTATCAAAAAAAAAAAAAAGCAAAATCAGCAAGGAAAAAAGGGATTCATCCCATAAAAGGAATCATTGATACGATTATCAGCAGATTTCTCATGAGAAACTGAAGGCCAGAAGGCAGGGGGGCTAATCTATTTAAGTATAATTATTAATACAAAAATATTACAAGCCAAGACTTCTATAGCCAACAAGTCACAAAAAGATAAATCCTATACAATGCCACTTATATGGTGATAGATTAGTCGAAATCATAGAGACAGAAAATAGAACAGTGAAAAAACAGTCGTTGTTTAATGGGAATAGAGTATTTTGCAAGATCAAGAGAATTCTGGAGATGAATGATGGTGATGGTTGTTTAATAATTAGAATGTACTTAATACCGTTGAGCTGTTTGCAATGAAATGGTTTATGCTTAGTGAGACAAGCCGGAAAGCAAAAGACACATGAAATCGTTATATTGAGAAACCAAGCAAACAAATGAACTAAGTCAAATAGACTTCTGGTGTGCCCCGATGGAGCAGCGGTCCAGTCAGCCACCTTCAGCTGATGCAGTCCACACGCATCCCGAGGATCCTGGATCACATGCCAGGGCCCGGGGGCGGTGGGGGTGGGGGACAACCAGGAGCAATTAAATACATGCAGTACTCTTCCTCTTTCTTCCAGCCTGCCTCCTTGCCTCACCTTCGTTCTTCCTTGCGGCTGTCCTTTAACAAAACACTTTTAATCAATAATACCAAATTAGTATTTATAAGAAGTGATTGGGACGTGGGAGGACATAAAAGGATCAATTATACGGTGAAGGATGAACTGGACCATCAGTGGTAAATGTAATGTACTATATACAGATTTTGGTTTACAGCAATGCATGCTTTAAACCTATGTAATTGTGTGGCTCAACATTCCCTTAAAAATTGATTTAAATAAGCAAAAGTTTTTTAAGTTATTCTTTAAAAAGATTATTCTTATTCTTAAAAAAGAAGAAAGGATGGGAAAGATATTGAGGAAAGATGTCAGAAAGAGCAGCCTGGAACCAGAAAACTGATGGCAATTCTCATGTTTTATAAAAAGAAAAGTTATAAAAGCTTTAGTGGGAGCAGTCAACATTTAGAAGTCATTTCATGAGGTTTTGTTATTTGTATGTAATCTCTCCCATTTTTATTAAAAGATCAATGGGAGATTCATGTGCTCATTATATAATTTTATAATGTATATTTAAATGTAAGCCTTTTAAAAGATTTTTCACCCCCAGCCCCAGGTCTCAAACCCAGGTTCAAAGTCTTCACACGCACCCTGGTCACCTTACCCTCCTGAGCCACAGGGGTGCCCCTAAGCTTTAAAAAATGTAAAGGAGTTGGTAGAATTTTAAGCCATCTCTGAAGTAAATATTCTTTTTTCTTTTATTGAGGTAACTTTGATTTAGAAAATAATATCAGTTTAGATGTGCAGGCCCACTATTCATCAAATATACAACAGCACACCCACCACCAAATCACCAATTGTCCCCCCCACTGTCCACTGGACCCCCGCTAACACTACTCACTTCCCTGCTGGTAACCTCAGTTCTAGTGTCAGTGTCCAAGGACTGATATTTGTTTTGTCTGTTTGCTTTGTTTCCATATAATCCACATGTGAATGAGATTATCTAATATTCGTCTTTCTCTTTCGGACTTATTTCAGTGAGAATAATCCACTTTAGCTCATGTGTTGCAGATGTCAGAATATCCTCTTTTTAGGGATGTGTAGAATTCCATTATGTAGATCCTTCTTTTTTGAAAGGAAAGGTGCAGGCAGGAATGAAGGCAGTAGAGGCAGGCAGGCAGGAAGAGAGAGGAGCAATTTTTAAATGTTTATTTCAGTAGTCATCCCAAGAATGTCTTTTTTCTTTCTTTTTTGTTTTAAAGAAAAGGTGCAGGCAGCAATGAAGGTGAGCAGGCAGGAAGAGAGAAGAGAAAGAAAATTATTTTGTTGTTCATCTTGGTTGTTCACCTGGCCCCAGGGAATGAACCCAGTCCTTGGGATGTATGTGGACTGTGCTCTACTGGAGGTGGCGGGACCAACTGCTACTCCACCAAGGCATATTAAGAATGTCCTTTATAGGTGCAAAACCCAGTCCAGAACAATTTATTTCATATAATTGTAATATCTCTTATTTAGTTGTTCATCTTGGCTGCTTCCCCAGCCCCAGGACTTGAACCCTGGTCCTTGGGATGTATGTGATTTGTGCCAACCAGGGGTGGCAGACCAAACTGCTATTCCACCTGGGCACACCAAGCCCACAGTTATTTTGTAGAATAACCTCAATTAGGATTTTCTCTCTCATCACAAGTCGATTCAGGTTATGCATCTTTAACAGAAATATCATATCATGCTGTGTTCTTCTTATAATGTTCTTCTTCCTTATATCGAGGACCATAGAATATTTTTGTCCCATTACTGGTGGTATTAACTCATCACTTGATTAATCGCTGTTATTTATTTTTAACTTTTTAGTTAATTATTCATATTAGTAGGTAGTTTACTATAAAGTTTTTTCTTCCCCACTTATTCACTTATATCAGTATGGATTCTTATATTTATTCACACAACTGTATTTTGATATATATCTACATATATTAAAAACCATTTTAAAAAAGTGCCTTCAGCCAAAGCACAATCCGCATACACCCAAGGTCCTGGGTTCACATCCAGGGCTGGGGAGAACAAAGAAGCTGTTAAAACTAAATAAAAACAAAATAAAATGCTTTTTCCTTCTCTCTGGTCCTGCCTTCCTGCCTACACCTGTCCTTTAAAGACAAAAACATGTCATGAGGATAACCTCCAATTCCAATTCAATGCCATGGAATTCTTTCCAGTTTCCCCCCTTCCCATCTTTGCAAATTTAAATCGATCCTTTGACGGTGGCTCTCCCAGTCTTTAGTACATTTATTTAGGTTTGCAAGCCCCTTATGTGTAACCAGTCTCCAGTCCTGCCAGCCAAGGACTCCTCCGCTTCGTGGTGACCCCGGGGGTCACCATGTGGCCAGGAGAGAGGACGGACTTCTCGAGTTTTGACTTGGTGACTTTATAGCGTCATGTCAGCCCTTTGATTCTTTGAAGAATTGTTTGCAGTTTACCTAACAATGTCAGTTGTTTTCAACAGGAGTGTCGTCTAGAACACAACTGCCTGAAATAGTTTCATAAATTGAACCAAATATTTGTATATTTGTGAGGAGAAAGTGGGGAAGCATTACTTGGGGTGTCGTTCGTTCTTCATGTCTGGTCTGGATCACATTTAGCTCTGGTCCCTCATAATCTTGTGATAACAAAATCACAGAGCGAACCCCTTTCTGTGAGCCTAACAGCCCAAAACCTTCACCGGGGGTGGAAGCTGGCACAGCCTCGCTCAGGATTCTGAATTCAGCTGGTGAATCGCGTGGAATCTGACTCACTGGGTATGGGTGCGCAGAGTCCGGCCCCGCGTGCAGCGCTGCTGTCAGAGGCTGTGCCCTGAGTAGAGGGTCTGGAGCATCCCACCCTGGTTCAGCCGGCGCCAGGGGCATGTTAACGATGCAACTGCAAGCCTTAGAGTTATGTTTAACCTTTTATTTTTTTCTTTTGCAAACAGAGAGTACAATGAACCCTAAGTACCACTGGCATTTACCAATCTTAGAACTTTTCCTGCCCCTGACCTTTCTATTCTTAAAGTATTTCAAAACAGTTTCAGCTGTGATCACCTCAGTGTGTTCCTCTTACAGATAAGGATTTAAACAACCACAACAACAAAGTGTTATCACACGAAATTAACAGTGCTCACAAAATTAGCCATCATTCCTTGACATTATCTAACACTTATTCTTCAAACGCAGGAGTTTTGATCCTTTTTCGAGAAAAGAGATGAAGCCCCTCGTCAGCTACTCCAGAGCACGATTCGCTCTCCGAAGCGGAATTTCCTTAGAAGCTGAGCACACAGGTATCTTCGCCCTGAAACTGGATTTCAAGTTCTGCCAATCTCCTTCTTGAGAGAACTGTGCTAACGACAGCTTTGTAAGTGTGCACTCTGAGTCGGAGTCCCACCTTCCTGGGTCTCTGCCCAGTCCTTTAGCTTGGAGGCTGGACCACACAGAGCAGCCTGGGCACTGTGGCCGGGCACATCGGCCCTGCCCCGCTGGCAGTCCAGGGACCACGCTGGGGACATCTGAAAGTGCTTGCTTCAGGAGAGTCTTCAGGGATCAGGCTGCCCAAACTCCCCTAACTTCTCCCAGCCACAACCCCATTGGTTGATCAGCGCCATTCAGCCAGGTACGTGGTTCTCTGAGGTGCCTCTCCAGTCCCCCCCAGAGTTGGAGGGGGCTTCCCTTCAGGAAGGGTTGGGCTGAAGCTTGTCCCCACCCAGCTACAGGCCTGGGGCTTGTCTGTCACAGCCAACAACTCCATCCCAGTGCTCTCCTAGAGGACCCTGAACCTCAAGACCCACTGCTTCATGACCAATAGCAAGGGATGCAAATGCCCAGCCTGGGACAGGGAGGCCCCCCGCATCCCGCTCTGCTCAGCCCGCACACGTAACAGGACCCTTCAGTGCAGCACCGGTGTCCAGATCCCCAATCTGGTGCTGGTCGGGGCTCTTGGCTGTGTGTGAAGAAATCAAGCTCAAATTACTTTCAACAAAAAAGGGGGCACTTAATGGAAGGATACAGGGGCTCTCACAGAACAGCCTGTCCTCGGAAAGGCAGAAGGGGACCAGGGCTTTCCTCACCTCCCTCTGAGACCCCGGTAGAGAGGTAAGAAGTGTGGCCCCACAGCCCTGAGTGCTCAGCCTCATGAGGTGCCCTCTGCTGACCACACGTGGCCGTCCCTCAGGACCTACCTGAGCTCAGATGTCCGGCCAGTTAAATCGTGATGTCTGGGGGTGGGGGCATCAGCCTGCCGGGTGACCTGGCTCTGTGCCGGGGCCAGAGCCACTGCATGGAAGCACAGGCATCCAGAGACTGCTCTCCTAATCGAGGGACAGGTCTCCGGCAAGCCTATTTAGAGTCCAGTCCCACACGGTCTGCACAGAAGCTGGCAGGTCACATGAAATGGCTGCGCGGAGGCTCCCCATGGGAGCAGTAGCTGCCAGCTACCAACCACCTCTCTCATCTGACCTCGCCTCTCAGAGTTAAATCCAGGGAGCAGGCTGTGCTATGTCCGTGGGATTTGGTGACTCAGTGGGACATGCAGTCACGAGACAGGTGGTGGAAGAAGCCAGACAAGAGCTAACCGAGGAGGGCGTGCAGAAGGCAAGGGACAGCTATGGACAGCTCTTTCCAGGGCAGTGGCCAGAGGGGGACTGGGGGTCCAGGGAGAACCTCTGAGTGGGGAAGGCCTGGCTGTGGGGAGGAGCTGGCACACTCTGGTTGGGGCTGACCTGGTTGACCTGCCCTACGCTCCCCTGAGCACATCTCCCCTTCTGAACTGAGGGAGCCCCAGAGCCCTCCCAGCTCAGACTGCTCCTTGGGACGAGGAAGGTGCTGGCTCTGCCAGCCGCAGCCTCAGGCCACCCCACCCGACTCTGTTCCAGGCAGGAATGCAGCAGGATCTCCTAGGCGTGGTGGGTGTGGAAAAGGTCAGAATGGGGCGGGAGCTGGGGGCTTCCAGCCTTGCTCAGAACAGTCCTGATGCCTGCAAGGTCCCGAGGTCTTCCCCAAGCCCCTTCTCCACTTAGCCAGCTCCTAGGACTCGCCGCACCCCTGCTGGTCGCCAGCACCCAGCTGGGGGCCTCCGGAGAATATCCCCTCCCCCAGCAGGGCTCCAGGGCCAGGCTGAGTGACAGGGCTGGGGCTGTGTCTGCAGACAGACACTGGGACCTCGGAGGTGTTCCTTTGTGGGGCCAGGCTCTGGGGGCTCCCGTGGAAGAGGGGTAGGCAGGAGCGCTGCGTTCTTTCCCGCTCAGCCTGGGTGTGCTGGATACCCCACCCTGGACCTTAGTCTCCCCCTTTTATGCCCAGGGACCAGGGACCAGCTCTGACCTCTGAGCCAAGCCTCACCCTCATCATGCCAGGGACACATCAAATGACACCACAATGAGGGCTGAATCTTTGCTTCTCTTTCCAAAAAATACCAGTCGTACAGTCTAGGTGAGGCAGGGGGACAGAGCCAGGCTGGGGAGCTGGACATTATACACCCAGGGGGCCCTTGACGGAGGCGGACAATTTAACAACTGGTCTGCAAGTCAAAAGAGAGAGAGCTGGTTAGTGGGGTGAGCAGCCGTGGGGGCAGGCAGGGGTGGGGGTTCAGGCCCAGCACAGGAACTGGCCAGCAAGGTCAGACCTGGGCCCTCACAGAAGCCCTGCCTGGGCTCGTTCCAGGGGCTGAGTGACATGCGTGGCCTCGCCATCTGTGTGGGTGTGCAGGCACCCTGAACTCAGAGAGGGGCCGAGCGTCTTGGTCTCTCAGCCCGATTCCTTGTGTATAACTCGGGGACAATGGTCATCTGAGAAGTGTCTCCTTCATGAGGTTCCTGTAAGGAGCTTGCGGGCCCAGGTGTGGGGAGGAAGGGCTCTGGTCAGCCTAGGGCACTGGGTACTAAGGTCCATCTTTACTGTCACATCCCCGGGTCCTAGTACATATAGACAGTCCTTCAGTGAGGAAACAGGTGACAGGTGAAAGGGATGGTACCTGGGTTGGGGTGGCCATGGGCCTGTGCCTAGAGGTCCTTGTGCATGTACCGGGCCTGGGACAGGGCCTCAGGGTTCAGGGTGGGTGCCTATGTGGGGACAAGCTGCTCAGAGCTCAGAGCAGACTCGAGGGACACCCTGTGCCCCACTGGCCCTTCCGGGGTAGCGGCGGGGCCAACAAGGGGCTGGGGGGGGACTGCTGGGTGGGCGGGTTGACCGGGGCTCAGACGTACTCTCGGGCCGCCGCAGAGGGGCCAGACCGATAGGGCTGCGGGCTGTTGTTGGTTCTCTCGGGCTGTGGGCACGTGCAGCAGAGGAAGGAGCCCCCCAGCATGGCCAGGCCGGCCGAGGCCCAGCCCACAAACAGGGCTGGGCCAAACTCGTACCTGCAAGGGATGGGGAGGATGCGGTCAGGTGTGGCTGCAGCCTGGGCCCTGCCTCACCCGGCCCCTCAGGGTGTTCCAGTCCTCCCCAAGTGTCTCCCCAACCTCTGCCCTGGCTGAGCCGGGCCCGGGGTCCTCACGAACCACCTCAGTCTCTCCGACTTGGGGCGACAGCTCATCTCTCCTGCCACCACCCCAGCATACCAGCACCACACAGGGTGACTGGGCCCAGGATGGCCTGTTCTGGACCCCATCCTCATCCAGGCAGTGGGGGCAGGAAGGGCCCTTCAGCTCCCACGGGGAGGAGGCATGCACTCTGATAGCCTCTCTGACAGTCACCGACTGGCCCATAAACTCCCAGCCTGAGTGTCCTGCTGCCTTGGGGGAAGCCCGGCTGGCTAGCCCAGCCCCATTCTGCATGACCTTCATGTCCCCACCTCTGTGCCTTTGCTGCAATGCCCCCACCCCCAAACCTCCCATGCTCCGTTGCCACCTTCCAGCTTAGGCGCCACCTCCTCTGCGGGCTCTCCCTGACCCCCTCTGTGCTCCACCACCATGCGCTGACCCTCACTGGGTGTTTGCTCAGTCCCTTGCTTGTCTGGCTCCCTGGGGAGTAGCTTCAGAACACACAAATGTGGTGGTGTCCCCAGGGCCCAGCAGGGGGCAGTCAATGTAGACGACAACGTGGCATCCCTGAGCTGAGCCAGCCTGCTTGGTGAGTGGATGAAGCCGCCAGCCCCAGGGAACTGCCTCCTGCTGGCGAGCTCTTCCTCCTCCAGGGAGTGCTCCTGACTGCAGGCCGAAGCACCTTTTCCCCTTCTCTTCCACCCTAGGGCCCAAGGCCTGTAGGGATGTCTGGGTTGAGACTCTCCTATTCTCTGCTGCTGGCAGAGCTGAGAGGTGAGGGAGTAGACGGGATGGTGCAGGCCCCTTACAGATGCTCCTATTCATCCCTCACACCCCAGGCTGACAAATCCTAACTCACCCAGCTGCTGGATGTATGTCTCTGAGCCCACTCTCCATGGCCACCTCTCTGCTCCATTCCAAGCCATCCCCTCACACCTTTGCAACCACTGCCTTACTGGTCCTGCCCCTCCCCAGCATTCTGCGCACCAGCTGGAGGGATTGCCTGCGCCTTCTGCCAGGACTGGAAACCAAACCTTCCTTTGGCTGTTAAGGCCCTGCAGGGTCTGTCCAGATGACTTCTCCAGCCTCATCCCCCCGCCCCAAGGAGCTGCCGCCTCCAGTAGGACCAGGCACAGGCTAACCCCTTGCCCATGGCAGCTCACTGCAAGAGCTGGGGCTTCAGGCTCCAGCTCCATTTGCAAGGAAGGAACCAGGTACCGAGATTAAGAACCTGCCTGTCCCACCGCCACCATGCACAGAGCTGGGGTTCGACCCAGAGCCACAGTAAAATGCCGCTCGCTGCCCCTGAGTGCCCTCCCCCAGGCCTCCTGCCCCTCCAGAGGACCCGGCCACACTCTGTCTGGCTCCCAGCTCCCGAGAGCTTCTCGGTGCCAGCACCTGGGGGCTGTCTCCTGTTTCCCTGCCAGGTGCCCCACTGGACAAATGCCAGTACCAGGAGGTGGCGTGGGAGGCCTGTCCTGTCCCCTGGCCCAGACCATGCCCTGGCACTCACCTGGCATTGACAGGTGTGCTCGGGTTGAAGAAGTCCTGGGTCACCAGGGTGGCATACCAAGAGACGGCCGTCAAAGTGCAGAGGCCTAAGGACAAAGGAGGGGTGCGCTGCTCTGCTCTGGCCCCCCACTGACCACCCAGGGCTGGGCTTCCTGCATGGCCGAAATGGAGGAGCCAGGGACACTCACCTGCCAGGAGGAAGAGGGCGCCACCAGAGATGGCGACACGACCCTTGGCGATGGGGTTGCTGTCTCCGACCCGGGTGCACTTCATGCCGATGACACTGAGGACCATGCCCACGAAGCCCAGGAGCACGGCCACCACCATCAGTGCTCGTGCAGACTGGATGTGCCCTGGGGTGAGGGGGCGGAGGCACTGAGCAGGTGGTAGAGGAGGTGTGGGTGACAGGAGCTGGGACCCAGGGTGGGAGGTGCTGGACCAGGAGTTGGGGTCCTTCTGCTCTGCCACCTGCCGGGAGGTGTGAGGACGCAGGTGACAACAGGGTGTGAGGACAAGGCTGAGCCTTTCCCCTAACCCCACCAAGAACCCCACCACCACCCCCGTCGCAGGCTCTTCCAGGGACAGGCAGACGGAGTTCTCTCGCCTGCTGTTTTCTGCCAGGGGCCTCCCTTCCTGGTCCTCCCAGGTCTGCAAGGAACTGGGGCAGCTCCTCCTGGGAGCTTTCAGATTGGACAGAAAAGCTGAGGGTTGAGCTGAGCTGAGCTTGGCCCCTGTTGGTCCTCAGGCAGGGACACCCGCACCCGCATCAGCCATCTGACTCTGGTCACCTTGCCCTCTGCCCATGGGAGTCAGTCACAAGCTGTTCTACGGGTGCTCGGGCAGCTCCGGGCTGGAGTCAGCTGAGGGCCTGGCTCCTCCGCAGGCGGCCCAGCAGCCTGGACTCGGGCTCCGGCGGCGGGGCGGGTGGTGGAGCCTCCAGGCAGAGCTGCACTGGGGCCTGCTTACCAGACTTGTCTGGCTCAAGCCCACAGCCCTGGAGGAGGGAAGGGACCTACACACCCACGTGTGCACGACAGGTGTGCGTATGTAGGTGTGTGTGCTCCTGTGTGCCAGCACACTTGTCCAGGTGGCATGTCTGGCAAGCAGGGGTGGTAGAGTGTGCCCACATGCAGTGTGGGCAGAAACGGAGAGAGGGTCTCACAGGAGCCAGGCGCTCAGGCTCTGGGACCCTCGAGCTGTCCTGTAAAAGTCAGTGTCCTCCCCTCTACAGATAGGACATCAGAACCCAGGGGGAGTGAGGGACTCCTTCCAGGTTACAGAGCAGAACTGGGACCTGGCCTCAGTCACCAGATCCTGAGCCCTGCCCGCCACAGGGACTGGCCTGGACTTCCGAACGCTCCTGGCTGGGGGTGGAGAGCCTTGCCGACGGAGTGGGGGTGGGAGCTATAGGAAAGCCCTCCCCAACCCAGGCTTACCGTCCAGGGCAAGCAGCGAGTCGTAGAGCTTGCACTGCACCTGCCCGGTGCTCTGGGAGGCACAGGACATCCAGAGCCCTTCGTAGAGGCCCACGGCGGTGATGATGGCGTCACCCGCGTACGAGGACTGCTTCCACTGTGGGAGGGCTGTGCTGGCAATGATGCCCACCCAGCCGCCCAGGGCCAGGAAGTAGCCCAGGAGCTGGAGGCCTGAGTTGGCCATGGCCCAGGGTCAGGCCCAGGGGTCCAGGGCTCAGGGTTGGGACAGGGTCCCGGGGGGAGCCGGGATCATGGCCCGGGAAGAGGAGCAACTGAGCCGGGTGCGGTGGATGGTCCCAGGCAGAGGAACCGTGGCAGTGCAGCAGCGAAGGCAGCAGGCTCTAGAATGCAGGGGCAGGCCCAGGGGCTGGAAAGGCCAGAGACCCGCCCACAGCAGCCACCTAAGCCAGGGCAGGGTCCCCAGTACAGTGCAGCCCGGCCCCCTGGAGGTGGGAGGCGGGCCCAGACCCAGGTGGGTGCTCCTGCCCCCACCCCACAGGGCAGCGAGGGAGGGGCTGGGAGGAGTCACCCGACATGCTCCCAGGGCCTTTCTGCCCAGGGAAACCCCTGTAGGAACCTGATTCAAGTGCCCTAAAATTCTCCCAATTCCGACCCCAAGTACCAGTCCTGAGATGACGGATTTTGCTCTTGAAAGACTGATCTGACCCTTAGGGTTGCCTGTTCTTTGACTCTAGGGCAGAAAAGGAGATGGGATTCCAGTTTGTAGCAGGTAAGACCAGAGTTTGACATCAGTGAGAACTTTTTGGCAAGAGCTCTGAGACCAGAGGTGGAGAAACTGGGTTGTGGGGTTTGGGTGTTAGGTGATGAGGGGCCTGTGTACCTGGGGGTCTACGTTGAGAGGCCAGACCACAAAATATGAATGGGGGGGTCTGTTTGAGAACTGAGAGGGTGCAGAAGAGGGACCCCATCAAAGCTGGCCCAGAGCTGGCTGCCAGCCATCGAGGGGCCTGGGAGAGGTGGGAGACTGTTCAGTCCCATAATCTCCTTATGGCTGATTTAGCAGCTCTTGCTGAGACCTTCGGCATGGGGCCTTGGCCCCCAGCTCCAGAGCAGCCTCTGCATGTTCCTGGGGTTCAGGCTGCCCACTCCTAGTGCCCCACCTTCTCCTTTCTCCCATCCCAGCTCAGCCCTCAGGAAAGGGGAATGTTTAACTCTCCTCCACCTCATTAGCAATCCCCTCACGTCTAGTTTGGCCCCAGCAGTTCCGCAGGGCCTGGGTGCAGGGGGAATGTCATAGCCCTGCTCCGACTCCAGGCAGCCCCCGGCTGCCTGCTCCTGCCCCAGCGGCCCACCCACCTTTCCTGGACTGAACTGGGGGAAAGAGGGTCTTGTGTCCACCCGGCTGGCTTCCTCCCCCACACCCGGGCCCTCCACAGGGACGTGTCCCCAGCTTGCTTCCTCGCATTCTTCACATGGCTATGCAAACGAGAGGGTGCCAGGCACTGTGCGGACAATGGCTGCCCTGTGTGCCCCCGCAAGGCGTGGGCCCTGGTATGGCTTGCCGCTCTGGCCGCAGGAGCTGGGGGAGAGCTGGCCTCTCTCTGAGGGTCAAGGTGGGTGCTCTGGCCTGTAGTTCTGAACCCTGGGAGCCCTACGCCCCTCTGAGCTGCGAGTCCTGAGCCACATGGATCTGTGTATACATAGAGGGTGCCCAGGTGGGCCGAGACTCCCAAGAGCAAGTGGGGCCTAGAACAGTGTAGAGAAGTCAGTCCTGAGTTCAGGTCCCTTTCCTGCCACAGACAAGAGTCTTAGCCTTTAGGGGACCTGGAGCCCAGACTGGAGATCCCGGGATGCAGTGAGAAGCTTTCTACCCGGTAACCATCATCAAATCTGCCAGGCAGCCCATCAGAGTGGGCAGTCGTGTCACAAAGACTGACAGCATGAACTACTTCCAGCCAGGAAGCAGCAGGCCTCCATGTTCTCCCCACTCCCTCCTTCTTCAGAGGACTGGGAGGGACAGAGGGCCTGGCAGTCATGACGCGCTCCCTGGGGGTGACACAGAGCTGGCTGTGGAGCTGTGTCCTCACCTCCAAACAACTGCTTCTTGGAGTTGAGATGTTGATGGAGCTGATCACTGCCAGAGGGAGGGGGAGCCCAGTCCAAGGCTGGCCCCACTCCTTCCCAGGGCCAGCCTTGCCCCTTCTCCCCGCATGTGGGCTGTCTGCAAGGTTCTCACTCAGGAGCACCAGGTCGGGTCTCTGAGCTCAGAGCCTTGGGACCTTCAAGGTGACACAGAAGTGGAATGTCAGGGTCTCGTGGGCCCTCAGCGACCCTGGACTGCGGCCTGCTTCATTGACAAGTGGCTGAGAGCCAGCCAGGGGATATGACCACTTAGGGTCACACAGTTTGGTTTCCCCCAGGGCCAAAGTCTTGGGGCTCTGAGGCCTGAGAGGCTTCGGGATGCCTCCAGGAGCCTCCATCTTGGGTCCCCTCAGAGTTCCCCTCACACTGGGGATCCAGAGCCACTTGTGACCCAGGACACTCACATCTCCCTCTGAAAGCTCTTCTGTTTATTCCGTCTCTTTGTTATTTGAGGTCTGCTCTATCCAAATACCCTCTCCTGCCCTGACGGTCTTCCTCACCCAGTGCCAAAGCCTTTGGGAACTGAGATCCTACTTTCAGAGGGGAGTGCCCTCTCCCAGAGGAGCTTCTCCACCAGGGCTCCCACCACCCTTGCCGGCTCCTTGCAGCCCAGTGACTCCCAGGCATGCGGGGAGAGGGGGAAACACAGGCTCCTACCTCAGCCTCCAGTAAGAGCTAACTGGAAACTGCCCAGGGGTGTCACACTTCACTGTCTGACAAGAGCTTTCACACAGAGGAGCACAGCGTTCTAGCAGCGCCTGCCAGTGAAAGGCTGTGCAACCTAAGGCAGCCCCTGAGCTGCTCTGGGTGGGCCCAACTCCTCAACTGGAAAAGAGGGACACCACCAGGTGCCCTGTCTGACTCCCGAGAGAATTTACAAGGAGCCAATAACGGGCGAGAAATGTGTTTGGAAACACGACAGACCAGAAGAAAGCAACGTGACTAATGAAAGCTGTTGCCCAAAGACTCCCTCCTGGGCAGCCTGCCCCTGTGCCCGCTCATCCTGGGAGTGGCGAGGCTGCCTCCGGCTGAGGACCTGCTGCCACTGGGTGCCTGGCAGTGCCAGCTGAGAGCCGGCCCTCCCGTGTTGGTCACTGACTGACTGGTTTGACTGAATGTTTTCGCCTCCCTCTCCTGCAATGCTGGGGGCTTCCACACGTCCCGGTCCCCTCCTGCTCGGCCAGGAGGGGCTGCCTCCACTATTATCCAGCAATGTCTTCAGCCAAGGAGGCTTAGGGGGTGGGGGTTGGCCTGACTCCCCCAGCTCAGAGTCTGACTTTCCTGTGGAACTAGGCTGGGAATGGAGAAGAGTTCACACAGCTAGAAAGCAGGCTGTGGTGTGGTGCCGCTGCTGTCCCTTCCGCCCGGCCGGGGTCAGGTGCTCTGATCCCAGTCCACGCACTTGGTGCCTTGTTTATCCCCTTCCCAGGAACTGTAAGCACTGCCCACACCCGCCCCCCAGGACAGGGCCCTCTGCAGCACATGCTGAGTGTGGTGGTGCCCTCTCCTCCCCAGACAACCCAAGCACAGGCCCTTTGGGGCCTCTGCTGAGAAGTCTGCCAGCTGCCTGCGGCCAGAGACCCCAGGCTTCATTGTCTCCATCCTCCCCATGTTTGCTGAGTGGCCCCTGCATCCCCTTGGTGCTCCCTCTAGGCTCTCCATCATCTCAGGCAAACTCTTCCATGACTGGCATGTCTTTGCACATGTGTTATGAGCAATGCCAGGCCAGCCACATCTTAACCTGGCCCCTGCCACCACCTCCTGCTCCCTAATCAGATGCACCAGGGCCACATTAACGTTGAAACACTTGGCCCTTCATGAGCTCAGCTGAGAAGTCTGCTGTCTCCATGAGGTTAGCATACATTGAAATTTTATAAAGATCATTTGCGTGGATGTGGAAACTTCTGGAAGATCAACATCTGGCTGATCTTGTTTTCGGTGATGCTGGTGTCCACTGTGCTGAGCACTGCCGGGTGCCGTGAGAGCCTTCCCTGTAGAGCCCGCCCCTCTTGGGTCTGGACCGTACTCCCCTCTGGCTGGTGAGGAAACACCCTGGAGGCCACACAGCTCTGGTGTAAGACTCTCACCCACTTACTCAGTCACCCAAACAGGACACAGGACCACCAGAGAGCAAAGGGTTGAGATGCCCTATGGGACTATGCCCCAGGGCAGACTCACAGGCGGTGTCTCCCCGTCTGCCCAGCCACTGTCCCTTTACTGCACATCCCCTCCAGCTCATCTTTCTACCCACATAGAACCAAAGTCCCGAAAGGGCTTGCTGGGATGCAGCTCACTCCAGTCCATCTTTCGTTCACACTGCCCCCAAAGCCTCCTGCCACAGCTCTCACTGATCTCCACGTCAAGTCCAGAAGTGTATTTCCAGCTCGTCTTGCTCAGTCTCTCGGCAGCATTTGACACCATTGTTCTCAGCTTCCAGGACTCCATCCCTCTTGGTCCCTCATTCCAGCTGGTCCTTAGGTCCTGTTAAGACCCCATGTCCCTCAACCCTCAGTTGCTCCAGCCAGGCTCTCCGACTGTCTACACTGACCCCAGACTCCGGGCGTTGACCACTGTCCACATGTGGATGACTCCTCCTGCCACCTCTTCCTGCGCTGTAGACTCACATGCCTGATGGTCTACTTGGTATTTCTGCTCGATGTTTAATAGACTCCTCAAACACAAGCACAGTGTAACACCAAACTCCGGCTGCCATGCCATCTCTCCTGCAGACTCTGCCTACCCTGAGTTGTCCTTGATGCTCCTCCCTCTCCCACCGGCCAACCCATCAGCAAGCCCTGTTGGTCCTGCTCTAAGAGTAGCTCCTCACGGCCTTCCCTGCCAACACCCTGACTCGCTTTCATCGCTCTGGGGTCACTGCAGCACTGGGGTCCTTGTTTTTAGAACTTGAGAATTTCATCAAGAGAAAGCTCTTACTCATCACAGAAAGTAACCTAGAGGCAGAACAGCTTATGGAATGGAAAGTGGAGATTTGACCCAAATCTCATCATGATAAGCGTAGTGAGGTCACCAGCAAATTCTTTATGTGAAGATTCCTGTGTTCAACTCAAACTGGCTTAAGCATCAAGCTTTGTTTTTCACCTAAGATGTTTGGAGGTAGGTGTATCCATGGTGGGTTGAACGATGTCATCAAAGATGCAGATTCTTTCCATCTTTTTTATCATTGGCCTCTAGGTCTTGGTTTTTACCCTCAGGCATGTTCTAAAGGTCCCAAGATGGCTACAGTAGCTCCAGGTAATCAGGTCACTTTCAAAGGAGGAAGTTAGGAGTTAACATCTTAGTGCCTTTTTTCTTTTTAAAGGAAAGGTCCAGGCAGGAATGAAGGTGAGTAGGCAGGCAGGAAGAGAGAGGAGGAAGCATTTATTTGACTTAGTTGTTCATCTTACTTGCTGCCCCATCCATTCTTGCCCATTGTACCTTCTCCAGTCACTTTTCCACGTACATGCGTCAGGTCTTTGATGGGCTTGCTTTCCTTTAAACCTCAGAGGGTTACTCACAGGCACACATTCAAGCGTTTGCTACCTGTCTTCCCTCTAAGATACAGGCTCTGTGAGGGCGGGGACTTGTTTTCTTTGCCGCCATATTCCCAGCACCAGGCACTTAGCTGGTGCTTAGTGTATAAATACTGGCTCATTGAATAGAGTGTGATTACCAAACCCACTGCTCCTGAGCTCAGCAGGCATGGGTGGGGGCAGAGCTGTAGCCCGAAGGCTCAATCTCCAGTTCTGCTCTCTCCCCGGAGGTGTCATTCTGAGCATGGAGGTCCTGAGTATGGGGACTGAAGCCACACAGCAGATCAGGGTGCACAAGGCTGACGCACGAGCAGCATGCCAGAGCACTGCTGACCAGTGCCCACTGCCAGGGAAGGGTTACTGATAAACCCCACCATTCTCCCAGAGATGCTCCAGTTTACAGAGTGCCATCACATCCGGTACTGCATTGGACCCACAACGTCCCAGTAGCGGGCAGTGAGGCTTACGATCCTCATTAGACAGATGACAACCCCAAGGCTGTGTGTGTGGCCTAAGGCTGCACAGAAGTGGCCGAGCCAGGATCTGAGCCAGGCCTCCCGCACCTGCCTGGAGAAATTTTTCTCATGAGACCTGTGGGGTAGGTGGGTGTTGGAGGCGAAAAACAGAGCAAGGTCGGAGTTAGAACTGGCAGATCATCAAGGACGCCAGGCCCCAAGCACTGGGCCTGGGTCACCATGTGAAAACACTGGGACAGTGTGTCTGTGACTGTTCGCCTGCCAAAATAAGACAGATATAGTTATTTTGTTGGAGAGCAAAGGCTGTATAAGCAATCCAATGTAACTGTGAACTTGCTTACGTAAGCTGCTTGAAGCAAGGCTGCGTAAGAGCCTAATAAATAGGTGGAGACCAGACCGGTCAGGGCCTTCAGTTCAAGAGAGAGACTGCTGGTCCCCTGATCCAGCTTTCTATCTTCTTATACTCCAGAGTTTTTCATTCTCCCAAGGCGCCTTTCCTCGTCACCCCTGCTCCCAGGATCAGGTTCTGGCACGTGAGCACAGTTCCACAATCCAGAAAACGCCAGGTAAAAAACCAGAAATCATTTATTCTTTGGTGTGTACACAGACACTTAAATACTGCACTGCTGTCACGTGGCTGCTCGTGTGGGCCCCCGCTGGCTCTGAGCCCGGGTCCTGGGCTCTCAGCTGTGCACCGAGGAGGCGGGCCACCCTGCATGTCTACTCCAAGAGCAGTAGCACCGAGCGGATGGCCGTGAGAGGGTCCCCTCGGCAGGGCTGCAGTTCGTTCCCCATGCTCCGTGGCCCTGGGGGCTGCAGCCCCGGGCGCAGATGAGTTCCTCCAGTGGTCCAACCCATCACGCGCGGGCTGGAGGCTGTCAGAGCTCATCCTTGTGCCCCGACTCCAGGCCGGAGAGAGCCTCCTCTGCAGGCTGCAGGGGGCTCTGCTGCATTGCCTGAGGCTGCTCCTGGGGCAGGTCCAGCTCTTCTGGGCTGAAGAGCATCTTCACCAGGTCATCTGCCTGCACCCTGTCCTGCAAGGACAAACCCCAGCCTTTTCAAAGAGTTCTCTGGACCAGGTACTCAACAGCTCTCAGGCGATTCCTACAGAACAAGAGGCTCTCCCTCCACGGTCTCCTTGCTCGTCATCCCAGCAGGTCCTACTGTCTGGGCAAAGCCTGCTGAGGTGATGCACAATGGGGAACCAAGAACCAAGAACCAGGACCACTCCCCACCTGAGCCCCACCTGGGCCCCATTTACGTGTAAGGAAGGGCCATTGTTGGAGCAAGGAGTCTCCCTGACTCCTGAGCCCACTCTCCTCAGGTAAGGCAGTGGCCACTGGGGAGGGTGCTGGTGGCCCTGCAGGGAGCGCTCCTACTGCCAGGGGCTCTCACCCGCTCGCTGTGCCGGGCATCCAAAGTGAACCAGAGGGCGATGGCACAGCGCTGCCCCCTGGTGACAGCCTTCACCCCATGGGGGTTTTCAGTGCCTGAAGAGAATCCCACGGTCCTTCCACACTGGGGCTGCACCTCCGCCTAGAGGGGACAAAAGTGTGCACAGGACAGAGGCTGTGACTTGCTTCACAAGAGACTGGGTTGTAGCGGGTGGGATTCAGCCTGGCTTCCCAAAGGACAGAGCTAATAGCAAAAGGTGACAGTCAGAGGAATGGCAGGCACCCCTCACAGCCCCCTGGTTTGCAAGGGGAGTGCTGGCCACTAGCAAGACGACGGGCATTTCCACTTGGAGGGTTTCTGCCTCCGGGGATGAGTCCAAGGGGCCACTCACCGTCACAGTCTTGGCATCTAGTTCAGTGAAATAAAAGTTTCCTCCATCGAAGTCTCCATTCAGGTAGAGAATGGCACTGGGAAATGCAAAGAGTGTCTCAGCACAGGGTGCCTCCTCCTCCCACCTCCCAGACACCCCCCAGCACCAGCGCCTGTATCTCAACCAGGGCAGGCGGGGAACCTGCAGAGGAAGACCTTCTAGAACCTTCTCTGATGCCTCACAAACACGACTCCTAACCTTCCCACCCCTCTACCCTCACTCCAGAGACTCCCCCATGCCCTGTTCTAGGACATTCTGTACCAAGTCCACACTTGCACCGCTGTACTCATCACTGTGCACTTGCCGAGACTCTTGTTGTCTGACTTCCTCTCCAGGGGGTCTGGGATAAGGGACTGGACTTTGAGAACAGTTGGCTCCACATGTGTGTGTGTGCGTGTGTGTGTGTGATGGCGCCAGGCGCGAGGTCCCAAGGACTGGGGTGGGAGTGGGGGAGACCTGGCACCTGTAGTCGCGGAAGGTGTAGGCAGGGGGCTCCTTGATGCACACAAGGGCCTCGGCGTTCAGGATGCAGTTGTCCACGTGGACCGGGTGGCTACTGTCTTTCCTCTCCGCCTGGGCCTCTGGGCCAAGGGAACACACACATTAGCACTGGGCACCTCACAGCTCTCCTGTTGGCACAAGGGGCACTCCCCAAAACGGGTCTCAGTCCATGGGAATCTCCAGTGAACAGTGGGGTCTCTACAGGGGCTTAGCCATCGTCTGCAGGCTTCCTGGGAAGGTTCTTGGCCAGACGAGAGGGTGCAGCAGAAGGCTGTGGGGCTCGAAGAATGGCAGCGCCCAGGCTGAGCAGTACAACCCCAGCTTTCTGGTTAGAATTTACAAAATAAAAAGCCCCAGGGAAGTGAGAATGAGGAGTCAGGAAGCCAG
The DNA here is from genome assembly GCA_004363575.1 of Solenodon paradoxus. NCBI lineage: Eukaryota > Metazoa > Chordata > Mammalia > Eulipotyphla > Solenodontidae > Solenodon > Solenodon paradoxus. Next base: position 560,167 of record RJWH01000653.1, read on the forward strand.
CAGGATGCAGTGAGAGCAAAGGTGAAGAGTCAAGTTCAGGTGGGGCTTGGGGGTGCACGTGGCTGGAGAAACCATGCAGGATGAGGCCATGGGAAAGAACAGACGGGGCTTACTGTCAGACGTCGGGAGGGCCACGCTCACCATACTGATGACCAAACTCATCGCCCCCGATACAAGCCTCCTGCACCCTGTCAGGCTGGTGGCCCCGGCAGTCAAGGAAATGTCCCTGTCTGTCCAGCTCGTCACCAGGTCCTCCACCTCCCACTCTCCCTCATGTCTTCTCTCTACGCCCACTGACACTTGCTGAGGTTAGACTTTGGTCTTTGTCCTATTCCAAGGTCACTACTGGTCAGCTTCCCTTTCTCTGTTGGGATTCCTGTTCTCTAAATCTCTTGATTTATAGCAGTAAAACCAATCTTGTAAAAACAAGGCTCCACCAAGTTCTCCACTGCCCATGACGACTCCTGGCTTCCCTGGGCCCATGCCCCTTGAGACTCCATATTGAGGCACCAGGACACAGAGAGCTGTATGTCTGGCACATGCTGCCTTTGAGGAGTGTTTCCAGATTTTGAAAGCACTCCAGACATTCTGAGGGAAAGGAAAGCTCTCGGCTCCCTGCTACCCACCAGGAGAACATCAGCGCCAGGGAGCCCCTGAGGCTATAGCCCGACACAGCCTTGGGCTGTGCATTCAGGAGCACTGGGGCCAACCCTCCTCAGGAAATCAAAAGGGAAGAGAGAGGGGGTGAACAGGAATAACCTCAAAATTGTTCCAACTTGTAAAAAAAGTAGATCACTCAAAATCTGGTATTTAACAATTAGAAACAGAGAACTAGAACACAGTCCATGATAGGGCTGAAGACATGTGTGCCCAGCACCACGCTGAGAAGCGCTGGCCTGCAGGGCAAACACGAACGGCATGTGTTCTCCAGTGTGGCGCTGATGGCCTCACCAGCCTTACCTGACAGCTCCTCCCCGCACCCTCACTCTCCAGAAACGACAGCAACCTGAGCTCCCCCGGCCACCAGGCTGCTCCGCAGCTCCTGTTCGTCCTGCACAGCGGCCAGCACCTCCTCTGGGAAGCCCTCGTGACTGCGCTAGACTGACCCGCTCGCGGTCCTCAGCACACTGGCCTGCCACTTACTTACCTCGGCTCCCCAGCTAGGACTAAGGGGACGGGACCCTGTTCTCCATGCCTCAGCACCAGCCGGTGCCACAGAGCGTGCGCTCTGGTGGGCCGCAGGGGTGTGGGAGGCCCACCTTCGATGGCGGTGCGGCACACCAGGTGGGAGTAGGAGAAGTAGAGGGGCGTGTCCAGGCGGAAGTAGGACTCCATGAGGCGCCGCACCTTCTCCGTCACGTTGTAATACAGGTGTGCGCTCTGCAGGGGGACCTTCCCTTCCTGTCCCAGCTGCCAAGGAGACTGTGGTCAGCGCCCTGCCTGCCCTCTGTGTGTGGGCTGGCAGAGACCACTGAGCACCAGCCCTGCTCCGGCCCCGCCAGAGGTGCATCTCTGCTTCCCACAAGCAGCCCAGCTCATTCTTTGGGAAGGATTTGCGCATCCTGCTCTGCCGCACAGCCCGCTGGCGTCTGTCACTGTCCAGACAGGCTCTCACAAGCCTGGGTATCAGCGTGGTCTTGTTGCCTCATTTTATCAAACTGGTCTAACAGCCCCAATCCCAGAGCGAATCATTAACCCTCCCTCTGGCAGCAGGGAAGCGTCACCCCCAACTGCTCCCCAAGCCCAAGCTCCCCTTCTCCGCACTCCAGAAGGCTGGTACTGATTCCACCTTGAGGGCTTTGAAGACGGTGACACCATAGAACTTCTCGTTGGGGGTGTGTGGGGAGGTGTGGCCCCGGTAACCATCTCCTGAAGTTGCTGCGGCCTACAAGGACCCCCGGAAAAACAAAGTGGCGTTCGTCCGAGCCGCTGAGGGCCGTGGAACAGGGGCCAATTGCCTGCAGCAGAGGCTGGCAAATGCTCAACAGTTCAGAGGCATTTAGCAGGGGAGGCTGGGTCCTTAGGGAGAAGGTGTGGGCGGGACTTCCCTTACATTGGTCAGTCTCTGCAGCTCCCGGCACTCGTGCTCAGAGATGACGCCATCCATTACCACCCTCCGGGAGCCATTCAAGACTCTGGAGTTCATGGTGAGACTGATGCCTTCATAGAGCAGGGGGCCACCTGCAAACCAAGGAGAGACTAGGCTAGAGCCAGGGCAGTTCTATCCAGACGGTCCATCAGATAGTGCTCCTCGGGTCAGGAACAGAGCTTCCAGGTGCCCCCTGTTCACTGGAGCAGTCACCCATTCGGTCACTTCCAAAGATAGGGCAGTCAAAGGACAGAACTCGGAGCAGGAAAAGCAAGTTGAAGTGCAAGTCCTCGCTCCCCTCCCAAACAACTGCTGGCTCTGGGCCTTCATAAATTGTCAAGGAAACAGCATACACAGGTTCCTAAAAACAAACTCAAGAATCAGAAAGAACTGGGCTTGACTCCTGGACCTATACTGACTATCTCTGCAACCTTGGCAAGTCACCTAACCTCCCTGAGCCTTTTCTCATCTGTAAAAGAGAGTCTGTCTCACAAGTGAGGCCTCTTTGATATAAAGAACTGTAAGAGAAGTTACAGGCTTAGCACTATAAGGCACATAGTAAATCTTACCGCTATCGTATCACTATCTTTGGTTTAAAATGAGAACCTGGCCATCTGCCCAGCCCACCTCCTAGGCAGTTAGGAGAACCAGAAGAAATGCCATTCGAAGCAGAGGAATACCAGTCCTTTTCACACACTAATCTTACTAAGTTAACCACTTTTAACATAATCAACAGTAGGGCAAAGGCCAACACCTCTCTCTTCTGTTGTTCATGATCTGTCTGTTACTGGGGACACAGACTCGGTTCGGCTCCATCTGTTTACTGAGGCCTCTGTGTGGCAGCCACTGTGCTGGACTAGGACAGGGATTAACACCTGAAGACAGTACATGATCCAATGATGATGCAAAAATGACCAGTACAGGGCTTACCTTGTAAAGATACAAACCAAAGTTCAGAACAACCTGAGAGGGGATTCCAGCAGTCTGAAAGGCTATGTTGTAAGGTATGTGAGCTGCCTCCAGGGGCAGAGATGATGGGAAATGTGTTAGGAGGAGGGACAGGTGTGAACAAAGACTCATGGAGCAGCCCCGTGAGGACAAAGAGTGTAAAGGGGAAGAACAGGACTTACAGTCCTAGGGGCAGGTGGGAGGATGCAGTCAGTCCCCAGGTCTGGCCAAGGGTGGGAGGTACTGGGGGCCTAAAGCAGACCAGGGGCAATGGGGAAAGAAAAGGGTTGGGGAGAGAGATGGGAACAGCAGAGTCATCGTCAGCAGGCCTCTGGGCAGACTGGAGGGGACAGGCAAGGGAGGAAGAGGACTGAAGGAGACTTAAAGATTCTGACGGTTGGTAACAGAGTTAAAGTTGGGAGAAAACAGCTGGGAAGCAGGGAGACAGGATGTTTTGTTCTATCACTGCTTACAGAAGTGAACTGAATGGTACTACTGTGACACAGAGTCCTATTTTTGAACTAAGGGCCAAGTCTCAGTGCTCCTTCCAGGTGGAATTCCTGCAGGCGAGTTAGGGAGGATCTGGGCGGAGGGGAAGCCCACACCCTGCCACTAGTGTAGGGACAACCTGCTTCTGTGTCCCCGACAGCCACAGATGCCCCCACCCAAGCTGTCCTCTCACCTTCCTGGGTCAGCCTGCTCACGTCCAGTGACTCCTTGGTCTTCTCTTCCACAAGGGTCTCGATTTCCTTCATGAGGCTTCCAATTTCCTGGGAGATGCGGACGGCTGTTTCCCGTTCTGACCTGTGAGCACAGCCACTCTGAGGACTGTATTCAGGGACCCCCTCCTCCTGCTCCAACTTCCCAGACTGGACCTGCCCACCCGTGGCCAGGAGGGCACATCTGCCTGGGCTCAGGAAGCCTCAAGTGCTTCGTCAGACCAATCCAATCATGCAGTTTCTTCAAGGTCCTCACTTCTGTTTCTCTCGCAATCTCTTGGGAATTGTCTCTTCTGGAGTCCATGAATCCTAAAAGCAGGTCAGGAAAAAACGAACAGAGGGGCCACCTACTTAATCTGGCAGAGCACAGGGCCTCCAGGAGAATCCACCTTATCACCAACTCCTCTTAGGAGTAAAGTGAGAGGGCTCCGCGCAGTCACCTCAGAATTCCTCTTTTATCTTTAGCCTCCCTCCTTGGGATTCACAGATCACGTGTCTAAACACAACCTCTCTTCTCCTCAGTCACACAGAGTACAGTCCCTCCCTTCCCTTGCCCCCTCCCCTAGCCCCCAACTCCTGAATGCTGGCTTACCGGATCCACAAAAGGAATTCCAAAAACATCGTAAGCGAAGAAAAGCAGTTCTTTCTCCAGCAGGCTCCGCTGTCGGTACTCCTGGGCACTCTGAGGTGACAAAATGGAAGGAATGTCCTGGAATCAGCGCTGACTGTTCACTCTCGGGGCGCCCCCTGGCATTAGGCTATGACTGGAGCTTCCTCTCCCACCAAGACCAGTGTGCCTGTTCCCACTTTGGACAAAGTCTCTTCTATGCTCAAGGGTCCTCTTGCATACAGAAGCAGCACCTCTGGTGGAGGCAGAGTTCCCTTAAAGGGAAGATTCTCCATCCTCACCCTGTCGCAACCTAGGGATCTCTGAGACAGAACATTTGATGACTCTAAGGAGATGTGGAAACTCTCTTCAAAGGAGAATTCTCTCTAGACTTCTGCGGGAGTTTAGGACTCAGGAAGGAAAGCTAGGTGTTAGGAGCCCCCTGCGTAGTTCACTCAGTGTTCACAGGCACCACTGAGTTCACACTATTCTCACTTTACAGAGAACAGAAAGGAGGTGCAGAGGGGATTGCAACTTAAGGAGCCATTACAGATAATGGAAGGTCAAACCCAGGTCTCTCCTAAAGCCATGTGCTTTCCATGATACCGCCTGCCTCCTTTCAGACTCGGAACAGACACGTCCCTCCCTGAGGACAGGCAGCTGCGGTGACAGCACTGGGTCTGGCATCACGCCCTTCCCACGTGAGCTCTCAGGTAGGGCTTACCCAGCAGGAAAACTAAGAACCTTCCAGGATCACATCTTTCCCTAGGTGCCCGGCTAAACTCCGAGCAGCAGCAGAAGGAATGAAAAGAAAAAGAAGATATCATCAGTTGAAAGAAAAGATGAGGGCAGTAAGGAAAATGTTTAAGGAGTCAATGAATCCTACGTCATCTATTATGTTGACCCTGGAGGAAGAGGGATGTTTTCTCCTGAGGTATTTTAATGATGGGCTTCCTTCACCCATGCCAGACACCATGCTACAGATGCTGTCTCGTGTAACCCTCTCCAACAACTCTCTGAGGCTGCGAGAGAGCAGATGACACCTCCACCATTTATTCACTCAGCAGTGATGCTGACGATCTGCTGTGTGACAGGAACTGTACCAGCTCTGGAATAAAGCGAATCTGGGTCACACTACTGCCCAAAGGCCCAGGTGCAAGCTAACTAACTCATCTCTTGGCGCCTAGATGTCCTTATCTTAAAATGGGAAGGATAGCACCCACCTTACAGGGTGGGCTGTGATGATTAAATGAGATTGTGGGTGTAAGTCATCCACTGCGGAGCTTGGCCTGCCACAGGGCTCAACAAATGCTAGCTGCTTTCTTCCTGGAAGGCAGCGCTAGTTGAAACTGGTAAACATGGTCTTATTTTCCCTTTCTGTCCCAGATTTACCAATATGAGCATAAAGACTAGTGGAGAGAAGTGCCACCTGAAATGCAGATGGTCACCATCTTGTGGCCAAACACGACAACTGCAAGCTAGCCCACTTCACATGGGTGGGGAAGAGGACTGCATCCACCGAACGTGCAATATTCCACAGCAAAGAGGACCCCCCCCCTTTTTTTTCAGGGTAGGCTGGTGACCCCACCACACAGGTTTATTATGAGAATCAAATGAGGGAAAATCTATGAAAGAATTTTATAATCTATACAATGCCACCCACATTGAAACTATTATTATTTTAAAAAATAGTTGCCATAATAACAAGAATGGGAAGTGGTTTTTTTTGTCTTATAAAAAAGCAAGTCTTTTTAAAGGAAGGGTGCAGGTGGGAATGAAGGTGAGTCAGCAGGCAGGAAAAGAAAGAAAGACGAAAAAGGACTTTATTTTAATTAGTTTTTCATCTTGGTTGTTCCCCCAGCCCTGGGTCTTGAACCAGGGACCTTGGGATGTATGTGGACTGCGCCACACATTAGGTCACCAGTGTGCATCATGAATGGGAAGCCGGTCACTGTCACATCATCTACCGACTTCTCTCAGGGAACAGAGAAGTCACCGCCTGGCTGGGGTACCAGCAGGCCAAGACTTGTGAGAACATCCTGCTCCACATGAGCACTCCTGAGCTGGGGGGGCAGCACCATGCCTGCACTGCCCACACTGGGGACTCGGTGCCTAATTAGAGGTGAAGAGCAGGGAGGTGGAAAACACCCCCACATGCGCCAATTCCCCCTCTCGCCACCATTGTCTCCCCGGCCTTGCAGCCCTGCTCTGTGCCACCACTGCCTTGACTGGCCTCCTGCTTCCGGCAACGTCTCATTCGGAATCAGCATCATCACCTTTCGTCAGGCTTTTGCCGGCAGTCTGCGGGGCTCAGCACTGTCTGCTTCCTGGAAGAGTCCCAGAGCCTGGGGTGGGTCTCAAGACCCTTCAGAAGCTGCCCCTCCCAGGCCTCATCTCCTGGGACTCCCCGGCTCACCCTCCAGCTCTCTGGGACGAAGGTGCAGGTCGCGTGCACAGGCTGTTCTTGGCCTCACAGGGCGTCCCTGCCTCAGGCACCCACTAGAGAGTCTGAAGTCAGTGTCAAGGCCATTTCCCCTCGCGGAGCCTTCCCAGCTCTCAGTGAGCTGCCTCCTCATTTGCGGTGAACTGCACACTCTCTCCTGTACTCACTACGGCGGGGTGGGGGGTCCTGTACATTTTGGATTATACATCTTCCTGTATCATCAGTGTTCCACAGTATGTTCTAGATGGAATTCAGAAAGATTTGAAACTAATACGTCTACCGCTAAATAAAATCCAGAGTATCCACAGACATAAAGGGACCATTCAGGTCTTCCTCCTTATCCCTGACCAACAGGCTCAGGCCCCAGGGGTTAGCCGCAGGAGTAACACTTTCTCATCAATACATCTAGAAAGTTTACAACTTGAAATTTAAAGCATACTTATGTACTTAAAGTAAACTTAAGTAGGATATAATGCTATCTCTATATATCATTTTCTTTGCCTCAAATTATATCATGGAAATAATTCGTATCGGTGCATAGTAATCTACTCATGCAACATCACAGTTATCAGACGTGCCACTGATTATCAGACGTGCCACCGAATGAACAGTTTATTTAACCAGTCCCCAGGCTGCTGGTGCTTGCCTGGTTTTAGTATGTGGCTTCGGAAGCTATGCTCCAGTGCACGTGTGTACACGCATGTGGAGTCCCGCTTCAAGTAAACCAGCTGGTTACATGATTTACAGCTGTCAATTTACAGTCCGCCACCAGTGCAGGAGTGCGCCTGCACGCACTCTGCATCTGTCCGGCAAACGTGCAAACAAATGTGTAGCCTCGAGATCTGTCACTGTTTTCCTACGAAGAATGAAACATGGACATGAAGTTGCAGCCACTTTACACAGAATGTAGGTAGGCTTTGGGAGAGGCCAGCAGGACAGAGGTGGCTGAAGGCGCCATTGATGAGCCACCCCGTTTCAGGAGAGACCTGAAGCCAGGAGTGAGGAGCTCGTCACTGGCTACTTGTGCACCGTCAGCGAGGTCCTGCAAAGCTTCCTGTCCACACAAGACTCTGCACCCGCTGTACTGTGCCCATCAGGTCACAATCTCATTTGATATCTCATTTCACAGTCACACTCACCCTGTGCTGAAGACAGCGGAAGAACCATAACCCTATTCAACAGGAGAAACCGAGGGGCACTGCAGCATGCCTGAGGTCCCACATGATGGGAGATCACCTGGCTGAGACACGCCCTGGTTGGGTAGAGGTTGGGCACAGTCCACATTCATCCCAAGGTCCCAGGTTTGTGTACCGGGGTCAGCGGGAACAACCAAGATGAACATCTAAATGAAGTAAATAAAGTGCTTCCTCCTCTCTCATCCTGCCTGCCTCTGCTCACTTTCATTCCTGCCTGCGCCTTTCCTTATAACAAATAATAAAATAGATCTCATGCTGGTAAACAGAGGAACCAGCTTGAGTCCAGATCAGAAACTTCAAATCTACTTGACCGTGCTGGGCTCAAGAAGGACAGGCTCTAGGATTTGTGCAGTGCATATGTTCAAATATCAAAGCTTACAGTGTAAAACTTCACAAAGTCAAAGACAGAATTAGATAAACGGAATTTTTGGTTTTCAATTACAAAAATAATACCGATTCACTGCAGGGCATTAAGAAAATATAAATGAGCAAAATAGAAAAATCACCCATAATCTCATGGACATGGTCACTGCATTTTACAGGTTTTTTCTCCTTGTTTTGAGAGAGAGGGAAATAATACTGAAAGAGGGAGAGATAAAAAGGTACAGAAAAGAGGGAACAGGAAGGAGAGTGAAGACAGAAAATGAGTGAGTAGGGGGAAAAAAAAAGCATAAAGTAAAAATGATAAATCTTGGTCCACTGGTATCATGTCTCAAAACAGGAGTGCCAAAAATGGGGAGGAACATGCCTCCTTTGTAGTTCTGCTCTTCTTTGCCGCTTCAGAGAGAATTTCTGGTGATGGTGCTAAGTAAGGCTCCAGCACATTCCCCAGGCCTTCCCAGTCCCCTTCCCCTCTGAGTGACAAGCTCGTCAGAACACTCACACCTGGCCAGGCACTCTGCCCCAGCCCACACAAGCAGGCCTCCCGCTTCTGCACCCCACTCTTCTGCCCTCTGGTCTGGGTTCAGCGGACGAGTGCAGTCTCTCACCTCCCGAGGGTCAATGGAACTGGCTTGTTCTTCGCCCAGCATGGCTGCATAGTAGGCCAGATTCTGGCCCATCACCTCATCGCTGGGGAAGAAGAGAAGGTAGGTCTTGGCACATTCAATAGCCTGTGTGTAATTTCCAACTGCAACAAGAAAAAGAAAGTTGAGAAGAAAGAGTCCAACCCTGGGCATTCAGTCCCAGCACAGCTCAAGGCTCCTGCCCCATAACACCATTGCCTGGTTTGAGGGAGAAGTTGTAAAATACACATAGAGAACTGATTCTAAGGTGCTCAATGTCCTTAGGGATCTGATAACGATACAGAAGAGATCCGAACCTTCTGTGTACCCACAACTTTCAAAACTCACCCATGATTCCAACCATGGTTTCAAGATTCAACTGATTTCAGGAATATGCCCCCTGCATCCTTTTCCCTATGGGTTTTCAGAAGTGGGGACAACTGCAATAGCAGAACAGCTCTTTTTCATGTGCGACAGTCTCTTCAGTGGGAAACACCACAAACTCTGCATATGCTCCAATGCTCAGCACACAGCAGGAATTCAGTAAAGACCAGCAGCTGACTTGCTACTTTCTACATAGTGACAGCCCTGCTCCTGCCCCAAGAGCATCAGAGCTATATGCAGAAGGGCTGGGGAATGTCCCATGAGCTGGTTTTAACGGAACTACTCCCTTGATTTTGTTATAACTTAATTCTGGGGCAGAATTTGATGATAAATATTATAGGAGAGATAACAGAGAGGGCCTATAGTCCCCTTCTCCTAGCTTCTCAGGCTGCTGGTACTGGCTTCCCTGGCTAGTGACAAAGGATGCAGGGGTCGTCTGGTAAAGAGCCTCTCATGGCCACGGAGGGCATCCAAACGTGCTGAAGAAGCCCAGAGGCCACCATCCCTGCCTGCCTATATTTTGGCTTCTTAGTGAAAAGCAGCAAAGGGGAAAGCAGGCCTCACTGTTATAGTAGGCAAACTGCAAGTAGTTATAATGAGATGGCAGGAAGTCTTCAAAGGGCTTCTCTCGACTTGGGTGGGAAGCAAGCTCCGTGACACAATTCTGCTTACAGCTGAGGACCTGGATGTAATGATCTGAAAAGAATCAAAGACAGAGAATGACCAGAAGATTGACCTTCAGGATGCAAATTCTGGTTAAGATGAACAAGCCCAAGGGGAAGCAATTTTCAGTCAGATTCCCAGACTGAAGAAACGTAGGATGTGGCTGAAGACGCTGTGTCGGGACACTGCCCATAGAGCCTGGGCAGGCCCGGCTGGGGCCACGCACCTGCGATGGCCTGGAAGAGGTCAGCATTGTACTCCAGGTAGTTGTAGCCGTCATAGTCATAGGGCCCTTCGCAGAGGGCCCGGCACTCCTCGTCAGCCACGAAGTACTCTCGCAGCGCCGCCTCGAGGTGGGGCACGGCTTCCTGCGGCTGCTCCTCTGCGTAGAGCTGCACACCCAGCTGAAACTCCTGCTACTGGGAAGAAGGGCACTCAGCGCAGGCCAGACAGCGCCTGTCCTTGGCACTGCACGTGGGTCCCGATCTCCTGCTTGTCAGGCTAGGGATGGAGAAGGGGCTACTGCATAACGAAGGCCTTTCGTAAACCATTTTGTTGCTTTCTCAATTTCAAAGCATTTGATTCTTAGCTAGATGAAAGACTTATGAGAGTTCATTGCCATTTTCTTGTACTTTACTGCAGGGCTAAAAGTTTTCAGCATTTAATGAAAAAAAATTGCTCTTAAATACTAGAATGTGAGGATGAGAACAATCTTTCTAGCTGCAAGGAATGACGTGGGCTACAGGTGATTAGACTCTGGTCTTGCTGTCTGCGAGGCCAGGGTCCCAGACAACAGCCATTTCGTTTATCACAGAGTTACTTAAAAATCACCAAAACAACTCTGTTGTTTAAGATTCTAGATGTACATAGTTTCCTTTTTAAAAGTTATTCTGATCGTTTCTAATATCTCTATTTGTAAACTATGAAAACTTAAGAGAATACAAGCATTTTACATAAAAACAGTGTATCATCTCAGACAAATGTTATAAGGAATACCTTATATTACAATTCCTGATAAACAAATAGAGTAAGAACATTACTATAACAAGAAGCAAAAAGCCTACATGACCCCAACACATGATTGGTAAATTAGCCTGGGATCCAGATTTATGATTATCACACAGTCATTGAAAGTTGTGTTTTCAAAGAAAATCTGAAGACATGAGAAAAGGCTCCCGGTAGCCTAGTCCAAAGGCATAAAGAATGCATATATAATATGAAAGTAAATTAAGTTTAAAAATGAAATGCAGAAGACTTTTAAAGTAGGCCAAAATATCTTAAGTTTTCTTCAGACGGAAGTATTATAGGTGATGATGGTCTATTTCACGACTATCTCTATTTCTCTAATGTTGTACAATGAGCATTTATTACTTCTGTAATCAGAAAATAACCAAAGAACCCTAGTGTCACTTTAAAACAGGAGCAACCAAACGAACAAGGGAACTGAATAAAAAAAGCTATTAGGTTAAGACTGAATTAGCGGTGAGCAGAAGGAAAGGGGAGATGGGGTCAGAGAGGCAGGTAAAAGGATTAAGCATAAGGTGAAGGACAAAAGTAGACTTTCAGTGGTGAACAGATGCAGGGCATACAGCACTTTATAATGACGGAAACTGAAACATCTTCTAATGCTAATTAGAACAAACATTTTTAAAAAGTAACAAATATATCAACAAGGGAAAGATACACAGAGCTGACTGCATGCTTTAAAAATGTGTACCCCCCCCTTAAATAAGGTTTACCTAATATGCCATCAATAACACTTGAAAAGAATAAAACTGTATCAGAAACACCATGAAATGCTTCAAAGAAAAGACACATTTCAAGAGACAGACAGAAGGGGATAAAGGCTTTTCACCATGTGGGGTTTGGCTTCAAGGTCCCTGAAGTCGGCCTCCTTCACCCCAGACATGCTCTGGTAGTAGCCCAGGTTCTGGCGCATCTCCACGTGCTCAGGGTTACCCACGAAGAAGGTGTGCGCCGCCGCTACCGCTTTCTCCAGCTTGTTTATCTAAGAGGGAAGCACCAGAACGTGAGTCTCACACCCAAACCCTGAAGGTCTGTGCTCAAATGTGCCATTCACAGAAAACAGGAAATCCCAGCCCTCCACCCAAACGCTGTGCCCCTGCACACATATCACAAGAACTTTGTTCCAGAAATTAGGAGCACAGGGCCCTGGGAGAGGTTTTCAGCTATTTCTCAAACCAGGCTGAGGGGTCCCCAAATTGCAGGAGGTAATGCTTCAATAGGATAAACATTCTATTTTAATAGAATTCAATTGACCGTGCCCACAATTTTTCCTAGAAAATGCTTTCATTTTGCATAAAGTGTTTTTGACACATTTAAGAAACAGATGGTTGACTGAAGAATTTCCTACGAAAAATTCAGACATAGCATCTTCTGACTCAAAGTCGAGGACTCTTGAGGTTTAAATAAGTGGGGATACAGAAATCTGAGGCGGGTGATGTGCTTTAGGTCACAGTCAAACCCAGAGAAATGCACTCTGGCATGTTGAAGTTACACAGGTTCTTATGCAGAACCCAAAATAAATGACTGACCCAATGATTAACTACATGAGCTGTGGTGTCAGACAGACCAGTGACAAATCTAGGTTTAATGACTTACTTGATGGGGCTTTTAAACAATATGCCTGAAGTTTACTCCCTAAATTCAGCTCCCTAATCTGTTATCTGGAGATAGCACACACTACCTCAGAGGACTGCTGCGAATGTTAAACCAGGTGACACATGAGTATGGTAATGGACACACATGACATGCTCAACAAATGAAGGGTGGTATTGACAGGCTAAGAAAAAACATTTTCTTAATCAATGGTTCTAGTAAATGCACTGAACAATGAGTCAGCCTGAATCTCAAGGCAACATAGCTACATGACCCATGATCCTGTACCTCAGTTTCATTAACTGTAAAATTAGAAATATTGTCAAGTCTGCTCAGATCTTTCAACATTGTGGGTTTTCTGTTCTTCCCTATCTCCTTGCCCCACCCAAGTCCTTCTTTATTCTCTAACCACAGAGCCACCTAATTTCCTTTTCTCCCGTGGACGACTGTATTTGTCTCCGAATGGTTTGCCCGGTCACCACTTTTTCCTTCCAGAACTAGCATTCTATACCTAATTCCACTGATGACTCCCTGGTCCTGCGAAATCCTCTTCCCGGTCTGGCCTCACTCTACCTAGCGATATTTAGGACTTACTCCAATTGTCACCTTTTCTCTTAAGTCTCCCTAATTTCTGAGCCAAAGCTAGATTCTCCCTCCTTACTGCTCCCACAGCCCTATGTATATACCCTTTTATTTATTTAATAATATTTATTGGGGCAACTTTGCTTTACAAGTTAATATTATACAAGTGGGTTACCCAGTTGCACATATCCTTTTAGCACTACTATAACAGCAAAGCAAGACCAAACAAAACAAAAACAAGCCAAACATTTTAATTACCTGCAGAGGAGCCAGAACACAGAAGGCATTCAAGAAAAGTCTATCAAATAATTTTAGAAAGTACTCTCATGTGACAAGATCCAAGACAGTCAATTATTTTGGTTTGTTCTGAGTAACTAGGAGGAATGAAGTGGGCAAGCAAATCTTGTGAAAATGTGGACGTCTGAGGTTCTCAGGATTTTCTAAAGCCCTCATTAGTTTGATTTGAAAGTTCTGATAAACTATGGACATGAAAGGTATGCAAGTGTGCCCTGGTAACCTAGTGGGCTAATCCACTGCCACGCAGTATCTAAGGTTCTGGGTTCAAGACAGACCTGGGGCAGAGGGAAGCAATCAGAACAACTAAATAAAATAATGGGCTTCCCTCTCTCTTTTCCTGCCTGCCTTCCTGCTTACCTGAATTCTTACCTGCACCTTTCACTAAATAAATTAATAAAATAAAAGATATGCAGGCGAGCCTAGTGAAGTAACAGTTCAGATACATCCCAAGGATCCCGATTTGTGTCCCCAGGTTAGGGGGAACAACCAGAATGCGCAACTAAGTAAAATAAATAAATGCTTGTTCCTGCCTTCCTATATCTGCTCCCTTTCGTACCTGCCTACATCTTAAAAAACAAAAACAAAAAAAACCCCAAAGCCAGCACATGTTCTTTTTTACTTTTCCTAATAAAATGGGACCAATTATAGCAATCTCTTTACAGAAAATTGCTTAGGATCTGGGCATGAATTAGTAGACGCAAAGTACTTCAGTTTCTGGAAGTATGTGCTGGCTGTCACGGTCATCTTCATCATAAGTCAGCGCGTATCATGTGCAAGTATTCACTTGGGCTTCATGCAAACTGGCATTCCTAAAAACACTCATTTTCTGTAGAAACCGGACAGACTAGTTAGAGGGTCCCCCACAGGGAGGGGCCAGACAGCCCCTACTGGCGACGTGGCAACCTCCGGTCCGGAAAAGGAGCCAGTGCACTGGGGCAGCAAGAAAAGCATCCTTGAAAAAAAGAAACGGAAGGTATTGTAGAAAGGTCCTAGCTTCTCATTCCGACACATGAAATCTGGAGAAGAGACCCAAGCTGTCCCAAGTTGCCGTCTGTTCGCTCTAGGAGGCCTCGGAGGAACACACCGCCAAGGTCTGCTTGGTTCGCGATTTAACCCAGGCTTCACCTTTGAGGTTACCATCTGCCTCCGCGAACCGGTCGAGGCAGGTCTCCCAGCAGAGTTCCTGCTTTCCCCGGGTCCGAGGAGCGCTCCGCACCCGGCGCCCACCTTGCCTCTGCGCGGACACCTCCCTGCCGCCCCCGCCCGTCCCCCCCGGGTCGCCTGCGACTACCCCCAGACGCCCCGGAGACCCAGGCAGATCTGCACCTTGAAGTAGGCGACCTGCAGGTAGTTGTAGGGGCTCCGCTTGTGGAACTCCAATTCCAGCTCCTCGCTGAGCGAGTGGGAGGCCGCCGGCCCGAGGCAGCGGCGCAGGCAGGCGGCTCGGCGCAGCAGGCCCCCGAAGAAGCGCAGGTCGTGCAGGGCGGCGGTGCCCGAGGCTTGCGCCAGGCTCGGGGGCGAGTCAGGGTCCAGCTCCCAGGGCAGATCGGCGGCACACCGGGTGCGGCAGCGCAGGCGGAGAGCGCGCAGGGCAGCCCGCGAGCGCAGCGCCCGCTCCATGCTCAGGACCACCCCGCTCCAGTCCCCGCGCGCGTAGGCCGCGGTCCCCTCCGCGAAGAGCAGATCAGGCGCCGCCATGTCCCATCCTGCCTCGGACTCGACCTCCACCTGGGAGGCAGCGGCGGCGACCGTCAGCAGTACGGTCAGCAGCCTCAACGAGCGTTCCGCCATCGCCTCCTCGGATCTAACGGGATCGCCGGCCACCGCCACGGAGGCTGGAGTCCCATTCCCGGGAAGCCCCGCCCCGCCCCGCCCCTAGCGATGCCTCATCGCCCCGGCCGAGAGGCGCATGCCCAGAAGGTTTGATCCGCCTCTTTTTGCCGCCGTCATCCTGGACCCCGCCCTTAGCAGAAATCCGTGCAGCAGGCGTATCCCCGGAGCTCCGACGCCCAATGGCCGGGGAACACAAGCTCCGCCCACAACCTTAATGCGCATGCTCTCCCTTCCGTGCTCTGCCAGGGTGGTGGGGAGGCTGAGATTCTGTTATGGGGGACTCTGCTCCGCGGGGTCTGACGGAGGGAGGCAGTGGAAACCAAGGAGTTCTGTCGGCGACAGGCCGGGGAGGTACGCGGGGCGGGAATCAGAAGGGGTTACGAAGCCCTCACGGAGCCGCTGGGCCCTCGGGCTCTGCGGGAGGCCGAGGGCGGGCGCTCACGGCCTGTGTTCCTGGGTGTGTGTCGCAGGAGCCCTGGTGGAGCTCACCCCGACCCCCGGCGGCCTGGCCCTCGTGAGCCCCTACCACACCCACCGGGCCGGGGACCCCTTAGACCTCGTGGCGCTCGCAGAGCAGGTGCAGAAGGTGAGGACCCGCGGCTGCGGAAGCAAATGACCATCTTGGTTCACTTTGACGCCAAGTTTAAGTCACTTGTTCTTGTGTCAGTTTTACAGGTGGGAAAAGCCTTTGTGAGTCTGTATTCTGAATCGAATTCTGATCTTCTGAGACCAAAGTCTCCTGTTGTAACTTGCCCATAATCGCCCCTCCCAGAAAGGTTTGCACAGCACGTTAAATAATCATTTCATTTGGGCTTTAGGACTGTGAGGCAGACTGTACAGAAGTTTTTTTTTTTTTTTTCCCATCTGACACATGGAGAGAAATTTCCTTGGAAGTTACAAGATCAGTCTGACCCCCATTTTGCAGGAATGCATCGTTCATTTATTTTAAACTGATCTGTGCCTGAGTTTGTGAAACTAAACATCTTCTAGGAGGACAAGAATTCTAAATTTTGTCGTGAGTCCTCATTTACTGGACATGGTATTCCCAGACCTTAGACACTGATTGCCAAAGAAGTAAAATAAGGAGGAAACCTGAAATAAGGAAAAACCAATGGAAGTGGGGATCTGTGATTTTAATCCCACTTTTGATTTTAACTTGCAATGTGACTTTAGACAAATTACTTCCTTTTGAACCTCAGTCTTCTCTGTAAAATAAAGGGTTTAAAGTAGGAGAGCTCTAAGATCTAAAACACTGAAAAACCAAATTCCCTCTAACCTCTTACCAATTGTAGAGCTGTTTTCCATATGCATAGTTACAGGGCCCTGCTGCTTTATACCTTGGTTATGTTCAAATGCCTGTTTTACTAAAAAATATCTAACAGTGTATTCAAATTTTGTCACATTTACATCTCTGTACTTCAGGGTGTTTTTCATGTTATTTTATTGAAGTAACATTGCATCATAACATACAGGTTTAGGGTTTTTTTAACAGAAAAATTCAGAAACTGAGGAAAATTTCTTTAATTAAAACTTTGTGCTTTCTCTTTTCTGGAGAGGGTGGGGAACAAAGTACAGAGTTTATAGATTTTATCATGTGTCTCTTTAATCAGATCACTGTTATTGGGAGAGAGGCTGCCAGGGACAACATTTTACATAAACGTTTTCATGGACTAATGAATGACCATCGTGTTTATTACAATGGCCAGAAACAGCGAAGGAGCACAGTTTGTTCTTTCTGTTTTGTTTTAGATTTACAGTTTCAGCATATATATACATATACATATGTATATGTATATACAGATAAGTCGAAATATATATGTATATATAATATATATATTACTGTAGTAGTTATTCTACACATTAAAATAACCTCATGTATCAGTTCTCCATTCCTTATAATATAAGTCAACATTCCCTGCCCTCCACCAAATCACCAAGTGTTCTTCACCATTTTCCAGCTGGCTCTGTCACTATACCCTGCCCTCCCCATCCCCTATTGGTAACCTTTTCTAATGTAAGTGTCCAGGGGTTGGTTTTGTTTCACCTATTCCTTTATTTTGTCTATTCACATTGCACCTATGAGTGAGGTCATCTGGTATCAATCTTTCTTCTTTTGACTTATTTCAGTTAGTTTAATCCTAAGGGCTATGTAGTACTCCATTGTATATATAAACCACAACTTCTTTATCCATTAATTTGATGTTTGGCACTTAGGTAGTTTCCAGTTCTTAGCTATTGTGAATAGGGCTGCAGTAAATATGGGGGTGCATAAATCTCTGCGGATGAGTGTTTTTGTACCTTTTGGGTGAATGCCCTGAAGTGGAACAGCGGGATATGGGATTTCCATCTGCAACTTTTTGAGGAATCTCCAAACTGTTTTCCAGGTTGCACCAGTTTGCAGTCCTACCAACAGTGTAAAAGTGAGGAACACAGTTTTTGTCTTACAGCACATACTCTAATGAAATGTACAGGACACATCACTGTGCTGCCTCCATTTTTCTAACATTGCCAGTCTTTGAACTAAAAACACTCTGGAAACAAATAGATTGAATCAAGTGTGTTTACTCTCTGTGCACTGAAATGTACTTTCTAGCAGGGCAGACCTCTGACATGTCCTTTACATATTACTCCGTGTTCAGAAAGCTCAGGAGACCTGGTATTAAGACATTACGTTTAAGATCAAACTGATCTGTGTTCTTTCCTTCAACTGTCATTTATGAGCTGTGAGACCATGGACTGGTTGCCTCAGCCCTCAAGAGTTTAAATTCCTGTGATGAGAAAGTGAGATTCTCTCCAATTTCACACAGTATGAGAACGCAAAGGGCCTCAGAGTGATTAGGACCAGGGTTTGTCCTTAGTAGTTACAGATACTTTTTCCCTTGTTATCTGCTTTATCGAGTTCTTTTGTTTACAAGGAAAAGATTTGCAGCTGCCATATAAGAAAAGGGGCATTTATTATAAGACCACTTCTAACTATCTCTTTAGTCATATGTTACCTCAGTGTCGCTGGAATGAAATGCAATTTACTACTTAAAAAATTTTTTTATCATGGGCGATAAGGTTTTGCATGATTTGGTCACAGCCTTCGTATTTAACCATATTTTGTACATCTTACTAACTACTCTTCAGCTGCTCTGCCTCAGAAATATCTGGAAGTCCTCTCTTGTATTGGTTGGCTGGCCTTCCCTTTCATTCAGACCCACGTCAGATTGTCAAGAAGGCCTTCTTATCTGTAGAAGGCTGTACCGCATGCCATCCAAATGACAGTGTTTAGTAAATTGAACTCAAGCACCTCTAGGCTACACATGCATCCCAATTCCTGTAGTCCTCAGCACCGCTTTATTAAACCAGTTGCTTCCTGCAGTTGTTATTTTTGATCTGCTTCTACACATAATTACGGTTATTTCCTTTACTATAGTACATGATTATTCTTACTGCATATAATATTAGTTAAAATTATTTTTCTTTGCAATGTCTGTGTTACTCACCAGAGCTGTGCTGTACTATACGGTAGCCACTGGCCACCATATGGCTGTTGAGCACTTGGAAAGTAGGATTAGTGCAACCGAGTAACTGAATTTTAGAGTAGATGTACAGTAGTCCCACCCTTATCCACAGCTCGAGTTTCCATGTATAAGAAGGTATTTTGAAGTGGGGTGGGGGAGGCAGGGACGGAAGGAATTAACAAGGTGGTGGATGTGGAGTGAAATGCTCACAGACTGAAGTGTGAATTCAGTATCTTAAAAGGCAGATAGTGGCACACTCTGGTAGAGCAGCACTTAGGTCTGCTGCCTCACACCAAACACAGTCCTCATACATTCTGAGGATTCAGGTGTGTCCAGGGGCTGGGGGAAGCAACCAAGATGAAAATAAATAAAAATGTTTCTTCCTCCTCACTCTTCCTGCCTGCCTGCCTGCCTGCCTACTTGCCTTCATTCCTGCCTGTACCTTTCCTTAAAAAAAAAAAAAAAAAAAAAAAAAAAAAAAAAAAAAAAAAAAAAAAAAAAAAAAAAAGAAAGAAAGAAAGAAAAGAAAAAAGCATATAGCATTTCTTTTGTAAGCAAACAAAAAAATGAATAAAAGAATTTAAAGATACTTTGAGAGGCATATTTACATATTTTTTATTACAGCATAGTATTAGAATTGTCCCAGTTTATTTTAGTTGTTAATCTCTTACTGTGCCTAGTGCCTAGTTTATCAATTAAATTTTATCACAGGTATGTGTGTGTGGGAAAAAGCATAGTATATGTAGGATTCGGTACTATTCAAGATTTCAGGCATCCATAGTGGGGGGACTACTGTAATATACTTTTAAAGAAAGTTGAAGGCAGGAATGAAGGCAGGCAGACAGGACGGGAGAGGAGGAAAATGAATTTCATTTATTTTATTTCATTCATATTGGCTCTTACCCTGCTCCTGGGTTCAGGAACCCACATCCGTGGGATGTGATGTATGTGGACTATGCCATACCAGGGGCAGCAGACTTATCCACTGGGGTACCCGGGCATGCCTTAAATTGAATTTTAAAACCTGTTCATTGATTTTAATTGTTGGAAACTTTTAAGTATATATGGAATAATTAGAGTATGTGAACCAACTCTTTCAATTGTTAATTTTGTGAAGTCTTAACTACAGATCGAGTTATTTCCAGTGAAGATTTAGCATCCAAATTGATAGGTGCTATGTGTATAAAATATGTACTTAATAGAAATGTAAACTGTCTCACAATATTTATATTGATGAGTTGTTGAAATTATAATTTTTGATATGTTGGGTTAAATAAAATGTTAGAATTAGTTTTATTTATTTTTAACATGACTCCTAAAAATTTTAAATGATATATGCAACTTGCTTCATGTCCTAAAGGACAGTTGCCTTAGAGTGTAATCTTGACAGAGGCAGGGACTTCTCCCTCATGTTTGCCAGTGCCTTCCATGCTGTATGACACACTGTCTTTGCTAAAGGTGTCTTCGTAGAACAGATAAATGATTGACTCAGCTTATTTGTTTCTCTTCACTCATAACATTGGCTTATAACTGACTTTTACCTCGTATCCCTAACCAGCAGATTCTCTTAATATTTCTTAATTCACATTTAACCTCCCTGATTATATGGCACTGTAAGTTGGTTTTTTTGGAAAAAGAGCTGGAATTTTTTGGCATATTTCCGATGCCTGAGTGATGATCTGTTTCAAGTAATTTCCATTGCCTTCAATTGCATTTCCTAGCATATGACAACAGTCTTCTGTATAAATTGTAATTTTGTTAGTCTGCCTCATAGTGTAATAGTAATGCACATTTTAAGTAACTGCTAGGAATGCATATTATAAGTTAAAATATATCTAGGTGCGATATAAATAATTCAATTGAAGTAATGGTCAGATTAACTAATGCGCTCTCTCTCTCTCTCTCTCTCTCTCTCTCTCTCGCTCTCTCTCTGTCTCTCTCTCTCTCTCTCTAAGTATATATGTAACTAGATTCTTTCATAGAGATTGATAAGAGCCACATCACAAGTGTCTTTGAATTTTCACTCTAAGACCCATCCCTGATTTCAGAAATGTTTAAACATAAGAAAATAATTGTAGATCTGAGTAATACGTGGGGTAAATCAGGCAAAAAACAAGGAGAAAATGTATTCGTTAAAGGAGGGCTTATTCAATATAATTGGTAGCAAGAGAGAAGGGCATGTTGGAGGACAAGAGAATGCCATTGTGACCAGGATATGGAGTAAAAAAGGTAAAAAGCTATGGGAAATAGAAAAGGAGGAACACTGAATTTTGTGGTGTAGTGTGTTCTGTGGGCTTTGATAGGCTGTGCTATTTGATTTGAGCCTTGGCATGGTAGCATGTTTTAGATATAAGCAAAAATGTTGACATAATTCATCAAATTGAATAAGGACATCATAGAAGTCTTACCCTTTCTCGATCCACAATTAGGTTTTCTCTCACCTGTAGGCTGATGAATTCATCCGAGCAAATGCCACCAACAAGCTGACAGTCATAGCTGAACAAATCCAACATTTACAACAGCAAGCCAGAAAGGTCAGTAATGGCTTTTAGGCAGACTTTCCTTTTTTTCACTTAGTTCACAGAATTGACTGAACTTGCTTATAATATTATAACTTACTTGTCTTCGGTAACTCCTAGAAATGTAGAAGTGTTGAGCAAAATAGAATTAGCCAAAAAGATTAAGATAGGTTTTTTCACTGGGAGAAATTTCAGTGAGGTAAAGCATTTCGTGGTGGAATTTTTTTTTTTAGTTATAAAAGAAACATACTACAGAAAAACAGCAAAGAAAATTTAAAACCACTCACGGCCAGTGATACTTTCCATTTTGAAAATGAATTCTTCTAAAGAATTTTTACAGCATAGTAGCATAGTCTCATTTTTGTCTCTTTAGAATTCTCTGGATCACAAATAGTGATTCATTACTATGGGGAAGCAAGATCCTTAACAATGACTGGTTCCCAGATTTTGAGTGGGATGGTCACTGAATATGTGTGCCTGTTACCTCCCATATCTAAGTTGTTACATCTCTGGTTCTTAGGTATTGGAAGATTCTCGCAGAGATGCTGATTTACACCATGTAGCTTGTAATATAGTGAAAAAACCTGGCAACATTTACTACCTTTATAAACGCGAGAGTGGTCAGAAGTATTTTTCTATTATTTCTCCAAAGGTAAGAACATTTATATTTTGCACAAAATCTATTCTAGTCTTTGAGAAATTCTTGGCATGTGTACATGTGTGAAAATGTGGTGAAAAACCAGAGGTGGTGTGAGCCGCGACGTGACTCTGAGAAATATACTTGTGTTTACGTTATTTCACAATCATTCTCTCTGTTAAGGGAGGTATCTGATGTGTAATGTAATGCATTCCAAGGATGATCTGATAGTCTGAAGTGGAGAGACAAAAAAGAAATTGATGGCATCATTAGGAAATGAATTCGGTTTCTTTGCCTACTACTCTGATCGGAACGCACTCCTTTGCTTTCTCTAGGAATGGGGCACAGGTTGTCCACATGACTTCCTTGGTGCCTACAAGCTACAGCATGACTTGTCCTGGACTCCGTATGAAGACATCGAGAAACAAGATGCTAAAATCAGCATAGTGAACAATTTGCTAAGCCAGCCAATGGCCCTGCCTCCAAGCACTGAACCCAATCTCCAGGGACTGATTGACTGAGAACAGACTGACAAATTGCCTGTCATCTCCTTGTTGCCCCCATTCTCTGCCTTGATGGGAAGGAAGTTACATGAGAATTGAGGGCATGTAGGTGAATCATGGATCTGGAAGCTCATGTGGATGTAGATGCTGTCTGTTACTACTTTTAGTGGGGATGTGGATGAATCACATTAGTCTTTGGGTGTCCTCTCTGGGTCTCAGATAGTCAGCCAGCCAATTCCAGAGTACTGGCCAGAGTGCTTTCCTTCTCCTTCATTGCCCTCTATTCTCTCCATCAGTCAGAATATTGGAGAATGAATTTCTGCTTCCCCTCAAAATGTTGGTGAGTCATCTTCCCGAGATGACTGTTTTTAGTCTTTTTGTAACTAGAATTGTTTAAGATTGTGGTTGAGGCTATTTACCAGGTAGTGCAGCTCCAGTGTCAGATTCATCTGGGAACAAGAGTGCTGGGTGGTGGGGGATAATAAACAACTCGAGTTGGCTGGACTGGAGAGTGTGTGATGCTGGCATTTCTGCACTGTTGGTGAGGTTTGCCTTAGCTTTTTGCTCTTTCTGCCTAGTAGAGTGACTGGGAATCTGAGGCAGCAACATTGGTCAGGTTTTGGGTCAACCTGTAAACTTAGAGTTTTAGACATGGAAGAGATGTTAGAGGCTGCTGCTGACTATTGCATGAGCCCACTCGGCAGCCGTGCTGAGGAAAGAGGTCACAAGTCCAGCCACCTGCAGCAAGACATCCATTTCAATGGCAACATTAAAATATTAGGGAAAGAGATTAGAACATGGTGCAAACCAAGAAAAATAGCCAGTCTGTTGATTGTAAATTAGTTCAGATTGAAGCTCATTTTGATCTGAACTTTTCAAGAACCTAATAGTCGTTTTGGCTGTTACTCTGTTCAGATTTTAACAGGGCTCTTGTGGGACTCAACTCCACTTCCTGTGTGTTCAGTGGAATGAACTGAGTTGGTAGCATGTGCAGCAGAGCTGTACATCAGGGCCCTATAATCTGTGTCAGCATGCTTTGAAAGAATGAGAGCTTTGCACTTGAAGTCACAATCGCCCGTGTTCCTTGCTAGGGATGGATGTCTCTCCTGTAGGGTACTACCCTAATCCTGTTCCACTGCTGTGGCCCTGCCTTAAAAGCTGCACTCCTTGTGAGCTGTAAGTCCTGCGAAGGGCCAGCAGAGGATGGGGCTAGAACCTGACAAGGTCACACAGGTGGTGCTTGGTCACTCAGTTCACAAGGGGGATGCTCTGTGGAGTCAGCTACAAAAGCCCAATTGGTATGCTATGGGAGACACCCACACACACACACACTATTACAGTAGTTGATTCTGACTACAGAAAGTTTCCCAGGTTTCTAGAAGGTTCTGATTCTACTGACTCATTTTGAGTCAGTGCTTTATTATCTATCGATGCCTAAATTCCCACAAACCAGCACAGCCTGGTGGAGTAGTGGGTAGGTCAGCCGCCTCCAGTGGAGCCTAGTCTGCATACATCCCAGGGACTCATGTCCTGTTCATGTCCTGGGTCCATTGGGAGCAGTGAATGTGAACAATTAAGAAAGAATGAAATAGAGTGCTTCTTTCTCCTCTTCTTGCCTACCTGCCTCCCTGTTTGCCTTCATTCCTGCCTGTACCTTTCCCTTAAAGAAAAAAAAAATTACCACAAACTTAGTGTCTTTTAAAACAACATACATTTATTATTTCATAGTTTCTGTGGGTCAGGGGTTCAGAAAACACTTAACTGTCCTCTACGTGAGGGCTTCTCACAAAGCCTGCCATCAAGTTACTGATTAGGTTCTCATCCGATGGAAGGGTCTGCTCCTGTGGTCACTTAAATTGACCAGTAGCCACTGTGGATGTGCTAGATCCTGTACTGTCTCCCCTCCTGGTTGCAAGGAGAGGCAGCATCACTTGACACCTAACTCCACCCGTCTGTCCTTTGCATTTTCCCCTGTGGGACCGAAACTCCTGCTGCTCCGATTTAGCGTTAGGGTAGATGGGAGAATGCAGGGCAGGCGTCAGAACGTGTGCCTGGGCTCCTACCCAGTCCAGCGCACTTCTCCCTGTAGCACACTGTTCTCTCAGTTGCCAGACCTAGACACCCAGAAAGCTCTTACCTTCTCTTTTCCTCCCCACTCCTTGGGATTCCATCTGCAGTGGCTCCTGTCTGGCTACTTCTTTCCAGTCCCTTGTTTTGCTGTCCAGCAGTGACTTTGCCCCAGCCCACTCATCTCTCAGGCAGCATAAGAGTTTCCCATTACACTAGCTGCCAGAATAATATTTCTAAACCCAACCTGATGTTGCTTCCCTATTCGAAACAGTATTTTTCAGAACAGTAGAGATCACTTAATTGGTCATTCATGCAACAAATGGGGGTTGGGGGTGGGCAGGCACTCACATTCTAGGGACCTTCAGTTTGGACCTCAGTGACCCTTTACAGTCTTATCTTCCGAGACTCACTTAGAGCGCGCCTCCCACACCCCGCCTCCCACACCCCGTACACTGCACTGGTCACCTGCCAAAGTTTGCTACATTCCTTGGAGATACTAGTCCCACCTCTTGGACCCTCCTCTGGCTCCCCACACCCCCGCACCCCTAAGAGACCTAGGGTACCCATGCAAGCCGAGACCCCTCTTCCCCACACCTAAAGGTCACCTGCCCCTCCCCTGCCTCTCAGGAGGAGATTGTGAGCTAAGAACTGGGTAAGAGGCTGGAGGCCAGTGTGGCTACTGCTCACCTGGGCTGGTCCCCCTCCACCACACAAGGAGCAGGGAAGGAGCGCGGCCCCCACCCAATCTAGGAATGTGTTATCCCCAGGTATGCGTGCCTCTGCGCGGGGGGCTTTCCCTCCCCAGAGTTTTGTCACCGTCTGGGGAAAGGAGTCCCCCCAAAATGTGGGCACCCAGTCCCTGCTCCATCCCTGCCAGCTTTTCACTCGGACACCACCTCAGTTAAGCCAGCAAACTGTTGGCAGGGAAGGGCGATGGAGGGGAGCGCTGGGGTGTCTCTCCAGGTGGGACTGAACCTCACCGAGAGGCCGGGTCTGCTTGGGGCTTGTTGGCTGCTGGGGCAGAGGGGTGGAGCCGGCCGGGAGGAAGTGGGGGGCGTCTCCAAATCGGGTGCCCGCCCATCTCCGCCTCTCCCTGCCTCCTGGAGAGCTGAGTTCTCCGGCCCTTGTTGCTCCTGTTTCAGCGCATGAAGGCCGCCCCATCACATTTCCTTTCCTGTGAAACCTCGGGGGTCACACTCCACTCTCCCCTCCTGCGGTCCGCCTGCCCTGCCGCTTCTGCTGCCTCACTCATCAGCCTCATGCTGGTTTTCTTTTCTTCAGTTTCTTCCAGACCATCCTCCACACCCACTTAGAAACGTCATTGCCCACGCACAGGCTGCAGCTCAAGGTCAAATGAGCATATTACCCACTGTGGTCTCCTGCCAACTTCCCCTGTAGTTACCCTACTCCCCTCCCTCTTCTTCATTGGACTCCATTCCTGCAATTCCCTTTAACTGGAGTCAGAGCCCCTTAGAGCCCCTTCATAAATTTTACCGCATTAGAGAAGCATTCCCCTGCCCCTGCATTCATCTTCCTCCAGCACCCACAACTGAGCATCCCCTTGTCCAACATTACACTTGCCACACGGCCATCACTGCCCATCACACATCTGCTCACCCCGCCGACCTACTCAGGTTCTTGAGGGTGCAGTCTGGGTCTTGTTCTCCTCTCTGTTCTCAGAACACGCAAGGCCTGGTATAGACATCAGCAAACATTTTAATGAGTAAATGGACGATCATTGCATTAGGCAGATGCTGGGTGTGCTGAGGGAGCTGGCTTATGAGAGCTTATGAGAGCTAATTTGAGACTTCTTGGAGACATACCCACAGGCTTTGATGCAGGATACAGCTATGATTCGGTGCTGTAAGAGGCAAGTGTCAGAGTGACATACTTGATTAATTTATCAGTCACTGAACAACTCCTGTTGTCAGGTCTCATGCTGGGCACAGGGGACCTCTGCAGTGTCGTCGCTTCCCTGTAGTAGAGGAGGAAGACAGGAGATGCCAACAGAGTGAATGGGTATGTGGTGAGCACTGGGTGGTGTGGTGGTGCAGAGGAGACCACACAGGCTCCCTAAAGAGGAGCATCCCCAAGCTAAGACCAGGGGAAGGACAGAGAAGAGATCGGGGCAATAATGAGAGGAGACTGAGGGCTGAGCAGGGCCTCTTCGTAAAGAGCTTGTTGCCAAATGATGGAGGTGACTGATGGTATGGGGGATCCTGGAGGCCTGGTGGCCTCCGGGCTGCTGAGAAGCGACATCATCTAGTCCCGCAGGCCGCTGCCATGCTGTGCCTCTAGGAAGCCTTCTCCAAGTCTCCTGACAGGCTGGGTGCTTCTTCTATGCTCCCTTAGAGCCTGGTTACTTCTCCTTGTGTGTACAGGGTTGAATACTCTGTTCGACTGAGCTCCTTGAGAGATGAGATCAGGTCTGAATCATTTCTGTGTCCCAAGTACCAGGCACTGAATCTTGCTTATGGCCAAAGGTTCACAGGGAATGGATTTTTCCTTTGTTACCTGAATTTCTGCAGCCCTTTGTTTCAGGTCATCATCCTTGCATACGTGGGACCTGTTGATTATGCTGCAAATAGCATTTAATTGAGAAAGAAGTGACCCGACTCAAATCCTGTTCCCACCATTCACTGGGGCAAAGTCACTTGCCTGTTCTGAAACCAGCTTTCCCATCTATAGGATGAGATGCCACATAAACATGAACAGTCTGAGGTCTTGCATGAGTCTTGTTTTCCTGGACTAGGTTCCGTGAAGACAGGGACCAAGGTTTTCCTCAGCACCTTGTTCAATCTGAGCTTGTAATGAATACATGCTTAGTCCTGTTGATTGCTAGACGGCAGCAGACAGAGGAAAGAGCACCTAAGGTGAAGTTCTAAGTCTTGTTCTGTCACTTTCGGTGTGACCTTGAGCCAGATTCTTCCTCTAGCTGAATCTGCCTTTCTGGCAAGAAGGGATATTAAGTCTTACTCAGCGAGCTCACAGGGCCACTAGAAGCCATCAATGTGCAAATGCTTCCTGAATGAGAGATAATATAATAGATCATTGCTTTTAAAAAGTTAACTGTGAAGTAGTACAGATGAGACATATCTGGTAGACATATCTCAGGCATCGCTGACTGCGTCTGAGAGGCAGAGGTGCTGGGATGCTGTCTTCCATCCACGTTTAGGCTGGAAATGGAGGTGTCTGGCCTTGCTGGTCAGCTCTGAGACCTAGGAGAAGCTGGGGCGCAGGAGTTCATGAGGGGGAGTATGCAGCCAGTTCTCTGCCCCCGTTCCTCAGATTTCTCTGACTTACATTGCTTCTACCTCTTGGAGAAATAAGACTACCCTATGTAGTCTGTGCTGCCCCGGGAAACTTCTAGTCCCAGACTCCAAGTCCATACCCCCAGCCTCTGATCTCTTGGTGGCAGGGTTCATGAGAAAGGATCATGATTTGTCTTAGTTCTTGTCAGAAAGGCCTGGGGCTTTGTAGTCTCAGCTTCCTCATTTCTAAAATGAGTGAGGATTACATGAGAAAATGGACATGCAAGCACTTGGGAACTTACATATTTTACTTAAGTGCAGGATTGCTATTTGTGGGCAGCATGTTTACACTGTTCAGAGGGCACTGGGTTACTTTCTCCCAAAGAAACTTACTTTCACAACACTTTATGTAAAGAGTGTACATGTTTGGTCTTAGAGTAAAAAAAGACAGACAGGCTGTGACTCTGATTCCCTGCTGCTGTGTGAGGCTGGCATGAGCCAGGCCTGGGCAGGGCCTGCTCTCCCACATGGGAGGCTGTAGCTACCCAGCAGAACGGACCAACTGAGCTCCCATTGGTCCATAGCCTATAAACTTCCCATGAGATCTATGCCCCCATCAGAAGTCCTCGATTAAGAGTGAAACAGCTGAGATTAGGTTCTACTCACCTAATGTGACTTTAAGCAAATAGGTCTATTTCTCTGAACCTTGGTTTCCTTTCATAAAATTGGGAAAATTATAGCATCATCTCTGTGGTCTTCAGGATCAGAAGACAGAACATAGGGGAAGTGCCTTGTGAACTGTTTAGTGCTGTGCTAATTTATTTCCTATTTCTCATGTCTTCCCCTGTTGGAGTGGGGCCTGCTGTTCTGGTTGGGGCCTCTCAGAATCTGGCTGCTAGGACACCTTAGTTGCAGCCCTATCCATCTGAGGAGCAAGCTCTGCCTGTGGGACAATGAAACCTGAATCTACAGTGGGTCCCTGTTGTACTTGCTTCCCTTCAGGTAAAATCTCTGTCCCTGGGCCACTCCTAGGGACAAGGGGGTTATCCCTTCCTGGATCAGATTCATGTGGAGCTTACCCCAACGTATTTATATATATATATATATATATATATATATATAATGTATATAATATCTATATTATATATTTTTTCCCCCTTAAAGAACTCATCTCAAAAGACACTGTGATAAAATGCTCATTTCTTAGATTGAGGGAAGGGCCCATGCCTTCTGTACCCAGGGCCATTGTGGGTACCAGGTGGGTCAGCCTACCTACTAGAGTGAGGTGTGGGCTATAGGGGACGGGATGCTGTCAGAGAGTCAGTGGAAACCATGATTGTGTTGGTCACTTGCTTTCACTTTCCCAAGACCCTCACCTTCAGCATCCTTGGTTTCACCTCCTGGGCTGCCTCCATCCTCCACTGTGTCCCTCATTCCAGCCAGTAACAGTGTTGGGAGAATGCAGTTCTGGGGTAAGATCTAAAGGAACAGGAGCTACCTAGTTCCTGGTTGCTCCTTTTGGGACTCTCTGACCTTGGAAATCCCTTGCCCCGTCTGCTATGGACTCCAGATGAGTGCAACAGTTTCTTCCTGACCAGTAACCAGAGCCGACTCCAGGTAAGTGAATTCTCCTGGAAAGATGTTACCAATGCCTTGTCCCTGGCCAACATGATCCTTGGACTTTTCTCCATCTTCTGCAGCTTCTCCAAGTAGGTCTGGGACCCTGGAAGTTCTGAGCCAAGAGCTGGAGCTAATGGCATGAGGGAAGGAGGGGAGGGAGTCTGGAGTCAGGCACTCAGGCATGAGGACCGGTTTGGGATAGGAGAAGGTGTAGTGGGTTGGGAGTCAAGGGCCAAGAGCCTTGATCAGTGCTACCACCAACCGATACGTGACTGTGGCTCTTCAGTCCCTGAGCTCAGTTTCTCCATCTTTAACCGAGGAGTTTGCACCATGATCTCTGTAGTTCTTGCAGCTATGACAAGCTAGAATGGTTTTCATGAGGAAATCAAGAAATTCTGGTGTACCCTGCTGGTAAGCTGCTAGTTGGGGCATAGATGATATAAAAAGCCCAGTGACCTGGGTTCATGACCTGGGGCCAGAGGGAACAAACGACAATGAATAAATAAAAATGCTTCCTCTTCTTTCTTCCTTCCTTCCTTCCTTAAAAATGTCTCTTCCTCCTTCCTCCTCTCCCTTCCTCAGAGAGAGAGAGAGAGAGAGAGAGAGAGAGAGAGAGAGAGAGAGAGAGAGAGATTGAGATTCTGTTCTACACAATCCTTGAGTTGACAGGTTTCCATTCAAAACTTTCTAATTCTTAAATTAGAACGTATAATCTGAAGAATTAAAATAATTTTTCAATTAAAAATGTTTAAATTTTTAGTTGAAGTAACTTATTCTGCACAGTAAAATAAACATGTATATTCCCATTTCTCAGATGTATGTCCACACACCATGCCCTCCACCAATCACCAAGTATCCTCACCACTGCCCAGTTGGGCTCCACCACTGACCTACCCTCCCCGTCCACTTCCTGCTGGTGGCCTCAGTTCTGCTGCCAGTGGCCAAGGGATGGTTATGTTTCATCTGCTCCTCTGTTTTGTCTGTTCACATTCCACCTAAGAGTGAGGTCATCTGGTATCTATCTCTCTTCTTTTGACTTGTTTCACTTAGCATCATCTCCCTCTAGTTCCATCCATGTTGATTCAAATGACAGGGTTTCATTGCTTCTAAGGGCTGCGTCGTATTCCATTGCATATATGTACCACATCTTCTTTATCCATTCATCTGATGTTGGGCACTTAGGTAGTTTCCAGTTCTTAGCGATTGTGAGTAAGGCTTTTAAAGAATTTAATTTAATTTTTTTATTATTATTGAAGGGATACTGCATTTTGATAGTGACTTGTTTTTAGGTATACATAGAGGTATTTTTACATTTACAAGTAGCATAGTAGATTTACTAATATCCACCCCCCCTCTTTTCTCCCTTCCTTTATAGTTAATTCCTTCATCCCATTTTCCCCACCCTCCCCTGTCACTTTGGTACCTCCTGATTTGCCTTTTTGTCTCTCATCTCTAAGCATCCATAGTTGTTTGGAGTAGTGTTCTCCCTCTCTCTCTCTCTGTCTCTTTCTTTCTCTCCCCCCACCCATACTGTTCTCCATAGGGTTTGCATCAATTTGCACTCCCACAAACAGCATAAAAGTGTTCCTTTTTCTCCATATCCTCGCCAACATTTATTGTTTCTAGACTTTTGGATAATAGCCAGGCTCTCGGGTGTAAAATTATATCTCATTGCTGTTTTAATTTGCATTTCCCTGATAGCCAGGGAGTAGGAACATGTGCTTGTTGACCGTCTATATATCCTCTTCAGCAAGATGTCTTTCCATTTCCTCTTCTCTTTTTTTTTTTTATTGGATTACCTGTTTTTCTGATATTGAATTTTAAGAATTCTTTGTATATTTTAGGTATTAACCCCTAGTCAGAAATATGAAATGAAAATATCTTCTCCTAGTTAGTAGGTTGTCTTTTTGTTTAGGTTTTTCTTTCACTGTCCCAAAAGCTTTCTCTGCACTCGGGTTTTCTTTCATTGTGAAGAGACTTTTTAGTTTGATGTCATCCCACATGTTTCTTTTTCTTTTTGTTTTCCTTGAGTCCCCAAAGACCTCTCTAGAATGTCTTTTCTTTGTTGTCTTCTAAAAATTTTATGGTTTCCAGTCTAATGTCTAAGTCTCTAGTCCATTTTGAGTTAATTTTTGTGCATGGTGTTAAGAGAATGATCTAGCTTTATTCTTTTGCATGTGACTGTCGAGTTATCCCAACATCATCTATTGAAGAGACTTTCCTTTCTCTGTCTTTGAGTCCTTTGTCATAGATTAACTGACTGTATGTGAGTGGGTCAGTTTCTGGTGATTCAGTTCTATTCCACTGGTCTGTGTCTCTGTTATTATTCCTGTACCATACCATTTTGATCACTATTGGTTTGTAGTATAGCTCAGTATATGGGAGAGTAATCCCTCCAGATTCATTCTTTTTTTCTTATAATTGCTTTGGATATTCAGGGTCTTTTGTTTTTCTATATAGATTTTAAGATTTTTGTTCTATTTCCTGTCTATAAGACCATGGGATTTAATGGGGGTTGTGTTAAATCTGTATATTGCTTTAGGTAAGATGACCATTTTAATGATGTTGATTCTTTCCAACCATGAGCAGGGGATGTCTTTTCATTTCTTTGTAACCTCCTTAATTTCTTTTAAGAAGGACTTGTAGTTTTTATTGTACAGGTTTTCACTTTGTTAAGTATATTCCGAGATATTTGATTCTATTTACTTCTCTTTTAAGCAGTGTGATTTTCTTGATTTCATTTTCTTCTAGTGTGTTGTTTGCATATAAGAAAGTGACAGATTTTGGGGTATTGATTTTATAGCCTACCACTTGACTGTTTTTGTTATCAGTTCTAGCAGTTTTTTGACTGAGTTTTAGGGTTTTCAATAGATATAATCATGTAAACTGCAAATAATGATAATTTTACTTGCTCCTTTTCAATTTGGATTTCTTTTATTTATTTTTCTTGCCTAATTTCTCTGGCTAAGACCACCTGTATGATATTACATAGTAGTGGTGAGAAGGAACAACCTTACCTTGTTCCTGACCTTAGAAGAAATGCTTTCAGTTTTTTGCCATTGACTATGATGTTGGCTATGGGTTTGTAATATATGGCCTTTATTATGTTCTATCTCCACTTTATGGAGGGTTTTTTTTTATCATAAATAGTTGGTGGATCTTGTCAAAAGCTTTCTCTGCATCTATTGGTATTATCATGTGGTTTTTCTCTTTGCTCCTGTTGATATAGTATATTACATTAATAATTTTACGTATGTTGAATCATCCTTGTACTCCCTGGGATAAATCCCACCTGATCATGATGGATGATCTTTTTAATGCATTGTTGGATTTGGTTTGCTAATATTTCATTAAGAATTTTGCATGTACATTCATTATAGATATTGGTCTGTAATTTTCTTTCTTGGTTACATCTCTGTCATCTTTTGGTATTAGAGTGATGTTAGTCTCATAGAAAGTATTTGGGAGTATGGCCTGTTCTTCAATATTTTGAGAATTTGAGAAGATTAGGTATCAATTCTCTGAAGTTGGATAAAACTCATTAGAAAAGCCATCTGGTCTGGGACTTTTATTTTTAGCAAGACTTTTGATTATCTCTTAAATTTAAATTTAAATTTCTTTGCTTGTGATTGTTCTGTTCAGGTTTTCTACTTCTTCCAAGTTCAGTGTTGATAGACTGTATTTTACTAGAAATCTGTCCATGTCCTCAAGGTTGTCTACTTTGTTGGCATAGAGCCGTTCATAGTAGTCTTAGGATGTTTTGCATTTCTGTGGTATCTGTTGTAACTTCTCCCCTTTCATTTCTGATTGCAATTATCAGAGTTTTCTCTCTTTTCTTTGTGAGTTTAGCCAATGATTTGTATATTTTGTTTATTTTTTCAGAGAACTAACTTTTGCTTTCATTGATCTTCTGGATTGTATTTTTGTTTTCTATTTAGTTTATTTCTGCTCAAATTTTTTATTATTTCCTTTCTACTGCTGATTTTTGGCTTTAATTGTTCTTCTTCCTCTAGCTGTTTTAAATGTAGCATTACATTACTTCTTTTCTTTTTTTTTCTTGTTTCTTGAGGTGGGCCTGGATTACAATGAATTTCCCTCTTAGTACTGCCTTTCTGCATCCCATAGATTCTGGTAGCTCGTGTCTTCATTCTCATTTGTCTCTAAGTATTTTTAAGTTCCTCTTTGGTTTCCTCTTTTACACCAGAGTCATTCAGAAGCATATTGTTTAGTCTCCAATTAATTTGGGGTCTTCCGGCTTTCTTTTTGTGGTTGATTTCTAGTATAAGCCATTGTGGTCAGAGAAGATGGTATGATTTCAATCTTTGTAAATTCATTGAGACATATTTTGTATCCCAATATCTGATCTATTCTTGAGAATGTTACTTGCACACTTCAGAAGAAACTGAAATTTGTAGTCACTGGATAAAGTGTTTGGTATATGTCTATTAGACATAACTGTCCCAGCTAGTCATTGAAAACTCTTGTTTTCCTGTTAATTTTCTGCCTGGTTGATCTGTCTGTTGTTGTGAGATGTTGAAGTCTCCTGCTATTATTGTGTTGCTGTCGATGTCTCTTGTCAGTTCTAAAAATACTTGGTTAATATATTTTGATGCTCCTTCATTTGGTGCATATATGTTAATAAGTATTATGTATTTTTTGCTGGATTGACCCCCTTAATCATTATATAACATCCATCGGTCTTTTGCTACGCTTTTTAATTGGAAGTCTGTTTTATCCAATATAGTTATAGCTGTTCCTGCTCTTTTGTGGTTGCTATTAGACTATAGGATTATCTTTCAACCATTGACTTTGAGTATTTTTATCTTTTGGAAGAAGGCGAGTTTCCTGAATGCAGCAGAAGGTTCAGTTATGCTTTTAATCCATTTGGCCACTATGCATCACTTGATTGGTGAGTTCAATCTATTAACACTTACGGTGGTTATTGATATGTAACTGTTTATTGCCATTTTGTATTTGTCTTCTGTGTGTTGTTCCAGACAGTGCCTTTGTTATTCTCCTTTTCTTCTTAGGTGGGTTGGGTGTAGTTATGTTTTGATTGATTTCCCTTTTTGTTTTCTTCTTAGCTTTTTTCCTGAAGATGTGTTTTGAGGTTACCCCGAAATTAGTATTACGAATTCTGTTTATTTCCTATTTTTATATGAAAGCAGATTAGTCTTACATTCATTCTAACCACACATAATTTTTATTTTCTCCTCTTCCCCATTTTTTATATTTGCTGTCTTACTCTTTTTAAGTGCTATACTTTATATAGCATCCTTTAGTATTTTTTGTACATCTGGGTGATGAATTCTTTTAACTTTTGGTTATTGGAAAAGCTTTTTATCAGTCCTTCAGTTCTGAATGATAATCTCTCAGGGTATTGTATCCTAGTTTGAAAATCCTTTTCTTTCAGCACTTTTAATATATCATGCCAT
Organism: Solenodon paradoxus; assembly: GCA_004363575.1. Taxonomy (NCBI): domain Eukaryota; kingdom Metazoa; phylum Chordata; class Mammalia; order Eulipotyphla; family Solenodontidae; genus Solenodon; species Solenodon paradoxus. The sequence goes on from RJWH01000653.1 coordinate 595,092, forward strand.
TCCCTTCTGGCCTATAGATATTCAGTTGAGGAATCCTCTGGCAATCTTATAGTGATTCCTTTGTATTGGACTTGTTTTCCTCTGGCTGCTTTTACGATTCTTTATCTTGTATTTTTGACATTCTGATGACAGTGTCTAGGTGTAGGCTTTTTTTTTTTTTTTTTTAATACTTTGAGCTTCCTGAGTCTGTAGGCTTGCTTCATTCCTCAGGTTAGGAAAGTTCTCAGCTAACATTTCTTCAAATACGGTTTTTCCCCATGTTCTCTATCCTCTTCTTCTGGGACCCCTATGATACGAATGTCATTTTTGATGTTAACCCATAAGTTATGAATTCTTTGCTTCATTTCTTTTCATTTTTTTCTCTTTGTTATTTTGCTTGGGTGCATTCTTTTGCCCTATCTTCTAGTTCACTAATTCTGCTGGAGGCTTCGTTCATCCTACTCTTATGTCCCTCTATTGAATTCTTTAGTTCAACTCTTGTGTGTTCTTCATTTCTTTGATATATTGCTTAATTTCTTCTTTTTTATTGTTCTCTTTCTTTTCCTCTATTGTTTTATTTATTTCCATAGTATGTTTATCACTGTTGCCCTAAATTCATCCTCAGGTGCTTTTCACATGTCTGTTGTGTTTAGATTTTCTCCTAGGGTTTTAATTAGATCCATTATTTTGCATATATTTCTCTGTGTCTTTGTTTTGTATGGAATTCTGTTTATATTTCTGTGAGTTTTATTTCCCTGCAGTGATGGCATTGTGTAGGTTATCTTGACTTATACCAGAGAAGCCTATATCTTGGTTTGAACACTGAGAATTCTTGAGTTGTGTGGCATCACCACTGGCTGGTTTCATTGACATTCTTAGGTGGACCGTGTGTTGGAACCCCAGAGTTCAGCCTATGAGGTTGGAGGTTGCATGGGAATTCAGAGCCTTCTCCCAGTGTCCTAGCTTGAAGAAAAATGACCACTTTGTCATTGTCCCACAATCAGCAATTGGGCTGCAGTACTGCCTCCATCCATAGGGTGGTGCTGTATGCAGCATTGAAGGTTCCTTCTTTTTGGGACTTTCTTCCTTTAAACCTGAGGGCAGGATTTCCTGGTGGGCAGCTCCAGAGCAATATGGTGGGAGGGAGTCGTGGTGGGTGATTTCCCCTAGCTGCCTTCCAGTTATGGTGGCACCCTGTATAATATTTCTTGTGTGTATGGGGTTCCTGCTGAGACCACTGGAGTGCTGGTCCTCGTTCAACCTTGTGCCAAGACCCTCTTCCCACTGCTCCATGTCCCTGTTCGCTGGGTAGGCTCTCTGTTGCCCTCAGAACAACTCTTGGGAAACTTGGTTCTTCCTGCCATTCTACCCCCTCTACAGCTTTTTTCCCCTATGAGGCTGGGAGTCCTGAATCCATGATGTAGCTCTGAATCATGACGCCTGCTCCTACCCTTGTGGCGATTGCTGTGGCTTTGTCTGTAGCCCCTGGGCCAACCCATCCACACCATGAGTGTCTGAAGAATAGGTAATTTCTAAATGTTCTGTGGAGAGGAGATCTGATACATCTTACCAGGTTGCCGTCTTGATTGCCTTCCTAACCAAACTCTTACTGTACATGTTCTTTCCCATGACTGCCTAAGCGGAACCCACAGGGAGGGGAGGATTGGGGGGAAAAACCATAGGTGAACTTGAAAGAGGTCTCTAGCCTTCAGAGGATTTTTCTTAATAAGATAGTCTCAATTTGTTAGGGCCTCCTACCCACTGCCTATATTTAGTAGGTTTTCCTTAACAGAGTAGCTTTATCTGTTAGGACCCCTTATTCAGTGCTCATATCCAGCAAGTTCCCTCATGTGATCAAGGACTATAATCCAAAACATACAAAGCTTAAAATTCAATAATAAGGAAACAAACAACCCAATTAAAAAATGGGCCAAGACCTTAACAGACAACTCACCAAAGAAGATATGAAGGTGGAAAGTAATCATATGAAAAGATGCTCACTTGACTCCACATTATATGTCATCAGGGTCATGGCAATTAAAATAGCAATTATGATACCCCTGTTAGAATGACCTGAATCCAAACACCAACAATAGCAAATGCTACTGAGGTTTGAAGCAATAGGAACTCTCACTCATTGTTGGTAGATATGCAAAATGGTACAGCAGTTTCTTAAAAAAAACAACATTAATATACGATCCAGCGATCATAGTCCTTGGTATTTACCCAAATGAATTGAAGGTGTGTCCACACAAAAACCTGCACTTGGATATTTATGATGCTTTATTGCCAAAGCTTCAACATAAGCAAGCTGTCCTTCAACAGGTAAATGGATAAATAAACTGTGGCATATCCAAACTGTGGTAGTATTATTCAGTGCTAAAAAGAAATGAGCTGTCCAACAATGAGAAGAAATGGGAAAAACTTAAGTGCATATTTTTTTTAAAAGAAAGGTGCAGGAAGGAAGGAAGGAAAGTAGGTAGGCAGGCAGGAGGAGGAAGAACTTTATTTTGTTTTTATTTAGTTGTTCGCACTGGTTGTTTCCCCCAGAATGAGACCATGAACCCAGGTAGTTGGGATGTACATGGACTGTGCTCCCCAAAGGCAGTGAACCTAACCACTACTCCACCACAGCCTGCTATAAATGCATATTATTAAGTGAAAGAAGCCAATCTGAAAATCCTACATAGTATATGATTCCAACTATATGACATTATAAAAATAGAATATGAGGAAATATGTCTCTTAAGACAATGGAGAAAATAAAAAGATAAGTAGTTGCTAGTGGGTGAGGTAAAGGTTGGAGTGGACATGAATAAGTCAAGCACAGGTGACTTTTAGGACAGCAAAATACTCTATATGAGATACTGATGTAAATATCTCATTATACTTTATTTTTAAAAGAAAAGTGTAGACAGGAATGAAGGCAAGTGTCAAGCGAGCGGAAAAGATAGGAGGAAGAAACATCTTTATTTTATTTTTATTTAGTTTTTCATACTGGTTCTTTTCCCCTGGATTGGGGACTGAAACCCATGGAAATGTGACTTTCTCCTTTGGAGGCGATTGACTCAACCACTGCTCCACAAGGGTATACCTTTCTCATTATACTTTGTCCAAACTCAGAATTTATAATACCAAAAGTGAACCCTGAGGTAAACTATGGACTTTGATTGATTTTAGTGTTCATTATTGATATGTACAAAGAACCAGAATGTACTAGTCTAGTGAAAGATGTTGATAAGGAAGGAGACTATGTATGTTTAGCAGCAGGCATATATGGAAAATGGCTGTATCTTCCTCTCAATTTCGTTGTAAAACTAAAACTTCTCTAAAAAATGTCTTAGAAAAAATTGAAAACAAGGAAGATCTAAAATCTTAGGAAACTAGAAAAAAAAATCTAAAGTAAGCAAATGAAAGAAAGGAAAATGAGAGCAGCCATTAATGAAACTGAAAATAAGAAATCAAGGCATGCCCTGGTGGAGCAGCGATTTCATCAACTGTCTCTAGCCCAAGCACAGTTTACATGTATCCCAAGGACATGTGTCCTGGACCAGGGAGAACAACCAAGCAGTACAATTAAATAAAAATAAAAATGCTTCTTCCTCTTATCTCTTCCTTCTTGCCTGCTTTCCTTCATTCCTACCTACACTTTTCCTTTAAAAAACAAAAATCAATAGAGAAAATTATTAAAGCCAAAACTGGTTGTTCGAAAGATCAATAAAATCGATGTCCCCTGGTAGAACAGTGGTTATATCAATCGCCTCCGAAGGTCATAGGCCACATACCCCCAGGTTCAAGTCCTGGGTCTGGGGGTAAACAAGTAGTGTGAACAATTAAATGGAAATAAAATAAAATATGTCTTCTTCCTCTCGCTTCCTGCTTGCCTTCATTCCTATTTGCGGCTTTCCTTAAAAAACAAGCAAACAAAACAGAGAGAAAAGATCGATAAAATTGATATATCTCTAGCTAGGTTAACCCAGAAAAAAAAGAGAGAAGACACAAAATACCAATATCATGGACGAAAGAGGAGCCATCACTACACATCCCATGGACTTTAAAAGTATGATAAAGGAATATTATGAGCCTCTCTGTGCCCACAAATTGGATAATGTAGATGGAATGGATAATTCCTTAAAAGACATAATTACCAAAACTCATACTAGGAGGAATAGATATTTGAATAAGCTTATATCTCTTAAAGAAATCATTTGGCATAAATCCCTCATTTTACAGATGGAGGAACAGAAACCTAGAGAGGAGGTAGTGATTTATCTGAGAATTCAATGAGATGGTATCAGAGCCTGGGCTAGAACTAGGACCCCTATGCCCTCAAATATGTCTGGGAGTTTGAGTTGGAAGATAACTTAGTGATTATTTAGAGGGTTCAGGGTACTCCTTTGAGACTGTTGGTTGAGTATATGGAAAGGATGTAGTGTATGTGTGTGGGGGGGGATGTGGTGTGTAAGGCATTTTTATGAGAAGGGTGTGAGTGTGGGGAACATGAGGGCTATGTGTACGTGCAAGTGTAGAAACTATTCGTGTATGGCGGGTGTGGAGTGGTTTGTCCTGCGGAGACTGTGAAAGCTGCGCTGTTTGGGTCTGCACTTAGGAGACCCCAGTGTGCCTCCTGGATGCTGCTGATCAGCTTCCTAGTAGACATGGCAGTTGGGGCAATAGCCAGACACCTCGACGTCTACTCCAAATCAGGTGAGTCCAGGCCTCAGGCTCCCAACCCCCGACCCAGGACATCTTCACAGATCACCTCCTTCATCCTCTAACATCCAGGAGGCCCTCATCAGTCACCCACTCCTGTTCACATCCCTCTCAAGTAGTTAAGGGGCCCCAGAGTGTAGATTTAGCCCCTCTTCTGGCTCACCTCCATCTTTGGCCTTCTTTGTCTGGGCTTTCAGTTTCCTTATCTGCCCTGCCTCCCTGTTCAGATGTGGGAGTGGGAGCGGTGGCTGTGGCAGCGGGGTGGTAGTAAGGGGCTAGGAGGATGAAATATTAACTGCCAAACTCAACAGTTGGTTTAAAATACAGTAAAATATTTCCATGTGAGATTTTGCCTGAAAAACGTTTCCCTAGTTTGTCAATTTGTATCCATTGTAGCCAGAGCCTAAACTAAGGCCTGAGGCCACAGGGTCAGTCTGAGGTTGAACCAGAAGCAGCCCCCAGTGTTTGATCTGCAGACCAGCTAAGGGAGCAACTGCTCTCTGGGACTTCAGAACCGTTTGCCACCACGCTAGCTCCCTCACTAGAAAGACCTGAGGAACAAGACTTAGGAGGGTGTGCTCTTCTATCAAGGGCCTTCTGGAGCAGGAGTTGAGCTGAATCACTTTGCTGTCTTCACCACCTTTGGCCTGGCTTCAGCCCTGCTCCTAGGTGTGCATGGCCCGCTGAATGGGTTTCTGGCCACCATCTATGTCCTAGCTACTTCTTTCCGCCTGTGTTTTTATTCGACTGGTGAGTGTAAAACAGGTAAGTCTGTGTCTGAGGGAAGGAAACCACAGAGGGGATTGCTGTTGGGTGCTAGAAGCCTGAGTGCTGTAACTAACTCCTCCCCTTCTCTTTATGGGGTCCCTCTGCCCTCCTTCCTGCCCATGCCCACCGGAGGCTGCAGAGTACACTGGCTCTTGGGTCAACTGTGCCTCTTTCCCGTGTATGGCCTTTGGCTGGAGTGTATCAGTTCATGGCCTCTATACTTCAATTTCCCAAGACAGATGGACAGTTTGGGCTCTGGTTAGGGCAGTTGCCTTGGCTAAGGTCACAATGCAAGGAAGTGCAGATACAGGTTAGAAGATCTCAAAGTGTCCTGCTACAGAGGCATCCTAGGGGCCAGGACACATTCTTGGACCTAGCTGACTATTTGACCTTAGGACCCCCTGTAAAACCCATACATCATCTCTGTGAATAACTAAATATTGTACTGTCACTGCCCTGGGAATAAGGCTATTTGGAGTGAGAGTGGGGTGGGGTACAGAAGACCCAAAAAGAGAAGGGCTTGCTTGATTTAGACACTATGAGAGCAGTGGAAGCAACTAACGCCCATCTTTCTTCCACTGAAAGGTGTCTCCTTCACATACAAGGGCTTACCCTGCTCCTACGCTTCCTGTGTTTTGGCCTCCACCTCCCTTCTGACCAAAGGCGACACGTGCATTCTCTCTTGCATAGCCTCAATCATGATTCTTTTCATGATGGACCAGAGTTACTATCCACATGATGAAATTCTGGAGTCTGAGAACTGGAAAAAAGTGGTTTATCTGGGAGGTGAGTGAAAATCTCAGATGTCGTGAATACTTATCTATTTCCAGGCTCTTTGGTGCTATCCAGTGCCTCACCCAGCATTCACTCACTCCCTTAACTTGCTTTATTTTTCTCCATAGAATTTAGCATCATCTGGTATCTCTGTACTTGTTTATTGTTTGTATTATTAAACTGTCAGTATTCATGTTGTAATTCCCACTATCTAAAATGGTGCCAGTCACATATCAGATACTCAATGTAATAGTTGTTGAATGTTACTGAGTTCAATAGAACTCAATAGAAATTTAGGGAATGCCTACCATGTGCCAGGTACTGGGAATCAAATTGGTAAAATAGATACTCCTGCCTCAGAGATTGTAATCTGATAGGGGAGACAGACACCAAATAAAGAAAAGCAGAAGTAACTAGAAACATAGAGTGTGATGGTTTGTGAAAGTACAGGATGCTCTGAGAGGTGTCAGGAGAACTAATTCAGTTGGGGATGATCCGAAGGGCGGGAAGGGATCCATAAGGAAGTGAAACGTGGGTGACTGTGGTCAATAGGTAAAAATTCCAGCATAAAATAAATAATTCATGGGGATGAAATGTACATACACAGTTAATGGTTTAGTTAGTAGTACACTGGTAATACATTATATATAGTATTCATATATAATATCAAAATAATAATGTATATTTAGTAATAATGTATATTTGAAAGTTGCTAATAGTAGATCTTAACATTTCTCATCACATGAAAAATGTGTTTAACTATGGGAAGTGATGTTAATTCAGTCTTATCGTGGTGATCATATTGCAGTATATACATGTATCAAATCATCATGTTGTACACCTTGGACTAACGCTGTACATCAATAATACAATAAAACTGGGCGGGAGGATTGAAACCTGTGAGATGATTGGCCAGGTGGCTTGAAAGGGTGGTTCAGAAAACAAGAGTCGTATTTTGGAAGGGCTGAGGTGAAGAAGCACTGGATGCAGTGAGTGCAGCGGTGTGGCTGGAACTTGCCGTGAGAGAACTAAGTGTCTGACACAAACTAAGATTAGAGATAAGAGAAATTGGAAGACTGGGCAGGATTTGGACCTTGATCCTGAAGGCAAATGAGCAACTTCTGAATGGACTTCTGAGCAACCGTTTTAAATGATCACTTTTATGTGGCCAATAAGGTAGAGAATGGATTGGAGGAGACTGAGAATGGAGTATGAGAACCAACTTTTTATCAGATGAGAGGTGATGGCAGTGGAGTTGAGGAGATTTGAGAGAAATGTGAGAAATGGAATTGATGTGGAAGAAGCAGATTTTGGGCTCATGCCCTGCTCACCCTGGGGTCCCGGTGATTTCCCTTTAGGGCTTTCTCTGATTTTGTGCTTCGGTCAAGGAAGAATTGTTTTTCTTCTTTTAAAAGGTGTTCATGTAAACAGAACAGACATCTTTGGAGATACTAAGTCTCTCCCTCAATATTCCCTTACTATGAGTCCAGTCTGGGCTGTAGGGACCTCTGTTCCATCCTGACTCCCCTGTAGGCTCATATCCTTTCTTCTGTAGCATTAGCGCTAACTGTCCTGTCCGTGCCAGGTGCTAGCTCCTCCTGGGCCTCAGATGGCAGAGGCAGGATGATACTGAGAGGAACCAGGATGTGCAGCTATACAGACCTGAGTTCAAGTTCTTACTCTGGTACATATTATCTGCATGAACTTGGGCTACTTACCTCCCTATTCTGTGCTCAGTTTTCTTTATCTCTAAAATGAAGCTGATATCCTTACCTTGCAGGATTGTCGATATCAAATAGGTAACGTATAAACCCCCTGGTACAGAGGTGGGACTGTAGATGGTGATCTCTAGCCCCTTTCTTCTCCACCTGCCCATCTCCTAGCTCGCGGCAGCAGTATTTCCAGTGTTTTGTTCCTGTAATACCACTGATTCTCCCTTCTCAGAACAAACCAGCACTCAGGCCGAGCTCTCCTTGGTTGTCTTTGCCTTGTGAATAAAGATGAAAACTGCATCTCACATATTTTGACACGAGTTCCCACCAGAGCCTGCCTGGAGAGATTGTTAATTACTGTTATGGCCCCTCTTTGCCGGGAGCATGGCCAGTCATCTTTCTAGACAGAAGCCCTTCTCCCCACAAAACTGCACATATGAGAAGCCAGTCTGAAACCTTGTGTCACACAGGACAGCTCTGGTTTAAAATACTGTCTGTCTCAACAGACCTCAGTGATTGCTCTTGAAAGGTAGTATTCCAGCATCCCAATACCTGCCCTCAAAGAACTCTTCTGTCAGGCCATCAGTTCTGATTTCAAAAATAGGTAGTGGTTATTTCTATGAAAGAGCTGTTGACCTGCACTCCCACCCTTTTTGAACTCTCTGAAGGCATGAAAATGTCTCATTTTTAAAGAGTCAGTCTTTGAAACAGGACCTTGTGCAGCTTGCATTCTCTGTTTCTTCATCTGAAAAAGATGTTTTTCTAAATCAGAGGATTATTGTTTAATACAAATGGAATATTTATGTAACACACGTAGCAGAACATCTAGAGCAAAGTGAATGTTCCACACATGTTGTGCCCTTTTGTCTTTCAGTGGTGACTCTGAGACTCCAACTGTGTTGAACTCAGGTTCAAGGAGTCTCTAGAAGGATGCCCAGACTGCACATAGTTGTACTAGCAGTTACTGCAGCGAAAGACTGCAGCAGGAAATCAGCACAGGGAAGGGGCACTGGGTGAGGTCTAAAGGGGCCAGGTGCGAGCAGTCGCGAACTCGCTCTCAGTGGAGTCACCTGGAGCAGCTTAATTCCTCCAACAACAGTTGTGACAATATGTACACGTTTTATCTAGTGAGGAAGCTGTTCAGCAACTCAGAGCCCCAGGTTTTATAGGGGCTAACCACATAGCACCTTCTCCCCAGCATATACCAAAATTCCACACTCCTGTAATGAAATCGGCACAAACTGTCTCTTATGTAAACAGCCTGGGCACAACGAGCTGCTGGTAAGCGGTAGGGAAGTGTGTTAACTATTCAAGACATCAGCCAAGGGCCAGCCTTGCTCACAGGTAGATAACAATCTCAGGTCTGCTGTGCTGACTCTTCTCTGAATACATAAACTATTGTAATGGCTACTAACACATGTTAAATAGAAACAATTAAGAATATATATATACATTTTTTCCTAACAAGGGACTGATCAAGTCATATTTATTCTTGACTAGGACTGATCTCAGAATGAAACCTGAGATCGCTTTTGATTATAACTGGCTTATAGAGAGACAAAGCTTCCTAAGGCAGGGTTCAAATCTCATTTTTCCCCCTTGGGCACTATGAGCAAGAACTGAAGGAGTGATGGGCAAGTAGAGGGTGGAAACTGCATTAAAAGTTTCATAACAATGGAGCGTTTGCCTTTTTTTCTTTCTCCAGGTGTCCTCATGCTGTTTCTGTCTCCATTCTCGATAACTGCTTTTTATTGCCTGATGTGGTCACTGTCCTACATCTTCTTCCCAGACGCTCTGTGGGGCAAGGCAGCTTGTCTGAAGCTGCACCGCAAAGAAAAGTAACCAGCTCTGTCAACTCCCGCTGGCTTCCGTGGGGTCTGTGTCAGCACTCGTGCCAAGCCTTGCTTTATCCTCTCAATCTCTCCTTGTCCCTGTGTTGTGCTTTGCCAGCTACATGATGCCTCAGTTGCCTTGAACCAGAGCACCCCTCAAGGCAGGGCCAGTGGCCTTCTCTCCCTCCTTACACAGGGCCCAGAATCCCTAGCGGCAATGACTCCTTATGTCAGAGAACACAGCTTTCCCCAAGCTGCACATGGACCAGGTTTGAGTTCCAACTGTTACCCGTTGGGTGACCTGTGTGCTCGGGTTAACCCTTGGAGAAGAGTGAGGCCTTTTGGGATTGATCTGTCCTCCCCTGCTGTGGTAGAGTGGGATTCATGGAAACATTTCTTAAATTTGCAGACTCTGACGCCGTAGAGTGGCGCTAATCACAGGACAGTCACCTTGTCTTATTTGAAAGTCTGTAGGATTTGGTAGCTTGAAAGTCTGTGTTTCAACAGTCAGTTTTCTGTTTTGTTGGCAGACCTGGTAGCTTGAGGGCATCACTTGTTTTCCAGAATTTCTAGGTTTTTTAACTTAAACTCTAAAATGCTAAAGTCTAGATATACAGATTCCACTTCCTACCTAAAATCCAAATTGAACAGAAATAGACAGTATTGTATGGCACACTTGAGTTGTACCGCATGCAGGACTGAGGTCCCATGGAAACAGTGACCCCGAGCACTGTCTCTGGACTGTTTGCCTCCAGATGGTACATTGAGAGGGTTGTCTGTCCCTGTCATCAGAGTGCCTTCCACCGCAGGTCTAATTCTTAAAAATTTGCAGACCAGTAGATGTAGTAAATATGCATTAAATCTAGAATTAGGTTTTAGAAATAAAACCCCGAAGTCCACATTACTATGATTTGGCTCCACAGGAACAGATAGATGCTTCTCCCCACCACTCTATGCGCATCTGTTATATCATTTCTATTTTTTCCATGAATTGTCTGTGCCTCACTAGATTTTCATTTCATTCACGTTCACTGCCACTCAAAAGTGTTTATTTTGCAGATGGATGGATTCCTTTTGAAGCCCAGTGAGTTGTATAGAAGAATACTATAATGTAGCAAGAATTTTACAAATATACATGGGTTTAGGAATTTCAGTGTGGTATGCCAGTGCTGCACCCCCATTTCAGGTGATGCTACCTTTTATGGAAAGCCTTAAGGAGCTCCAGTTGAAGAACTGCTTTCACACACACTGCTAGAGGCCATCATCTAATACAGTGCCTGGGCATAGTAGATATTCAAAGAATACTTACTTTATTTTGAATCAACTAAATTTAGTCTGAAAACCTAGTAAGATTATCCTTGTGCACTCCTGTGGTCCAGGCAGCTGAGAAGCTGGTGTGCAGATCACATAAAGCCCAGGGACTTGGGTTCAAGACCAAGGGCCCGGGTGAAAATCCAAAGTGAGCAACTGAATCAACTAGTTTCTTCCTCCTCTTCCTTAAATGTTTCTCTCTCTCCACATATATATGTAAATATATAATATGCACATATACACACATATATACATATGTAAATATACATACATATGTGTGTATATATATAAATTAGCAATATCCTCTTCTTAAGCCACATGATTTGGCCTCAAATGACTTCTGTTTCTAAAACTTGACATTACATTCAAAGGAAGAAGACCCAGTTCTGAAAGAGGATCTCAGTGTCCATATTGAGTGACAACAGCAGAGTTAAAATAGGTTGATCCCAAAGAGGACTGCTTTGAAAAAAAAAATATGCATTTAGATGTACGTTTAAGTTGCGCTTTATTTGTAATAATTTATTCTTCATTGCCTCAAATAAAAGTTGAGTTTAGTTAGGGTCAGGAGGATTTTACAGGTCAGCTGAGAGCCTCTAAATTTAACAAAAGAATTGTTGCTTCCTTGTGTACCTGGAAGTAAGGCTGAACTTCTGCACTGGGTCAGGGGTCTCAGGAAACTAACACTCAACATCCAGTGCCTAACTTCCTCAGTTAGGAAAAAAAACCCCACAAAACCAAAAAATAGAACACATTCTAAAATTTTTTTTAATTTCTCAATAGTGAACTTGAAGTTAGATGTACAGATGTTAATTTACAATGATGCACATCTTAGATCTGGATAATTCAATGTTACTTCAATAAAATAAAGTTCTAAGACAGAACATCTCTCAGGAACAGGTAGGAAAGCCAAGACTTTATAGATACACTTCTCAAGTGAATAAGTCAGAAGAGTCTAGTTCTTGATCTAACGCAGCTCTGCTAGTCCTAAATTTATTTTTTGAAATTACTTTTACTTTACACATTAAAATAAAACTCATAAAATAAAAGTTTCCCCATCCCTCACAGGCTAGTTCTAAACTTAGGACTGAGTATAGGTTTCCCTCCTGGTCAACTTCTAGTTCCCTCTCACCTGAGTCAGGTGAGCAGAGTCAAGTGACAGAGAATTGTATTTTGGTTTTTTTAGCCCTGTGATGTTGAGGAGGTTTAATCTTTAAGCGATCTGCAAAAACTGAATACTTTTCTCAGGACTGTTTTGTGAATTAAATACAATGGTACATAAAATAATTAGAATAGTGGATGATGTGTAAAAGGTACTGAATAAACTTTAGTTCTCTTTCTCCCTTCTAGCCTTCCTCCCTGCCCAGGATATTCCCTTCTGCTTAAAATAATTGAAATAATAGCGAACATTTATTTAGCCCTTCCTTGCATTTTACTATTTCACTTAATCTGTGATACAACCTGATGAGGTAGGTGACCCCAGGTTTACTATCAGCAATTTTCAAAGTGTGGTCTGTGACCCCTGCATTCCTGACACCTTTTCAGGGGTAAAACATCCTTCTTAGTAATTCTAAAATGGGCTAAAATGGGCTGAAATGTCACTAGTGAGTGTTGCTAATGGCGAAAGCAAAGGTGATGAGCTCCTGGTGCCCTGGTGCCACTAGGGAGGGACGCTCTGCAGTGCTGGTGTCACTGGAAGACAAACGAAACAGAACAACAGTTTCACTGAAGATTGTCTTTGGCGATCTTGACCCCGGAGTGTGCATCCTTTGAATATTCTGTGCAATGAAATGGAACACCTGCATGAAGTGCTTCTGCTGTGTGTGGAGCTTATGATAGTGGTCTCAGCCACACACTGGTTTCACTTTGAGCTGAGAAACCAAGGGATGACAAAAAAGAGTTCTTCAGACTTTATTTTCTTGAAATATCAGCAGAAATTATCATTTAAAAAAAGTTTTTATTGGTGCACCTGGGGTTTAGCGGTAAACTATCATCTAGTCCATGTACATCCTAAGTGATCTGGAGCCAGAGGAAACAACCAAGATGAACTACCAAATAAAATAAATAAAATGCCTCTTCCTCCTCTCTCTTTCTGCCTGCCTCTGCTCTCCTTCACTTCTGCCCATACCTTTCCTTTAAAAAAAAAAGTTTTTATTGCCAAAGATAAAATTTGAACTTTCAAATGAAAACTACAATTTTGGAAAACTGTATTCATTGTGAACTTGACAACTTTCCAAACTCAAGATTTCCTGAGAGATCAGTGGGACTATTAACATGTATTTTTAATAAATGTGTTAATATTTGGAAGATATGCCTAACTCAGTGAAAGAATATTTTCTGGATGAAAAATGCATGGTGTTACAAAATTATGCATGGACACATGGTCCAGTCAAAGGGTAAGATTCAAGATCAATCAATTTTAATCTGACGAAGTAGAAAAAGTTTGTTGATATGGTATCAGATTTCAAGTTGTGTTTCGTTTAACATTTAAGAAACTTCCACCTGCTGAGTTTGGGTGTAATGCAGTATCAAAGAGTATCTACAATGATCTGAAAGGGCTATTAAAGCACCCTTCTCTTTTCCAACTACAAATGAACACGAGGCTGGGATTTCTTCACCGTACTTCAACCATAACAATAAGAGAATGCAGAATGCACAGGCAGCTATGAGAATCAGCAGTTTTCCTTTAAGCTAGATATGAAAGAGATTTGCAAAACATAAAACTCACTAAATGATTCTGTATTTTGGAAACATTTATGTTGGCAGGAAAAGCCAGGTTCAGAGAGGTTAATAAATTGTCCAATGTAGAACTGATACTTGACCCGAGGTCATCTGACTCCCAAAACTATGATCTTTCTAGCACACTCTGGTATTTCTTTAGGTTTATGACAGCTCACTCCAACCCCACAACTCCTCCAAAAAAAAGCAAACTGAAAAAATATCCTTCAGCCTAAATTCAACAGGACACTCCTGAACCTAATTACCACTTAGGGGGATAATCTATGTAGAGCTCATAAATTGGGCTCTGAAAAGCACATTCTCTGCAGCAGTAACAAGTTTCTTACACCCTATTAATTCCCTAGCTTACTCCCAAAACAAGTAACAGAAATGGAAACAGTAATCTCAGTGACTTTGGCATTGCCAGCATGGAGTGTAAAGCGGGTGGCAGTGTTTGACTCTAACTCTGAGCAAGCTTCCTCATTTCTACATACATTCCACTTTCTGACATCTTTCTTCCCTGCTACCAAGGGATACCTGGAAATGAAAGACCCTGAAAGAACACTTTCTCCTTTTGCTCAGCATTCAAATGACTATGGCTAACGCTGAGGTATGAATCACCAGGATGGCACTTGGCTTCAAGCCTCTAACCTTGAGTAATGGCCCACCTGTGAATAAGGGGTCACGTGTGGATAAAAAGTTAAGAATCTTGTAGGGTCTACAGAGTTTTAGCCCCAGGAGGATGAAACCTGGAAGCAGTCATGACCTGTCTCCTTTCCTCTCCACTTCCTTCCTGGAGGAGAAAGGGTTCCCTCTGCTCACCTCTGCTTTTCTTACCTACTACATTTTTTTACTCCACTATCTACGGCTAGGCACACCCAAACTAAAGTATGAGCAAATAAACATTTTCTTAGAGTTTATTTGTATTTTTGGAGAAGATTTACAGTTACAACAAGAAACACTGATTTTTTTCAAACAATAGAAAAAGGTTTTAAAAAAAACTATTATCTTAGAAGAATACAATAAATCTCTTCAACAAGTATTGCCCACTTCAGACTGGAGGAGCCAGTGAAGCAGAAGTGACATCTAGGAGGCTCAGATTTACCCAGTTTGAGGAATAACACAAATGTCTTGTCTAGTTCGGCAAGGCTCCATAAGAGCCATCTCAGCTTACAACTGGTAAGGGGCTCCCAAGCAAGGCCTCCAGGGTGGCATCTAGTCTGAACACAGGGGTGGCTCACTCTCCAGGAGGCTGCATCTGCTTACAGAACTCGTCAAACTGCTGCTGCTCCAGTTCTGTCATGACTCTGTTGAGGGCATAGATCTGAACAGGAGAAAAAGGACGTGTTAGCATGGGAACAGCGGCTCTGTTAACAGATGTGTCATTTGCAGATGCCAAGATGGCACCAGGAATGCAGGGCCAGTGATAAGGGACCAGGAAAGAAGCAGTGAGGCAGATGGCTTGACCTGGCCTATAAAAAAGTCTGCAGGATTTGAATTGTGGAAGGAAGACGTCAAGCAACAGCGGATGGGGTGTTTTCTGTTTTGTTTTGTTTTTTAAAGGAAAGGTACAGGCAGGAATGAAGGTGAGCAGGCGGACAGGAAGAGAGAGGAGGAGGAAACATTTATTTATTTTATTTAGTTATTCATCTTGGTTGCTACTCCCGGCCCTGGAACATGAACCTGGGCCCTTGGGCTGTATGTGGACTGCACCCAACTGCTATTCCACCAGGACACACCATGGGATAGTGTGATACATAATATAATGGAAAAGCACAGGATTAGTTCTGGAAAATTGAAAGTATGCCAGTATGAAGGATATTAGAGTGAAGACTGGGGTGCTGGAGAAAACAAGGCAAAAGTGTTGGGGTCTTCAGTGTCATTCTGAGGAAGCTGGACTTTATCTGGCTGACTCTGCAGAGCCAGCAAGAGTTGTGTTCAGGGAAGCAACTGAATGTTTATAATTATTATATATATATATATATATATTATAATTATGAATATCATGTGCTTTGAGGAAGATACTGGAGACCATGTGAAGAGAGATGGAGTGGGTGGGGGGGGACAGAGGCCACTGCAAGGCATCCAGTGCAAGTGCAGGGATGCAGCAGGGGGACCATGACCAGGGCAGACAGTGGCAGTGGAAGGAAACTGCAAGAGATACTGCAGGGCAAAAGGTCGGGCATTCACCTTATTCTTCACTGTGTAGTGGTCAATCTGCCCACTACTCAGCGGAAACATCATGAAACTTCCCAATTTACAGAAGGAAAAGGTGGAGGTGTGCTTGTGTGAGGAGGTATAACTGAATTAAAAATAAGAGACAAGGAAGGGAAGAGAGAAACTGAGAAGGAGATAAATATAAAATACAAAACACAAGCAGAAATTAATATAAAAGCAAGCAAAAGCACAACAGATGGTCACCCAAACTGCACATGGTTCTTTGAAAGTGAAAACCCTGCAGACCTCTGACATGACTGCTAAAGATAAGACACAAACATTTTTAGAATTAAAAGGAAAACAAATTACTGATATACAGGAGACTAAAACTATGAGCTTTGTACCAATAAGTTTGACAACTTTAATAAAACTGATTAGAGTAACAGAAAGCTTGATTAGAGTAACAGAAAGCTAGAATGAGCCTATAATTTTTCCCCCAAGCTATTTACTTGTTTGGTGGTAAGATCCTATAATCTTTAAGGAAAATGGAATTTCACACTGTGATGAAAATAGTTACCAACAACCAGATGATTCTCAAAAAACATAATACTGGTAGTTGAAATGATTAAGTTTTGTATTACATACATTTTACCATAGTAAAAAGGAATATATTTGAATGATTTTAAAAAAAAGATGCTGAGTGAAGAGAGCCAGTCATAGAATATAGAACACAGAGGAAGTTCAGAAACATAGCCTTAGATGATAAATTGTAATGACACAAATCCCTACTGCAGGGTAGACACAGAAATAGTTAAGTATAGAACAGCCAGGGAGTGATTAGCATGAGATTAAGGTACAGTGCACTCTACGTGTGTCCAAGACACGAGCAGGTGTGGTGTGAGGAGCTTCTACATTAGTGGAGGTTATGCTTCTTTAGCTGGGTGGTAGGTACAAAGGGGTTTGCTTTATTCATCTTCTTTAAGCTGCACACATACACTAAAAACATACTTTCACTATGTAACTGGCTTCCTTCTTTCATTCATGCTTCCACAGCATTTGTATATTACTTACTGTACAAGGGACAGTGAAAAGCCTCCTGGAGACTAGAGATCAAGGGGGCAGGCTGGTAGGAGAAAGGGGAAAATGAACTAAGCAAAGGAAGAAGCGATTCAAAATGGGTCGAGGTGTCCAAGTCAGTGAATGAAGACTTTCACGAAGGAAAGGGTCACTAGCAGTGTCTATGCGACTCTGACTGCCAAGTGTGCCTTCTGTTCCCATTTGCCCTCACATCTCTCCTTCATGCTAGTGCTCTGGAATGTGACATCGCTGCCGATCTGCATGGAAACTGTGTCTCCCACTACCCCCACCAAGGGGGTCTTGTCACATTCCAATTCTAGAAGATTACATTGCAGGCAACACAGACAAAAAAGCCAGGAAGCTGCAGGGCAAAGTAAAAGTGGGAGACAAGCCCCTCGCAAACTCGGGATTCTGGCTGCATCACTTTAAAATGAGGATTAATAACTTTCACCTCATAAAGTCAGGTGTTTTATATGCCCCATATGCCTTATTCCAGGAAAGATTTACAGAGGAGAAAATGGGAGTGACAATAAAATTGCTCTGATGCACTGGTGTGAGGGTGAGGTGTGGTCAAAGTGCATTATGGTCCTGTGCCTGGCACATCTGAAGAGCTTGACAGTGGCCAGTAGAGTGCAAATTCACTGCTACAGTTCAGCAAGTCAACATATATGTGATCCGCCATTCAATTTAAGAGTCCACACACAGGCGCACCCAGGTAGGGCAGCCATTAGTTAGGTCAAGCGCCTGGAGAGGGCTGAGGCCGCACAGCCCTGTGTTGGAGTCCCGGGTCCAGAGAAGGGGAGAGCGAGGGGAAATAATCATTCTTAACAACTAAAGAGAAATAAAATAAAAATTCTTCTTCCTCTCTCTTTCTGCCTGCCTGCCTGCTCACTTCCATTCCTGCCTGCATCTTTCCTTTACATTTAAAAAAAAAAAAAAAAAAAAGTCCACACAAAAAAAGCACAATATGCTCTGGAACTGCTTGGAAGGAGTGATTCTTGATTATAACTGTTGTTTACTGAGTGCTTCCTCTGTGTCAGGCACTGGGCTAAGTGCTTTCCTTGTAACATTTCTGTTCCTTAGAGCAACCTTCTGAGGGAGACACTATCCTCATTCTCTGAGGAGGAACTGAGCTCAGAGAGGTTAAGTATCTTGCTGCATGGGAAGAAGCAGGGTTATGGAGGAGCTGGGATTGAAGTCAGACAAGTAAATCTAGTCGTGGGGCCCTACCAGAGGGCATGAATAATGTTCTCAACTTCTATCCTTGCGGTGTTTACAAAGGACAGCTTCCTACGGGTGTTTCTTACCGTGGTCGGTCCTCAAACTGTTCACTAAAGTACAGTTAAGATTGTCCGGGAGCCTGGATTCAGGCGGGCACAGGAAGGTAGAGGAAAGGGGTAAACAATCTGTTAGATCCAGGTCTGCAGCCCTCAGATGGCAGCCTAATCTGAATGTGGATGTCAGCTTCAAACACACTATTACATTTACTTGCTTTGCTTACTGTCTGCCTTCCCCACTGAAAGCAAGCTTCAATGAAGGCAGGGATGCTTTTCTGCCTTGTCTGGTCATACATCTCAAGTTCCTACAACAGTGCCTGCCACACAGTAGCAGCTCAGTATTTATTTAATAAATGGATCAGGGTAACAGAAATGTAGAGGCTGACACTATCAAGTGTGGGGGAAGAAGTGAGGAATGAAAACTTTCTCATGCTCCTAGTGGGGATGCAAACTTGTACAAGCTCTTTGAAAGCAATCTGGCAATGTTCTACTTGTAGATACACACACACACACACACACACACACACACACGCACGCACGCACACACACACACACAATGAAAATTCTAGCACAGATACCAAAGGAGACATTTCAAAGTTTTTTTCTACAGCAATGTTTGTAATAGCAACAGAATTAGAAATACTCTAAATGTCTGTCACTGGAAGAATGAAGAGATATACTCAAATGGATTAATTAAAATAGACTATAGTAAGTAGTGATGAGGAATAAAAGATGCTTATATTAACATGAATAGTTTTAAAAAAATAGCGTAAGCAAAATGCAAAATAAAACATGGCATTCTATTAACATAAAAACTTAAAAAAGGTATATGATTCAAGGCTCTCCAGTAATATATTAGAATGTAAAAATATTTTTAGAATCGTGGATACCCATGAGAAATATAAGAATATAAGGCAATGTAATATAAAGGGGACCTCAAATATTTATATGTAATTTTTTTATTTTTAGAGGAAGGGAAAGGAGAAAGAATCATTTTTAAGAAAGGAAGGAAAGAAGGAAGAAGAGGAGGAAGCACTTTTATTCATTTAATTTTGGTCGTTTACCCCATCCTGGGTCCTTGGGTTTTACCTGGTCTGTGCCTCACCCACAGCCTTAGTGCTTGAGCCACAAGGGTGAACAACAACTCTTATTTACCTGTTTTTAAAAAGACTTCAGACAAATACAACAAGAAGTTAACCACTACCAATCTGGGGTGCGTTATAATCTGTATTTCCGTATTTAAAAACTTCTCAGAAACAAACAGTGAAGCAAGATTTTTCCTGATAGCAAACACTATAGAACTGCTCATAGGCAGGGTAAAATTTAAGCTTTTTAGTCTTTGATAGATTCTAAGTGTTGACAGAACAAAGGAACATACTGGTGGGCTCAGAGCTGGGGCTTCTTCCTGGTTACTAGCAGTTTCTTTCCCTGACAAAACCCAAATATCTCCAAGAGGGAGTGTCTGACACTTTTCTTTCTCATACGGATCCCTCTGTCACAAGTCCTTTTTCTTTTTCCTTTCATTCTTCCCTAAGGTCCTTCTACGAAAGCCTGCATTGGAAGTGATCTGGAGACCTGGCACTGATCAGGGTTCTGACACTCACCTGGCATGTGACTCTGGGCTCCCTTCTAACCCTGGGAGAGCACCTGTTTGACCAGAAAGCAGGTCAGGCTCCCCATCACATTTCTTTGTACTGTTTCTCTATTCCAGCATCATCGCTGGCAGACTACAGGCTGACAGGCGCCTGCCTCCTTGATCTCACCTCTGCTCTTTGTCTTTGCTTCAGCTCCTGCTGGGCTGATTTCTGCTTGGCCTTCTCAACTCTGCTGACGGGTTCCTTAACTTTGGATTTTTCCTTCCGTGCAGGTGTATCCATGACTTGGCTTCTGAAGATTTCTTAGTTGGCTCTGACTTGGATGGGACACAAAGAGGAGGATCTTACAAAAAAGAAAAACAAAAAGCCACCTGCCTGTTACTCATCTAATCCCATAGAGTAACCTCGTCCTTTGACAGGTAAGGCTGAGTGATCTGGTGAAAAGGCGTTGGGCTGGGAGGAGTGCTACCGCCACGACCTCGTAGGGCGTCGTAAGACAAATCTCCTCCCCACCGTGAGCCTCAGTTTTCTTTGTCTGAAAAATGGGACAAAGATCTCTTGCCCAGTCTCCTTCCAAGGGCTGTGCGAGAAACCAGCGAGACGGTGTGAAAGCGATTCGCACACCACAGCGCGCTGTACCCCCGCGGGGCTCTTAGCCCCAGGAGGCCGCCGAGGCCCAGCGGGTCTGCCTGCGGGGCAGCGGGAGGCCGGAGCCCCGTGTCTCTCCGGCCTTCCGGCCAGAGCTTTCCACGCCGGCCCTACCCGACAGTCAGGTCCCAGCCCTCGCAGCCCGCGCCCGGCCCTCCACCGCCCCTCGGCCCGCCGGGCCCGCCCCCTCGGCCCGCCCTCCCCAGCACCGCCGCCCCGGGCCCAAGCCCGGCCCCAGGGGAGGCGCCCCTCCCGCCCTGCCCTCTCCGGGTGCAAAATGGCGGCGGGCGGCGGGAGGTAACCCCGGCCTTCAAGGTCCGGCCTCGGGATTCAGAGCCGGGGAGCGCGCAGGGCCCCAGCGAGCGACCCCCGCCTTTCCCTACCTCGGGGCTTCGAGTCCCGAACCCGCCGCGCCTCCGACTGGGCGGGGCCAGGGGCGGGGCCAGGACCAGAAGGCGGAGCGGCGGGGCTGGCGCGCTCCGAGGCCCCGCCCATAGGGGGGGCCGCGCGTGCGCGGAGAGTGCGTCTGGACGCGGCGTCAATGGTGCGGCTTTGGCGAATAGGGTTGAAATAACAAAAGCTTTTCCCAGGAATTTTTCCTGGGACAGCTGCTGGGCGTCGAAGAGTGAGATCTGAAACCTGGGGCTAGAATTGCAACTTTCTGAGCCTCAGTTTCATAATTCAAAATGTGGGCGTTGTATCCCGCCTTCTTGATTAACAAATTTGTTAGGAAGATCCAGTGAGATTCTGTTTGCCACCGTGGTTTGAAAAAGGAAATTGTGATAGAAGTGTAAACAATATAAGTATAAAGAAACGTTGAAGTTTATTAAAAGTCGATTATTTACAGTGACAATTTTACAATAATTTTTCAAATTAAAATAACTTATTTAATTGATAAGCAAGAACTGAAGAAGATAAATGCTTTGACAACACAAATCCTGTTCAGTCAAATAACTAATAGTTATATTTAATTATCTATCATATAATTAATAAACAATTACAAACATAATAATTATAACTAACAATAGCAATAATGAAATAATCAGAGACAGTTGCCTCTCCTCTGGACTTACCAGGTTTCGGGCACTCTTCTTAGAACTTCACATTTATTCCTCAGAAGTATGTACAAGAATGTGCATGTGTAATAATAATATCTTATTCTCATTTTACAGCTAGGGAACGGAGGCACTGAGGAGTTAGGTGACTTGTCTCAGGTTATACAGCTAGTAAATGCCCAAGCAAGTATTTCACCAGGACAATGGATTCAGGAAAATGCATTCAGGCCGGCTGTTTTTGTTCTCTGAGGCCTTGGCAAGAATTGATGGCTGTTTTTGTTCTCTGAGGACTTGGCAAGAATTGAAACAAATGATGAATGCTAAGCAAACAATGAGGATGTAAGTGTCCACTGTTACCACCTTTCTGGAGGCTCTTTTAGCACTACTTATCAAAATGCAAAACCCCACCAAAAAAAAAAAAAAAAAAGACAAGTAGGTCATGATTCCACTTATATATATGAGTTATCTAAAGTAGTCAGTCTTAGAAATTAGAATTATGATTGCCAGTGACTGGAAAGGGGGGATATGGGAGTTGTTCGATAGATAATATTTTCAGTTTGCAAGGTGAAGTACTAAAGGAGCACATCAACATACATCTCAAGGACCGGGGTTCACGTCCTAGATCCTGAGGAGGGTGGGGGTGGGTGGGCTCATGGGAACAACCAATATGAACAACTAAGTAAAAAATAAAATGCTTCTCCCTCTTCTCTCTTCCTGCCTGCCTACCTGCCTTCTTGCCTACACCTTTCCTTAACTTCCCATTCCCCCCAAAAGGAAGGAAAACAAAAAGTCCTAACAATGTGTATAAAGTTAATTGCCTTGCACTATACATTTTAAAATGACTATGGCAAATTTTATGTTATGTTTTCTTCCACAATTAAAAATATGAGCACACCTTTTGATTCAGTAACTACTGTTAAGTTATCCTAACTAAATAATGAGAGATAGCACTTTTCCTAAGAATGAAAAACTGGAAACTGATATACCCGGTGGCTCAGATGTTAATCCCAGGCCTGGGGCACAGTTCACATACTACCTAAGGACTTGAGTTCAAGGCCTGGGGCTGAGGGGAATAACTGAAACTGAACAAATAAATAAAATGCTTGTTCCTCCTCTCTTCCTTCCTACCTGCTACCTGCCTACTTCCTTCCTCTTTAAAAAAAAAAAAAAGAAAAGATCAGTACTAAGTGGTTGAGATTTACTAAAATTGGTGCCTTTTACCTCAGTTTGATGCCATTCCTTTGGTTTCTACTAAGTGACAGCTGTTTTACCCATTGTTTTTGCAGTATCATGGAAAATGTCAACACAGTAAAAAGGGAAATAATGCCTCAGTGCTGTTATGAATGTCATTCCGGGGGTCCTTCTGACAGGGTCTCAGGAACTCCCAGACACCATGAGCCACACATTGGAAAATGTTGTCCTAGAGAAGTTTTTGCACACGCAAACCAGGAAATGTATGTCCAGTCTGTTCTTAGCAGCCCTGTTTGTAAAAGCCAAAGCCCAGGAACAATGTATAGTGTCACCAGTGAGGCTATGGATAGGCTGACCAAATTTCCTCGAGACAAAAACAGGACATTGGGATGGCAAAATCCCAATGGGCTTATGAACTGGTGACTAAGGAGAGGGGAGGAAGCAGAGCAGAGCAGCCAGGCCAGCAACAAGTAAGTGCTATGTGATTCTGTCAGAGACATGTCACAGTAACAGCATCTCAGGACTTCATACAAATGGTCAGGCCTGGTGCAAGGAATTTTGGCCCCTAAAATGAAAATCAAATTTGGCACCCCTATAAGCCCTGCTCTAAATGTCCTTCCTAAAACATGCTGCTTGAAATATCCCAGTGCTGGAAATGCCCAAGAACCCCCACAGTGCCAGAGGTCACCCCCATAGTACTTGGCTGCTGCTCAGCCACACCCTAGTGTCCTGCTCCCTTCGAAGAAATGGGTGGGTAGGTAGGGAAATCCTCTTCTCCGGGCTCCTGTTTCAGGGGCACAAACAACAGGGGTAGCCTCAGTCAGTGCTTGAAAGGGCCATCTTTAACACAGGGCGCAAAAGTCAGCTGCTTTGGGGCTCCCCAACAGGCTAGGCCTGGGGCGCCTCAACTGCCCCTTTCCCCTATATTAAAGACAGACAGTGGTACGCCTGGGGGAGCGGAGCAGCAGTTGGGTCAATCATCTCTGAAGGAGCAGGCCACGTACCCTTGGTTTTGAATCTGGGGTCCAGGGGAAGAAACCAGTGTGAACTGCTAAATAAAAATAAAAGATCTTTCACCTCCTTTCTCTTCCTGCTTGCCTGCCTACTCAACTTCATTCCTGCCTGCAACTTTCCTTAAAAAAAAAAAAAAAAGACGACCCTGGCTTATAAAACACAGGACAAAATTGACAATTATATTAAAATGATGGGACGCTCCAGAAATAAGAAAAACAGTGACTGTCCCATTGAAAATGGTACATTCGGTCAGCCTAGGGATGGACAAACGGGCCGTGTATAGTCACACAACGAATGCAGCGCTGAACAGATGTGCTAGAGCCCTGGGAATCAAGCTGGATGAATCTCAGTGTCTTAATTTGTACTCCATCAAAGCAGAGTATGAACTAAGTCTTTTGGCGGCGAGTTTATTTGGGAGGTGATCCCAGGAGTCGGAAATGGTGACTGAGTAGAAGAGGAAAAAGCCCCAATAAAATGGGCATTCATCACGCACTGATGGCGTGGGTCACTGCACTATGTCCCACTGAGAAGTCAATGAAGAATCACTTATAAGAAGGTTCAGAATTGTCCCTGTAAAGGTGAGAGGCTGGAGCGTTCTCCAGTGACTCTCATCACTACAGGTTGTTCCTCTGGGCTGTTAACTTCCCTGAACTCCTGGGCTGAAGACAGGCTGAGCAGCCCCCCAGGCTCTGAGGAGAGCCCATGGCAGATCCACTGCAAGAGGCTGTGCCCTCTGAGGTGGCATCTAGAAGCTTGCCTGTGCATCTCAGGCACCCCAAAATAGAGTGGCTGAGGGGACAGGCCACCACAGCTGCCAGCTAGACTCAGAACCTAATGCTGAATGAAGAAAAGGCAGTTGTGGAGAAGTATATACAGTGCGTTCCATCTTTATAAGGCTCAAACATACAGAAGAAATAGATAAAGCGTTAAGGATACAGTGATGGGTGTTCTGAATACACATAAGGGACATCATGCAAGCAAGGCAGGGGAGTCCGCTTCGCATGCTGGGGAAAGCAAGCTTACTTGTCAGCGAGCGCACGTCAGGGTGTAGCTGGAGATAAAGATACTGAACCCAGAAACTGGCCAGCTGGTGGGTGTTTTGGAAACCGTTCTTCAAATTTACCCTAATTTGGAAAGTGAAGGAGGGCAGGCTTTTCAGAAAGGGCGTGATAGGTTCAAAGCATATGGAAGGGAATCACCATGCAGTCGGCTTGGGAAGGAAAGGGAGCGGATGGGCAGAGTCCTACCTGGAGGTTCCCCCACTTTTTGAAGCCTCCTCTTAGTGCTGTCCCTTTATCAGGGGCAGACAGGCAGGGTGTGGCTTGTTGGTGGATAGCGTCTGAGAGAAGAGAGCCGGGGCTCCGAGAGCCGGGGCAGAGGGAGCCCCTGGCTGAGGACTGAGGGCTGCGGGCTGTAGAACTAGAAGCGAACTTTTCCAAGGCCCACCCGCAGCTCTTTCCTGAGGCTCCTGTGCGCCTGAGCTCCCTGCGCGGGGCAGGAGAATCCCCTGGCGATCCTCCAGCTCCGCCCTAGAGGATTTCCAAGGTGGTGAGTCATCCTCTTTCCTTTCTTCATCCTTTCTAGTCTGACTTTCTCAGGACCCTCAGGAAGGAGAAATAGTCCACTTGCACCTTACTTTCAAGAGCCGCTTAAAGGATGAAGTGGGGGCAAAAAACTGCCGCTTGAAGAACGCAGGAGACCCGGTGACAAGGGTCCGAATGGGTTTTGTTTAAAGACTCTCCCTGAATCGTTATTGTCGTTGTTATTAACGCTCACAGCTAACACTGACTTAGTCCTGCTCTTAGCCAGGTCCGTGTTGACTGCAGGGTTTCTCAGACGCTGGGAGTTATCTAGGGAACTTCCATGGCACATTTTTTTTCTGATTTAGAAGTTTTTGGAATTAACTGTTTTGAACCCAAGTGTAAATGATTACCTGGGGGGCCATAATTCCAGCACGTGTTATAGAAAATAAATTGTACCATATGAAGAATTTTGCAACCATTCAAAGAGATAAATGTCCAAATAGAAAAATGGATGAAGCATTGACAAGGTCTAAATGACACATGAGTAATCAGAGAAATACAAATTAAAGCGAAACAGCATTAATTATTACCGAAGCGATACCATGTTGTCTCTCATTTCATTGACAATGATTTTTTTTTTTTAAAGAAGCAAAAACCTATAATGGCAAGGTTATGGGGAAACAAGCAGCTTCATATTCTGATAACTTGATCTGATGTTTCTGGAGGGCAAATTTGAAATTAGTTTTTGGCAGTGCAAATTAGAAGTCTCTCCATTTTAAAGATGGGAAACTCAAATCCTCCGAGTGCAAGTAACTTGCTTAAAGTTACATCAATAATTAGGGACCAACTAAGCCTTAGACTAAGCCTTCTAATTCTAGCCCTCCACCCACTACCAATTGTAACAATGCTTGTAGTGACAATGCATTGGAAAACAACCTAAAATCCTACAGTATGGAATTATTTGAAGAAGTATCAAATATCTATGATGGAACACTAAAACTATTAAAAGAATACTTGATGTCATGGGAAAATACACAAAATATAATGCTTGGTGAAAACACCAGGTAGCAAAATAATATACACACTATGGTCCTTTTTAAAAACACTTTAAATATATGACAATTTTATTTGTAAATTACATCTCAACAAAACTGATAATAGTGAAAGACTGAACTATCTACAGGTACACCAGCAGGAAATGACTAAGCAAATTATAGTTCATGAAGTCTGTGTTTCAGATAAAAACTAGTAAGGGTGTATTAGAAGCAAAACAAAAAATAGTAAGTTACAATGGTTATAACTACATGAAAGAGTATAATAAAGGAAATAAAAGAAAGTCCCATAAAATAAGAAGTTTCTCAGGCTGTGGAAATACAAGAAATACCTTTCTATTTCCCAATTTATTAGAAAAGTGTAATATAATAGGGAAAGGTGTGAAAAGCATAAGTAAATTTAGCAAAAAGCAAACTTATTTAGTTGAGGAATTTTTATGAGATGGAGGAAATATCAGTGCCGCACAAATTCTTCTAGAAAATTGAAGACCAGTAAACATTTCTCATCTCATTTTCCATAGCCAGAACTTCCCTAATTACCAAAATTAGGAAAAACATATTACAAAAAAGTATTGGTCCACATCTCTCATAGATATAGAGGTAAAAATTCTTAAAATTGTACTAAACTTTATCCAAATATATATAAAAAGGATACTACATCATGATTTAGTGGAATTTATCCCCAGAATGCAAGATTGATATATAATATCCAAAAAACCTACAGAAGCTTAAAATTTAAAATCATATGATCTTCTTTATAGATACATAAATGTCATTTGACAAAATTTAGTATCCATTACTGATAAAAACTGAAAAGTAGGAGAAATTTCCCTGACTTGATGGAGGATTTATGAAAAGCTTACTGCCAAAATTATATTCAATGATGAAAGAAGGAATTTCTTCTCTAAGATGAGGAACAAAGCAAGGAGCTGAAGCTAAATGCAAGATAAGGAAATGAAATTGCAAAGGAAGAACTAAAACTGTCTTTGTTGAGAGATGTTGTAAATATTTATGTAGAACTATCCTATGGAACCTACAGAAATGCTACTAGAACTGAATTTAGCAAAGTCAGTGATACAAGAGCAAAATAATCAAATCCATTGCATTTCTCTATGCTAGCAGTGAAAAATTAAGAATTAATAAATGAATACCATTTGCAATAGCATAAAAATATAAATACTTAGGAATAAACTGGACAAAATATGTGCAGGATCTATACATTGAAAACTGAAATTCTGCTGAGAGAAATGAAAGAATACCCACATTAGTAGGGAAATAAATCAAGTTCATTGACTAGAACACTCAATACTGTTAATATGTCAGTAGTTTCCAAATTGTATCATATACATTGAACTTTAATAAATGAAATAATATATTTATTAGGGGAACTTTTTTCAGGAAGGGAATCTATGATAAACACTCTGAAAAGTGAAGAAGTCATTTGCCCATTTTATAACTCATGATACAGGGATATTCATTCATTCAGTCATTCATTCTTCTCTCTACCTGCTAATTAACGTTTTACATTCTATCTACTTCCAGAAAGGATCCTGTTAGATTGCTTGCATGCTAGCCTGCTGTGTGCATGATTTTCTTTGCTGTTCTTAGTGTAAAATGAGGAAATACCAACTTTTCAGGGGTGTTGTCAATACCAAATATAATTATGTAGCTACAGTTTCGATCAGTGGGAGCTACTAGTAATATAGAACAATATTAACAATTCAGAAATATATCTATGATTTAGTGTTAATTAAATAATACATGAATATAATTTGCTGGCCATGATATTGGTAGACTATATGTAAACCAAGAATACAATGGAAGAAGGGGTCAAACTGGCCAACCAGATCAGAAGAATCATCATGGACATCAGTAGGGTGACCAGCTACTTATTAAGTCTGTGTAAGAAAATACAAAAGACCTTGCATCGCTTCTGAATCCGCCACTCAGAGCTCTGAGGAAGGGGACCTGCAGACTGCTCTGGCTGCAGAGCCAGCTGGATGGACCCAGGGCCACAACTAGTTATGTTCCTTTGCCTCCTGTGTTGTGTGTGCCTCCCGTTTCTTTTCCTTTTTCTCTTTCCTTTCCTGTTTATCTCCCTCTTTCCTTTCTTTCTTTTTAAGGAATGGTACAGGCAGGAACAAGGATGAGTGGCAGGCAGAAGAGAAGAGGCAGAAGCACTTTATTTATTTTTAATTTTGTTGTTCACATTGGTTGCTCCTCCTGGCCCCAGGTCTTGAACCCAGGACCTTGGGATGTATGTGGGAGTGCTCCCTGGTGTACTAGATCACTAGGCACCAGGGCACACCCTCCTCTTTCTTTTTAAACTATATTTATTTGCCAATAATAAAAATTAAACAAGTTCAAGTTAGAATATTTGGAAAACACACAGAACCATAAAGATCACCTGTAATCCCCACTCCTACTTCCAGAAGTGGTCACTATTTAATATCCATATAGTCTTGCCTTTTTTTCTAAGCACTTCTCCAAACATTATATCATAGTATGCATAGTTTTGAAAAGTTATTGTTTGGGTTATAGTGAAAATTTCCAGGTGCTATTAATGATTGTTCTATTGCAAGAGTCTAAAACTCTGTATAGTTTTTCATTGCAAGAATGTCCTATAAATCATTAATCATTAGCATGTTAATTGAGTTTTTGGTTGCTTTCAATGTTTTCTCTTTAAGGTGACTTTTTGATGAGCATCCTACCCATCAAATACTTATGCCCACACTAATTTATTTCTGTAGGATCTGGAAGTGAAATGACTGAATTAAAAGTTTTATATATTTGTAAATCATTTGATACTTATTGCTAAATTCTTCTTGTGAAAGTTGTTGAGCAATGGACAAGAGCGTCAGTTTGCCTACAAGTGTGATTACTCTGGAAATTATTTTTGTGGTATTTGATCATTTGAAGGAAGACGTACTGTATCTAACTGTGGTCTTAAACTGCATTTGTCTGGTGGTTAAAAAGTGAGTATTCTACTCTTGAGGTCATTCTCCCCTAGGGTCATCTGCGCCTACAGCTGTCTCCCAATCATCTGCCACTTGGTGGCGCACTTCACGGAGGCTCCTTCCTGAAGCACCTCAGTTGTCTTCATTGCAGTGATCATCTGATGAAAGGACTTCATTTGCTTTGTTTTTTACTCTCAGAATTTGGTGAAAATAGTTTCACATGTATATTCCTCAGGATAGCCCAATCAACAGGGTAGGCACTATTATTAGCTTCATTTCACATGTGACTAAGAGATTTGAACAGCTGGGAAATGGCAGAGTCAGGCTTGAGCACAGGCTCATCTTCATCACTCATTGAGCCTTCTGCACCTAGGAAGAGGGAGCTGAGTGTTTTCTTTTCCTAGATTTCAGGAATTCTGGGAGTTCTAGGTCACTCTGGGCATGTTTATCCAGGGAATACTTCTTTCTTTCTTCCTTCCCCTTCCCTTTCTTTCTTTTTAAAGGAAAGGTGCAGGCAGGAATGGGGGCAAGTAGGCAGCCAGGCAGGGAGAGAGAGGATAAGGAAGGCTTTTATTTCATTTTGTATTTAGTTGTTCCCTGGGACCTGGGACACGAACCTGGGTCCTTGGGTTGTATGTGAACTACGTTGTCAGCCGGAGGTGGTGGACCTAACCACTACTCCACCAGGGCGCACTAGGGTATATTTCAAAAGCAACTTCTGTTCCCTTCTGTGACTCAGGTGGCTCAGATACAGGTTATGACATCTGTGGGCTATGAAATCTGTGGACCCAGGTTCAAGACCTGTGGCCAGAGGGAGCAAAAAATGAAAGTTCACATCACAAGCATCTTTCAGTTGTGGGTTTTGGGGGTTAGGCTACTCCGGGACACCCTCGATCCTGCCTACTTTTACTTTTAGTCATACTTGATAAGGCATAGAGCTTTTCTCATTTACCCAACTTCTCTTTTCAGTTTCTGAGTTGTTGCTAACCTGTAGGAAAGTGGATGAGATAGCAGCAAATAAATAAATAAATAAAAATGTAAAATGTCCTGACTTTAATACTCACTTCACTATGACCTATTACTACATTGTCATTTGCAACACAGGGGGATTAGAGGGGTGGGTTATGTGCATCATGATTAAAAAGCATGAAAACAACCCTGAACAGGTATGCTATTTGCCAGGAAAAAAACAAATGAGTATGTTCAAAACTTGTCCATTTTCAGTTTTCCAATCTTTCTGTGACAGCCACCCCCAAGTCCCATCTTTGCTAAGAACTTCAGAGAACTAGCCTTGATGGCTTTTCCAGAAACCCTCCTCTTTGGAAAGGATTTGAAATATTGGTGAGAATTTAAGAGACTTGATCTCTTCTTAGAGTGTTTATATTTTAAACTTCACCCCCAATTGTGGCATGAAAGATGAGTTTCCTGCTAAAGGCATTGTCTCCTAAGCTCTTACATTCACCTGGGAAGAAGGTTCCCCTTTATAGATTAAGGGGACTCCTAGATGTGCCCAGGGGCACTGAGATAGTAAATGAGTGAAGTTAAGACTTGAACCCAGGTCTTTCTAACTCCAGATCCTGAGTTTGGAAGCTTACTGCTTCCCTGATAAATGGAAGGACCTCACTGCCTTGCTTTGTTATTTTTCAAGAGTCGAACTTGAAAGGGTCAGGAAAGACCTCCAGGTTACACAGTGGGTGGACATTCCAAGGCTGACGCTCTGGTGTTTGCCTGGTTAGTTGCAGGCTTAGGTTCTCATTTCTCCTCTGCCTTCTAAATCATGCTTAGTGTCTAACCCTCATCTTCACTCTTCTCCTCTCTCCCCATCCCTACAGCATTTCTAGACAACCACGATGCCATCTTCCATACTCGGTACTCACCTCCTTCAGTCCTCACACTAATTTCGCAAGAAGGCACAGTTATTAATGCCATTTTAGAGATGAAGAACCAGAGTCTTGCAGGTGTTTTCACAACACCCAGAGGTAAGTAGCAGAACTGGGATTCGAACCCTGTGATTCCAGGCAGGCTGCTCTGCAGCTTCTGTCTCTAACCCAGACCCTAGCTTGTACCTTTTCTCACATCAAGCTCACCACCCCTCTCTGGTGTCTTCCTGGGTCTCTCCTACTAGTTTGGATGGAGATGAGACGCTCCTTTGGCGCGTGGCTCTCCAGCTGCCTCCTCGCAGTCGTCTTCCTCCAGCTGCCCACGCACGTGTCAGGTAGGCGTGTCTGAGCCTCTTTCTCCGCCTGCAACCTCTGACCGTGGAGTCCAGCAGTAAGGAGCGCTGGCCTGAGACCTTATTTCTCCTTGGGTTCGGCTCTTCCCTCGGTCCTTCCCAATGCCTTTCCCAGGCCCTGTCCTTCCTCCGAGAACCCCCTTTCTCATCATCCCCTGCCAAGCTCTTGGCTTCTCATCTCTCCCCTTTTTGTCCGCACCACACAGGGGACAGCAAGTTCCACCTGGCCCCGCTAGGGGGCACAGCCGAGCTGCTGTGCCCTCTCCCGCTCTGGCCCGTCGCGATGCCCACCCAGGTGACGTGGCTGCGGTCCCCGCACCCCGGGCACTCCCAGGCGGTTCACGTGTTCCGGGATGGGAAGGACCGAGAGGAAGGCCTGATGCCGGAGTATAAAGGGAGGACCGCGCTGGTGAGAGACCCCCGAGAGGGAAGTGTCACTCTGAAGATCCAGGACGTCCGGCTGGAGGACCGAGGACTCTACCGATGTCAGGTGCAGATTGGCAACCTGAGTCGTGAGGGCACCGTGACCCTGCAGGTTGCAGGTTAGTCGCTTTTGAAAGGGGGCTTGAATATCCGACTCCCAGAGTGGTTACTTCGTGGTGGCTTTGCAGAGGTGTTAGGATGAAGCTGGAGACGTCATTCAGTGGGGGGAGCACGGCTTTTGAGGAGGGCTGGTGTTCAAGCGCCCTTGCCCACCACACCCAGGACGTTTCTCCTCCATCCCCACGCCAGTTCTAGGCTCCGCCCCCTACATCCAGGTGCTTGGCTTCCATGCCGGATGGATGCAGCTGCTGTGCAGGTCACTGGGATGGTTTCCAAAGCCTTGGGTGGAGTGGAGAGACCCAGAAGGCACAGCACTTCCTTCCCTGTCCGAGGACCATTCCCTGGACGAAGCTGGGCTCTTCCAAACAGCGGTGTCCAACAGAGTGAGGGACAGCACTCTGGGGAATGTGTCCTGCACCGTCCGCAATGTGGCACTGGGTCAAGAGAAGACGGCCACCATGGTGATTGCAGGTAAAGGCTGAAGCAGAAAACAGGCTTGAAGCAGGTGCTGGTCTCAGAGAAAACTCTGCCTTAGAGGAAAGTTTATAAAGAATTTCTGAGTTTTTTAATTCTAAGAATAGCATGTTTATTATAGAAAACTTTTAAAAAAAATGCAGAACATTTAAAAGAAAGAAAGAAACAAGGCCTATAGTTGCATAAATAGAACTACCGCTAACATTTGGGGGGCATTTCTTTTCAGACTTTCTTGTATGTATGTATCTCTGAGTGTGTATGTGTTTACATACATTCTTGTGCCTCATTTTTTTCCACCCCTCCCCTTACAATGTCATGAGCATTGTTACCCATTTCCTTAAATCGTGTCCACCTGCAACGTGGTTTTAAGGGCTGCAGAGCATTTTATCACGGGGTTATAGCATAACAGAATCAATGCGGTCTGTTCTGGACATCTGTATGATTTCAGTGTTTCCTCATATAACTTAGGGTGCAGTAAACATTCTTGCTTAGATTTTGGGACGTGGTTTGGGT
Organism: Solenodon paradoxus; assembly: GCA_004363575.1. Taxonomy (NCBI): domain Eukaryota; kingdom Metazoa; phylum Chordata; class Mammalia; order Eulipotyphla; family Solenodontidae; genus Solenodon; species Solenodon paradoxus. Next base: position 628,205 of record RJWH01000653.1, read on the forward strand.
TATTTTCTTACAGTGTCTTTCTAGAAGTGAAAACATTATGAGTCAAAGGGGTATGAACCATTTAAAGACCCTTAGAGCCATGTGGCAGAGAAAGGTGGTTTTACGCTGGCCCGTTATCCCTTCGTTCTTTTCTCTCTCTGCCCCCCTCTCTTCTCTTAGCACTGCCCTTGCCTGTCACTAAGTGTTAAGTCCTTTACCTGCTGATCTCTCACTCCCCGGCGGCACACGGATTACCGTCACCCTTGTTTCACAGATGCGATGCAGCTTGGAGAGGCCCCGTCTTCGGCCTCAGGTCCCACCTGGGTGAGCAGGAACTCAGAGCTGGCTTACACTCTTCATCACTCATCATGGTGTCTCTTCTGCTCTGTTCTCCTTTCCTGTTTCTTCTTTCTCTTCTCCCATCTCACCTGCCAACGCTTTAGGCCTGCTGCGGCACCACCAGGAATGTTAGTCTGCCCCTGATGCTAGGGCTCAGGGCCAGGGGTGGCTGACGGCTATTCCAGGGTGGAGTGAGGATTTGACAGGGGAGGCGGGTGGGTACTCGTGAAAACTTCCAGGTCGGCTGACCATACGCCCTGTTTTAAATGGGACGGTACTGTTTGCTTTCATATTTCCTGCACGTCAACCTTGTCCCGTTTTTAATAGACCGGGACTGTTGTTCAGGGCAACAGAGTCAGTTGAGCTGCCCCAGGCTCAGTCTGTCAGGGGGCCCAAAGCCCCGCCCCGTTGTTGTCACAAGGAAATATGGTCGCTACTTACTGGTGATTACTGAGGAAGCACATCCAGCTCTCCAAAGTCCCTAGAGAAGTTTTCCATTGAATCATGTAGGAGGACCAGGTTGTGATTGAGAAGCTGAGTTTAACCCATTGTCTTCAGGCAGGGCCATCAAAACCACTTCTGAGACATGAACATCTGACTTTACAGTTAGATCTTCCAGGATCTTCCTGGAAGATCCTGTTTGAATTAGTGAGAGAAGAGAGGGCCTCACCCGTCATGGCTGGACGTCCCTGTCTCCATGGCTGGAGACAGCTGGCTTGTGTTGAGCCACCTGCCATCTTAAGTGGTCCGTGGCCCAGGAGATGCTCTTGGATGTCTACTGAGGGTGGTCATTGGTGGTTTTGTTTCAGCCTCATCTCCAAGGAGGGTCTCCTCCTCAGAAGTGGCCCTTGTTGTGATCCTCCCTGTCCTCGGCCTTCTCATCATGGTGGGCATTTGCCTTATCTGGAAGCAGAGACAATCAAAAGGTAAAACTGGCAGAAAGGGAACTGCATCTTCTCTGGGGAAAGGCCAGGAGGAAGCAGACAGAGACATGATGGTGACCCACAGGTAGGAGACCCTGCGAGTTGGCTTCCAGAAAACTGCGGTGCTCTGAGGACTCAAATGTGGGAAGGATCCAGGAACCTGGAGAGGGCTCCTGGGAAGAGCCGTGAATTCTCATATTTTGAGAAATTAGAAAATAGCAGATCATGCCAGTTTTCCAGTCCAACAAGACATCCGGTCTATCCATTGGATAAAACCCTCATAAATATGATGGCATTTCGAAGGACCTCAGGGCTACAGAGGAACCTTGAAAGTCACATAATCCAATGCTCCTCCCCTGATGGTTTGAAGACTGTGATCCTTTAGAATGGTCACACCAATAGTGACTTACTCAGCTTGGGCCATCTTTGAACAACTCTGCCTGTTAGAAAAAGGCTTTGCTGAAGCTGAACTGACATCTCTCTCTATCTCCCTTCTAGAGAAACTTCTCTATGAACAGGTGATGGAGGTAGGTAAGTGTCATGGGCTGGGAGGGGCAATTCCTCTCTTTGTTCACTTCTATATCCCTAGTGCCCACTCATTTCAATTCTGTACCTGAGAAACCCAACATCTGCTGTCCTTGCAGGTAGAATCTATAATGTTCCCAATTTTCACTGATTCTTACTTGTGATAACTTGTCAGCATGTTTGGAGACTTTTTTAAAAAATTCATTTATTTTTTATTATAAAAATTATTCTACACCTTAGAATAATTTCCTGTGCATAGGTTCCCCATGTCTTAGATATATTTCATCACACCATGCTGTCTGGAGACTTTTGTCTATGAACTCATTGCTTGATTTTATTCTGTGGGAGTAGTGTAGGTTTATTCAACAGGTAATTGATGATTGTCTTTTAAATTATTAAGTGCCCTGGACTGTACTAGATGCTGGAGGTAGAATGGTAAGTAAAAGTAGACACAGTGTCTGCCCTCCTGGAGCTTTCAGTCAGAGAGGTAGAAATGAATTAAATAATTACACAAAGAAATGTAAATCTACAACTGTACAAACTGAAGGCTGTAAAGATCGTGACCTGAAGAGACCAAGTAAGCCTGAGGGATGAGAGAGGAGTCCCCAGAGGAAGTGCGTTTGATCTGGATGACAGGCAGACACAGGGGAAGGAGGAAGGGAACAGCCCACTCCCAGCAGAAAGAGCAGTCTGAGGAAGAAACTTGGTCAGGGGAGATCTGTGCTCAACTGAGATATTAAAAAGGTGCAGAAATGAGGGGAAAGGTGGTGGGGGATGAGACAGGGAACTCAAGTGGGAACTTAATGTAAATCTTTCATGATCTATGAGGCCTTGAGCAGTCTGAAACCCTGTAGATCTTGGAAAGGATCCTAGTCTTTCCCCTCAGAGCAGTAGTAAAGCAGTGAACAGGGATATTCTAATCAAAATTGTGTTTCTAGACCCTCTCTCTAGCTGCAGAACTGAGACGAGACTACAGGGGGCAAGATAGAATGAGGATGACAATTTGGGCCACTATTTCTGTCATCTAGATGAGAGATAATAGCCTGGTTCAGGGAGGTGAAAGTGTAAATGGAGGGAGAGAGGTGTAAGAGCAGGTAAAATTGACAGGGATTAGGGAATTTTAAGGTAATGGTATAGAGTTTCATTTTCTTTTACTTTCCTTCCTTTAGAAAATCTTCTCTCAGACCATGCAAAAGAAAAAGGTAATTGTATGTTCAGAATTATATGTTCAATAACAAATTCTTTCTCCTTCTACATAACTGCCAACAGTCTATTATATAGTCACATACATATATACACACACTCATATATATCTATGTATACACATGGATATGCTTGTGTACATACCTATGATTCTCCATTAATATCATTGGAATTACTTTCCAATATCAAGAGGCTATAGGGTTAGAGACAGTAGGTGATGGGACACTCCTGGTCAGAATTCTCAGGTCTGGACTATCAGGAGTTCCCTTCATCAGCCTCTCTGCCACCATCTAAAAAAGGCCTATATACTAAATAAGTATGTATTAATATGGTCATAGGAGACACATGACAACCTTAAGAATCCCCACAACCTAATTTGCAACTAGAGGGGCTGCGAACCTTTGGGAGGCCTGTAGGCTCTGGTGTCAGCAGCCCCTGACTCAGATCATGGGTTGGCATGGTCTGACGTTGGGTAAGTTACTTTACTGCTTTAAGCTTTGGTTTCCTCATCTGTAAAATGAGGACAAAAAAAATCTCACCTGATTGTTTTCAGGATTAAAAGAAACAAAAAACAGACAAACAAAAAACTAACCCTCGTCGTATAGTGCCTAGAATTCCTGTTCCTCATTAGCATTTTGTCTTCATTAATTAAAAGTTTGCTGTGGGCCACCAAGGATACAAGTTAGACCCTAGGGCACACTCCGTAAACAAGCCAACAAGCAACTACAAACGACTGGAAACTGGCAGAACTCTGCCCTTTGAGAGTCTAGCTGGGAAGGAAGGCCACAGGTCCCATGGATAAGGATTTTGGCATCTCCTCTCTTCCCTGCGACATGTCCTCCAAGCTGGTGGACGTGTGGCAATGCACAATCAGGGACAATGGCTGTTCTGTCCAAGAGCAGAAGGAACAGACGGTGGTGTTGTGGGGGAAGGCCTCTGACTCAGGAGTCAGACTTGGATTTGAATCCTGCCTCTTGGCCACTTACTGGCTGGCTGGAAGTAGGAGGGCATGTTTCCAAGTCTCTCTGAGCTGTAGAATACCGCCCTGTAAAGTGAGAGTAATAATGATATGCACTTCATCGTGTTGAAAGGATGCAGAGCCTTCCTCATGATAAGAGCAGAACATCATAAATGGAGGCTATCCTTAGTGGAAATGGTTGAAAAATTCATTCTTCTTCATTGCCATAATGCCCAGCCCTCAGCACAAGGCCCAAACTCACCTATATCACCTGAATTCTGTGCTCACCCAGGCTTCTTTCTCTCTTTTGTAGGACGGCTCCATAAAGCCCTCAGTAAGTTCTGCTTCCTGTCCGTGGCACACACCTCCTGTGGTGACATCTTTGCTTTGTGGTGTGTCTCAGCTTCATTTCCTGGGGCAGAAGACACTGGGAAAGGACACTTCCAGTCATGGGGCTAGGGATTTCTTAACCCTCCAACGTTTCTTTTCTCATAAACATACATAGTTATCCTCCGCTCTCTAAATGAGAAGTGTTTTCCCCAGAAGTGATGTGCCGCCCACAGGTGACGCCATCTGGAAGATCCTTCAGTTACCTAGTCATGCTAGCCCCCTAGGTGGTTTCCAAAGAGGGGTGAACACTCACTAAACTGAAACTATAAGTCAGTGATTCTCTACCTTTTCATGTGTGAGAAGCTTTATAATAAAAAAATTCAGACATATGCCATGTCTATTTCATTTTACATTGAGAAAATCAAATAGAGTCTGAGTGGCAGTTTTAAATGAACTTATATTTTATTCTTCTCCCATAACATCTTCGTATATTTATATTATCATCGCCTCTGTTTGTGAGATGTATTATTTATTCAGCCTGTAGGTCAGGTTTGGCTTGCATAGGAATTTGTTGACCCTCTGCAGTATCTCTGAGGACCATGTCTCATGATTGGGTGCCATGCTCTTGTAAGCCTGGTCCCGGGGAAGTTCAGGGCATTGCTAGTGAGGATCTGGTATGGGAATGTGGCTGGGATGGGACGGTAGCAGTGTGGAAATGTGGAAGCCCTGTTCTGAAGTGTCAAATTGTTTCTGTTCTTTAGAGAAACTCCGGAGTGAACTGAGTAAGTTTCCCCTGTTCTTCTGACTTCCCTACCAACTTAACTGCTCTTGATTCTATACTTCCAATATAGAATCTGTAGAATCTAGCTCATCGCCCTTGCTTCTTCTTTTGCAGAGTTGAAAAGGGCAGCAGCGAACTCAGGTGAGACGCCAGTTCCCGTGTTTGACACTCACCCCTAAGGGAGCTCTCCGTTTCTCCTTTGCTGAATTACGTCTTCATGTCTTTCAGGTTGGAGGCGGGCCCGGCTGCACTTTGGTAAGTCACACCTGGCAGCCAAGCCCCACTTCAGAGCCCATAGCTCTGTTCCTTTGGGACGCAGACTGTGCTTAAAAGAAAAACATTTTAAATCCGTTTTTAAAATTCTTTGTGATTTGGGGGATCATATTTAGATTTAGAAAATTGTTAGAACACTGATAAATATGAAGTTTGATTTGTATAAGGATTTTTTTTTTTATGAATTTTGAGATTTTTCTTCAGTTTATTGGTGATTTCTTTTCTTCTTTGTGGCGTGTCTGCTCGTGTCGTATTCTGGTTAGGTTTTGTTTGGTGAGGATTATTTCTATAGAAAGTATATTCATTCTTTGTCATATTTTTCACAAATTATTTTTCTAAGCTTTTCATTTGCACTTTAATTTCATTATAGTAAAGTTTGATGCATGAGGATTTTATTTTTTTATGTAATCTGACTTATTAATCTTTGTATTAACCTTTTCCTGTGTGCCCTCTTCTGTTTGAGGAGTCCTTCTTAGCCTTCAATTGGATGACTAGCCAGGGTCCCTGACTCTTCACCTCAGCTACGGTTTCTTTCTCTGCAGATCAGTTTTCTTGGGCGGGGGGTGGGGACGGGGATTGAGAGTTTCAGGGGAGTGACAGGAATGGGCTGGATAAAACCCCATGAACACAGACAACAGAAGGGTTTTGTAGATCTCTTCTGAAATATTTGCACAACTTTGTTTTACTCGTGGACAGTTTGCATGTGCGCTGCTCTGTAAAGGATGTCTTGTTTTCACTGCTTTTGGATCCTTATTGCTTTTCCAGGTTGCTCACTATCTTCAGACTCAAAAGGACTGATGAGCTGATCACTTGTGAGAACACCAGGCCATCTGGGTTGACTTTCTAGGAAATCACAAGCCCTTCTTACACTCACAGGCTGGTTTATGACCAGACTGGGCCACGTACAGATTTCACAGATTTACTGTAAGAAGAGCCTATTTCCCATACTTGCAGGGAGGAGGGAGACTTACCATGATCCTCAGAATACACGATTTTAAGGAAGGTTCTTTCTGTCTATATTAACATCAAAATGATATTTATAGGCAAACATTTTAGCTAAAAATATGAGCTTCACACACTCACCAAGTGAAAAACACACACCTCATGCATTAGCTCATCAAACCTGCACACCAGCTCTACAGTGTAAGTCTAATGGAGACACTGAGGATTGGAGATGAATAGCAAACCCAAGGCCAGTTAACTGGCATGTGCAGAGCTGGGACCTAAAACATCCTCTCTGGCTGCTGGAGCCTGAGCATCTCCAGTCTAACTTTAGATCCTGGGTTTATTATCACACATTCGATTCCTTTGGACCATCGAAGATGAAGGCATTATTTCCAAAGGCAGCTTTACTGACAGATAGCAAAACTTTGTTCTCTTTTACTTAATATCCTACACGGAGAACTAGGAGTTTGGAAAACAGTACCTATGGAGGAGGGAGAACCAGGAACTAAAATGGACAGAGGACAGTGGTCGCAGACTTAGAGATGACTGTTCCCTCTAATGCTACGCAAAGGTCCCTTAAGACCCAGCCTTCCCAGACCTCACCTCTCTGTGACTCTCTTCAGTGGCAGTGACTCTGGACCCAGACACAGCGCACCCCAAACTCATCCTGTCTGAGGACCGGAGGTGTGTGAAACTTGGAGACAGAAGGCAGCCAGTGGCCGACAGCCCCCAGAGGTTTGATTTCGTGGTCAGCATCCTAGGCTCCGAGCACTTCACAGCTGGCTGCCACTACTGGGAGGTATATGTGGGTGATAAGACCAAATGGGTCCTGGGCGTGTGCCGTGACTCCGTGAGCAGAAAGGGCAAGGTCACCGCCTCTCCCGCCAATGGACACTGGCTGGTACGGCAGAACCGTGGCAGCGAGTATGAAGCGCTCACATCTCCACAGACCTTTTTCCGCCTGAAAGAGCCCCCCAGGTGTGTGGGGATTTTCCTGGACTATGAAGCAGGAGTCATCTCCTTCTACAACGTGACCGGCAAATCCCACATCTTTACTTTCACCCACAGCTTCTCTGGGCCCCTTCGCCCTTTCTTTGAACCCTGCCTTCAGGATGGGGGGAAAAACACGGCCCCTCTGATTATCTGTGCAGAACTCCAGAAACTGGATGAATCAACTGCCTCCAAGCCAGGAGGAAAAGGCCATGCTAATGGAGATGTGGCCCTCAAGGTGGACCCTTCCTTACTCCCTCCTCCGACACCGGGGCTTTTCCCACTCACCGATTCCATCCTGCCCTGGCCCTCGGACCTTGGCCCGGCCCTGGCGGGGTTCAAGGCTCCTTCTTTCTAGAGATAGTCCTCATTACTTGTTCCCCTGGATTTGACTCCTGGCCCAACACCTGATTCAGGAGCATCTCATCTCCTTTCTCCAAATCCGCACTCTGGTGCTTTCCATTTGTACCTCTTTTCTCCCAGGGTTCTGTCCTAACCCCTGTCCTCTTTCTCAGGACCGGGCATTCCCATTGCTCTGGAAGGAGAATTCTTGTAAGCCAAATGAACAATCAAGTTAGGTTTAGGCAAGAATGTTGATGTGTGTTTGGAGATACTGGGGTACTCCTCTCGAGGGGATATTTAGAAGAAATCCATCCATTGTCACCCTGCACTGGGCTCCAGTCATTAAGTTATGGCTCACAGTCTCTGACTTCTTATCTTGTCAGAAATTGCTTTTCTCCTTTTCTCTCTCAGTGCAGGCCTCTGACCCCCAAAGCTAGCATTTTAAAAACAAACATGCTTTAGATCACACACTCTTTCGGAATATGGGGTGCAGGAAGGAGGAGGCTGAAGGGTCATCCTTTTCTATTTCCTTAATGCTAATTACAATGTGGTTTGGTGATACTCAGGGCTCAGGTACACATCTTCAAAGCGAATTTCTTTTTGTTGATAGCCAGGTGTGGGAGCTTTAAATTTCATAGTCATAATCCTGAAAATCTTCTGGGGGAAAGCTCAGGATGTTGGGAAACATCTTGGAATGGAGCAACATAGCTGTGCTAGCTCTTGAAAAGACAGTTCTGGGTCAGTCGGTAGGTGTGTTGCCTCTTAAAACCCTTTCTGGGGTTCAGAGAGGCCCAGCTTTAAAGAGTGGCAGTTTAAGTTGTTACCAATATAGTTTTTTTCTCCACAAAACATGATTCTGGAAGACTTGACTGAGTAGCAAACAGCCTCTTAGGTCAAAGAGTATTGATTTCAAATAAGTTGATAGACTAGCTGTAAGGATAAAATAACAGACTTGATTTTTTAGTGTGAATTGCAGAAAAGTCTCTTCTCTTTCAAGTCACACCATATATGTGATTTATGGTCATTGTGGAGATATTGGCTATCACTTTGTAGATGGATACACAATTCTGCCCAACACAAACTGGATCTTTCCTTTTGTCAGAAGTTCTGTTTGGCCCTGGATTGGTCAGGAGTCACCAGGGTAAAAGTTAACAGTCTGGAGACCTAGGGACACCTGAGAGTTGAGTCTGATGGTAGGGAAAAAGCCAGTGTCACAGTCTGAAGGCTGGCAGGCAGGAAGAATTCTCTCTTATTTGTGGGAGGATCAGCTTTTTGGTTCTACTCAGGCCTTCAAATATTTGGATGGGACTCACCCACCATAGGGATGGCCATCTGCTTTACTCAATCTCCTAATTTAAATGCTAATTTCATCCCCAAACTCCCTCACACAAACACCCAGAATATTATGTTTGATCAAATATCTGGGTACTCTGTCACCCCATCAAGTTGATACATAAAATTAGCCATCACAGTACTGCAGTGGAATTTTTCCTTTTTTATTGATTATTTTTATTTTTACACATTAAAATAAACTCACATGCAAAGGATCCCCATTTCTCAGATATATGTCAGCACACTCTGCCCTCCACCAAATCACTAAGTGTTCTTCACCATTGTCCAGTGGGCTCCCCATCATTTCTCCCCTCCTCCCTCCCATTCCATTCCCTATTGGTCACCTCAGTTTTGTTCCAAGTGTCCAAGGGTTGGTTTTGTTTCATCTGTTCCTTTGTTTTGTCTATTCACATTCCACCTGTGAGTGAGGTCATCTGGGATCTATCTTTCTTCTTTTGACTTATCTCATAGTATAATCCCCTCTAGATCCCTCCATGTTGATTCAAATGACAGGATTTCCTTTCTTCTAAGGGCTGAGTAGTATTCCATTGTATATACACATCACAACTTCTTGATCTATTCATCTGACGTTGGGCACTTACGTAGTTCACAGTGGAATTTTTTGTTTGCTTTTGTACAGTTCTTAAATAAACGTTTGGTAACTCTTGTCTGGTGTGTAGTTATCTTGATTGTGAATGAGAAGTTGTTTGCCTTCTTAGTATTTTATTTATAGAAACTATAAACGAATAGTATTTGCAGAGTATTGCTAGTTCATTTGTGTTAGGGTAGGTGAACCACAGGTATATAGGACTTGGGAAAATGCTTTTGTAGATCAGTGGGTGTTTTCTTGGACAAGGAACGTTTATCTCTTGACAAGACGACAGGGTTAATTCATCTACAATCTTTTGACTTAAATTTGAATCTCGAGTCAGGTTTGGGACTTCAGGCTTCCCAGGAAAGGACATCAAGGGTCATCAACCTAAGTAAAGAAACTGAGTTCATGACCCCATGGAGGATAAGTAAGTTGGCTCTATATATTCTGCAACTTCTCAGACTGGTGGCCCTGCACGTTGGGCTTTTCGCGTCCAAGTGTAGAAGAAATCTGATGACCTCCGAAGCGAGTCCAGTCTTCACCGTTTGGTTCCATACTTGGCAAGTTTCTTCTTCGAGGCTCCTGTCTCAGGACTACAACTCCCAGCAGGCCAAGCCAGAGGCCAAAGCTTATTGGTGGTCCCGGCTGGGTTCCTTGCGTTGTGACATCCATAGCACCCAATAGGAAGAAAGAACAAGCCTCAACAACCAATCCTGGAGAGGCAAGGCGGATCCTTTTTGGGTTCCGGCTCCGGCTCCTCCCCCGGCCCGCAGAGGCGGCGCTGTCCCTGACCGAGCGGCGGGAGCGAGGTGGGTCCGGGCTGGGCCCGAGGTCGCTGGGGGGTGACCGGTGCCGCTTCCCGGAAAACTCTGAATATGGCCCATCTCTCTCCCCGGGAAGTTGGATCTTGTGACTTTCCTCCCCAGATCCAGTGGGGAGCAAACGGGGCCCTTTGATCCCTCCCCCATGACCCCTATCCCCTTCCCCGGCCCGTGGGGCCACGGTGGCCCCAACGCTTACCTTCTGGCCCTTCCGTTGGCGTTTCAGGCCTCCAGCCCCACTGCCACTGTCCATACCTCTGGAGTCAGCCCTCTTCCTCTCCTATATCTCAGGCCCTCAGCTGCAGGCAACTCTGACCCCTGTGCTCCAGAATAATGGTGCCCGCCCTGGGCTTCTCCTGCCCGGCTACGCAACACCCAGCCGCTTGGGCCCCAGCCCCCTGACACCTCTGCCTGCAGTCTTTGACCCCTGACCAAGTCTTTAGACCCTGGGACTCCTTTGGCCCTCTGTCTGTAACCCGTTACTCTTCATTCTTGCACAGTGCCCTGTTCTTCAATATCTTGTCCCGCTGCCCTCCACCCTCCCCCTCCTCCCTGACTTGGCCCCAGAGAAGAGGAACTTTGGTCCTTCAGACCACTTTCCAGCTTCTCTCCAGCTTGGCCCCTTCCTTGTAACCCATGTCCCTGGCCTTCAGCATCTGTGATCACTGGCCACATCTTGAGGCTTGGCCCCGTCTCCACTACTTCAATCCTTTGACCCTTAGTCCTTGCTTGCCGGTCTTCTCTGTAGTGGGCTTCCCATCTCTGCAAGTCCTACCTCAAACCCCACGTTTTCCATGAAGCCGCTCACCTCTGATCTCTTCAGGGAGATAAGCTTGATTCATCTGAACTCATGTGGCACTGTTTTTATTTCCTTTCTTCTTCCTTGCCCACTTTCCTTTCTCTCTCCCTTCCACCTTCTCTCCCTCCGGTACTATTGTCATGCTTAAAGACACTAGCTTTGGAGTGCTGGGATAGATCACAGTTTTGCCTCTCAATTATTGAGTACCCTGAGTAAATAGATTTTTTTCTGAGCCTCCTTTTTCTCATCTCCAAAGTAAGTTGTGAAAATGAAATGATTCCTGTATATCGTTTGGTCAGGAGCCTAGCACTTCACATAAACTTTAGAAAAATGCTAACTTATTCATTTGTGTCTGACTGACGTGCCACATGCTGTGTGAGGAGTGGGCACAAAGATGCTAACTGCACCGCCCGTCCCCCTGGAACTTACTTCTACACTGTGTGCATTTCAGGAGCTCATGAACTGTTTCATAGCATTGTGCCCTAGACCGAGGAGAGTAAGCACAATTCTAAACCTTTTTGCTGTTATTTCACAAATTAGCTCTGTGTGTGTATGTGTATCTGTTTGTATGGGAAGTATGATTTGTATGTGTGTCTCTCGTGACTTTGTGTGTATGTGGCATGTCCGTGTGATGGTGTCGTATGAGAATATGGGTGTGCATGGTGCGGCGATGTGGTGATATATGTGACTAAATGTGAAGGTAGGCTGCGTATATGTGCAGTATATGTGGCTCTGTGTGGTGTGTGCATGTATGTGTCTGTATGACTGGTATGTGTATGCGATGTGCGAATGCCACTCGTGTTGTGAGGCACATACGCTCACTTGTCTGTGGTGACTGAGAGTGGAAGTGGGTACTGACCAGTCACAACAGACACAGTCCAGACCCTGGGGTAGGGCTTGGAGGGCCCAGGTAGTAATCCTTGGTAAAGTCTGGGGAGGGAAAAGGTGGAGCACTTAGGAGGATTCAAAACCGGGCCTTGTGTAGACAACTCAGAAAGCCTCAAGAGTTAAAGATCCTGTTTTGTTCATTTTGAAAGCAGGCAAATGAATGATTTTAAGGAAGATTTCCAAAACAGATGAAACATAAAAGGAACTTCAGTAACTTACAGTGAGGCAGGAGAATAAACTCACCCCTAAATGGGAGCTCCTTTACTTCTCCTGAATTAGGGTCTAGACTGTCATTGCTTCATAGTATTAAGAAAGGTGACATTATTCAAATTGTATAAATATCATGTATTGGCGGTAGACAAAACTGGTGCCTTCTTTTTGGTCTGGTAGCTGTAAGTATGTGCGGAAGTTTGTCGCTTGAAAGTAGGTAAGCGAAGATACTCTAGCCAAGGTATTCCTGTTGTTGAGGGTATTTCTGATGGACAGTTCCCTGGGGAAGGTGTGCACCCCTTCAACCGGAACTAAGAATTCCCGGTGGCCTGGTCTGACCCAACGATGAAGTATTGGCTCTTTGTGTTTTTCTCAGGGGTCAGCGATGGGCAGTGAGAAAGAGGAGAGTCCAGATCAGCACCTGCCGGAGGAAGGGGACCAGGGTAAGCCTTGGAGCGTGGACGATTCACGGGGTTTTCGGATCTCAGATGGGGAGAGAGAGCGTGGGCAAGAGAGCCTGTTGGAGAGACCACGAGGGATCCGCTCAAAAAAGCTGTGGCAGAAAGTCGCTGCCCCAGCTGGAGAGCCAGGGGACCCCATTGTTCATCCAAGGCCCGAGGCTGATGACAAGCCCTTTATATGTGCCCAGTGTGGCAAAACCTTCAACAACACCTCGAATCTGAGAACACACCAGCGGATCCACACTGGCGAGAAGCCTTACAAGTGTTCGGAATGTGGCAAGAGCTTCTCCAGGAGCTCCAACCGCATCCGGCACGAGCGCATCCACCTGGAGGAGAAGCGCTACAAGTGCCCCAAGTGTCAGGAGAGCTTTCGGCGGCGCTCAGACCTCACCACGCACCAGCAAGACCACCTGGGCAAGCGGCCGCACCGCTGCGACATGTGTGGCAAGAGCTTCGGCCAGAGCGCCACGCTGGCCGCACACCGCCGGACCCACCTGGAGCCGGCGCCCTACATCTGCTGCGAGTGCGGGAAGAGCTTCAGCAACAGCTCCAGCTTCGGCGTGCACCACCGCACGCACACGGGCGAGAGGCCCTACGAGTGCGCCGAGTGTGGCCGCACCTTCAGTGACATCTCCAACTTTGGCGCCCACCAGAGGACCCACAGAGGGGAGAAGCCCTACCGGTGCACGCTGTGTGGGAAGCACTTCTCCCGCAGCTCCAATCTCATCCGCCACCAGAAAACGCACGTGGGAGAGCAGGCTGGGAAAGCGTCCAGCTGAAGGAGAGGCGCCCTGCCGGGCAAGGGAGCCTTTGACTTGAGAAGTTCCCGTGTCTTCTGAGAGTGATGGAGACAGCAAGGCGCCAGCCTAGCTGCAGGGTCTGCAGCTGCCCCCTGACCTCAAACCTTCCTTCTCTGGGGAATGCTCTCCTGTGGCCTGTGCAGCCAGGGTCTCTAGGAAGTCCTGCGAAAGGACGCTGAGTCAAATGTCATGCTTTTTCCCAGGCCAGTTTTTTGCCTTAGAAAGTCAGAGGACCCTGTCTTGGCTCCATCTCCTTGGGCAGGAGGAGAAATGGCGTAGCTTTAGTATATGTTCATGTTAAGGGCAGTTGTCCCTGGCCCCTGAGGAAGTACCTGTCAGATGGGCATCCCTGTCTGAAGGCCCTCCAGATTGTATGTCATCTGCTCAGAGCACATTGCAGAGGCCACTAGTCCCTACCGTCTGTACCCCAACTTTGCTTCCAGACTTCTGGGCTGTGAGAAGCAGCCTTCCCAAGGGAAGGGGCCTTCTTGGCCTGGAGAAGAAATCTGAGGTTGTGACTTAGGAATGAAAGGGAAGCCCTCAGGGAGCCAGGGTCCAGGGACCTTCACACTCGTCCATGTTTCTGGTTTGTTACCCACATCCCGACCTGCATCTATTTTCCCAGAGTGATTATCGGTAAAACTCTTCAATGAAAAGGACCTGCATACTTATTTCAGAACATCAAAGAAATGGGGGGCTGGGGAGGTGGTCCCACTGCAGCCACTCTGGAAAAGGATTGAATTCCAGTGGAGAAAGAATGAGTGCTGCTCTGGAGTGCAAAGGAAAGTCGCTGGGCCTTTAGGAGGAAAGGGAAAGGAAGGGAAGTACCAGTAACTGAGTATCCACTATATGCTGTTGATCCCACCAGTCACATTCTTCGTCTCATTTAGTTGTTAGAACAGCCTGCAAGGGAGTAAGATGACACACAAGTGAGGAAAGGTGAAGTCACTTCCTATGAAGTCCCGTGGCAGGTACGTGATGGAGCCAGGGTTCAAATGTGGACCTCCCTGACTTGGAATTAAAGCTCTGTTCACTTTTAACATCATCTTGTTGGCTTCTGAAGGAGGAGTCACTCAGGGCTGGCTTGTGTCTTACCGACTTCCTGGAGGTGGAAGCTAATGTGGCCTCAGACCATTTACTTTGTGGGAAGTCAGTGCTAAGCATGACAACCTTTTGACTTTAGATTATTAATGGAGCACTTATTCTGTGCCTAGGGAAAATGACAGAGGTGGCAGTATAATGAGGAGAGGACATGATGAGAGTCTTGCCTTAGTAGCAATAGTTTTGTTCCCAAGGTTAGGACAGCTTGGCAGAGATCATGCCCGGCTTCTGTTAG